>JANHMN010000010.1:56037782-56053384 GCA_030674055.1 Rhabdomys pumilio | reverse complement strand
TCTCTCTCTCTCTCTCTCTCTCTCTCTCTCTCTCTCTCTCTCTCTCTTTCTCTCTCTCTGTGTATGTGCTTCATGTACAACAATGTTCTTGAGGACAACATGAGGGAGACAGTTCTTGCCTGCCATGAAGAACTGAGCTCAGAGCGTCAGGCTTGGTTTAGCAGCAAGCCTTTACCCACTGCCACATCCTCTGCCCTCAGCTTCTCAGTATAGTGACTAGTGAAGCACCTTACTTCCTGCAAGCACTCCAGTCCCCCAGTGGGGTTTCAAGACTAGAATCTCTATGAGATCTACATACTCCAGTGACATCTAAGGGCCTGCTCAAAATAAAACACAGTGATTTCTCTTCTGTTTTCTGTACATACAGGTTCAAATTACTAAAATTTGCTCCCAACAGAGTCAGGACAATTTCTTAGTTCGAGGCCAGCCTGGTCTGCAGAATGAGTTCCTAAAGCATTCCAGAAGGAACTTGGCTCTTTGTATTTCCATCTCTCCTTTAGCAATCTTCTAAAAGGCTTCTACCATATCTTATTTTCACTGCTAAAAGCAGAGTTTTATCAAAGGCAGTAGAGTATAATAGGTAAGAATTCAGGCTTCAGTCACAAACTAGGATTCAAATATTACTCTACAAACCTTATGAAAATTAACATAAGCCTTGGGTTCCTTGTTTGCCATGTGGAGATAACAACACTTAACCTTCAGTAGTAGTGAATATTAAATATATTATGAATATAATATATGTATTCATAATATATAGGAGTATATTATATTCATTTATATAGGAGCTTTCTGTATAGCCTGGGACAGTAAACATTATCCAATAAACACCACCCATTCTGAGGATCAAAGAATGTAAAAGTAAAAACCTGGGAGATAGACGAGGAATGACAAATGACACTTTATAGTTGAGCTAATAATTAGTCCTATTTATTGTCAAATATGTGTATGACAAAAAGAGTGTGCTTGGAGATGTTGAAAAGCAAGAAACTATACTGCCAGTGAAATTTGTTAAGCAAACACTGTGTTCATTAAAAGGAACAGGAACTATGCTCTGTTGGCAAGGGACTAGAGCAGTGGTTTTCAACCTGTGAGTCATGACCCCCAAACAACCATCAGAAAACACAAATATTTACATTACTATTGATAACAGCAAAATTATAGTTATGAAGTAGTAACAAAAATAATTTTATGGTTGGGGTCACCACAACATGAGGAACCATAGTAAAATGTCACAGCATTGGGAAGCGTGAGAACCACTGGATTGGAGTTTAATTCCCTTTAGTAAAGCTTCAGCAGTCACTGTCCTTCTCATAGGAAGACGGTAAAAATAAACCAGAAAAAAATCTGACTATGTGGGTCTGGTGTTTTTTTCCATGATAGAAGAGACTACAAGAAATCTGTTTTTCTTTCTTTTTTTTTCTCTGTTTAGTTTTATTTTGGTTTTGTTTTGTTTTGTTTGAGACAAGGTTTCTCTGTATAGCCCTGGCTATCCTGGAACTCACTCTGTAGACCAGGCTGTCCTTGAACTCAGAAATCCGCCTGCCTCTGCCTCCCAAGTGCTGGGATTAAAGGTGTGCGCCACCACCGCCCAGCGAAATCTATTTTTCAAATGAGGGAAATCTGTAAGAAGTAAACAGGATCCTATTGCAGAGCATTCTAGCACTGTTTCAAATCTAAAAGAAGAAATGAAAGGGAACTATTACATATAAAAATAATGTGAGAATTAAGGTATAGTTTGTATTTATGGTTATTTTCTAGTTAATATATCATTGTTCTGAGTAATTATTTAGAGCTCAACAATGACATATGCAAATAAATTACACATATCACAATAAGGTTTTCAAAGACTAAATGACATAGGAAAATGATTTATACTAAATAATAAAAAGCTAGCCTGGCTAAAAAATGGCCTAATTTTGTTAGAAACAGAAAAGTATATAGAAGAAACCAATAGTTGTATGGTGATTATAAGTAAATTTATTTTCTTAAAACATTTTTAAATAAAATAAACATGTCATAGAAACCCTTCATGCCTTAATAGTTGGACCTCATAGCATAGTAAGGTTCAGTTTAAGATATGTAAGATCATTTTTAGTGTGTGTAAGCTACCACACAAAATGGGTATAGACAGGATAAAAAGTGGTAACTTGGAGGGGGAAACTTTCAATACAAATTTAACTCAGTTACGTAAACTATGCATCCTTGCCTGTAAGGTCTGAGTAGACAAATAGAGAGCATGCATTAATCTAACTCTACTTTACCATTAAATCATACCTTGAGAATAGGTATTAGCTTGAGGAGGATCACCTATCATGTCCATTGATAATGAATTGTGTAATTCCTGAGAACGGTTTTCCATTAGCTCTACTGTGTCACTGGATGAGGATGACGAGGAAGACAGTCCCAGTCTCACGTATCTTCCTTTTTTGCCACACAGTGAGCAATCCACTGGTGTGGCACTAGGTCCCCGGGGCAGGTGAACTTCATCTTTGTTGTAGTTCCTAACAGCTCCACTGTGATGCACAGACCGTTCTCGTTGCCAGATATAATGAGTTGGTGCAATGGCCATAACCTATAGTGAAAAGGTTACTTTGTGAATTTAATAATATTTTAAAATTGAGTAAAGTACAGAAATTGTACCTCAGGAGTAGCCTTTTCTAAACCTGAAGTTAAAGTAACAGCTAAGTTACCTAAAAAAGAAAGAAAGAAAAAAAGACAGTTGTAGTGCACACCTTTAATTCCAGCAGAGACAGGTGAATCTCTGAGTTCGAGGCTGGCCTGGTCTACAGAATTGAGCTCCAGGGCTACACAGAGAAACCCTGTCTCAAGGAAAACAACAACAACAACAAACAGACAACAACCCCACTCCAGAACAATAAAAATACTTAAGTTACCAACATTAAATCAGCAACATCACTGGGCAGTGGTGGCACACGCCTTTAATCCCAACACTTGGGAGGCAGAGGCAGGAGGATTTCTGAGTTGGAGGCCAGCCTGGTCTACAGAGTGAGTTCCAGGACAGCCAGAGCTACACAGAGAAACCCTGCACGGAAAAAAAAATCAGCAATATCAAGTCATCCATAGCAGCATTTTCTGTAAAGTGACTGCTTGGATCATTAATATTAATATTGACAAAGTATCTAAATTAGTTCAAGCAGATAATATAAATGAAGCAACCTTTTCAGTTGCTGTTTACTTAGTCAGTTTGGTTTTTTTGAGACAGGGTCTTTTTATGCAGACCTAGCTGTCTTCAAACTCTGAGATTTGCCAGTTTCTGCCTCCTGACTGCTGGGATTAAAGGAGTGTGCCAGGGTATTTATTTTTAAAATTTCAAATATTTCTAAGTTTAGGAAATATAAGATAGTATAAAACATTATATAATTCTTAACTTGTGTGTGTTTTGTTAAGAATTAGGCCCTTAGCTATGTTAGGCTAATCTTAAAATATTTACAGTTATAGCAAGGAATGTGCTATTTAAAAAAAACATGTAAACTTAATATTCTCACTATCAGACATTGTCATATTGGTTTTTAAATAAAGCATAGGCTTTATTTCGTTGCAGACTTTCTATATATGCTCCAGAGCAAATTATTTTGCTATTATAACTGGACCTTTCTGAGGTCCAGTTACTTCATTGATAAAATGGGGGTGCTAACTACCCATTTTAAATATTGTTTTGAAATTCAATAGTACATGTAAAATCCTTACCACATAATTAGCATCTGGCAGATGCTAGCTATTTAGAAAGTCAAGCTAGGGAAAAGTATAATGTGCTGGCCTCATGAAATCCAAAACATTAATGAGTTTTAATCAAGTCTTTAGCTGCAGTTATCAATGACCTACATTAAATGATAAATATAACAATCCTAAAATGAGAGCCAAACAGAGTCATACTACTTGCCTAAACTAGTGATTTTAAAATGTTTAAAAATTCTGAAATTTCAGAGCTATATTTGTGGCCAAGGAGGGACAAGGAAAGGCAGCAGTAAGGAGCTGTCTTAGGGGTGTATGTATAAGGGTTTATATATATTTTTTGATGAGAAAGAACTCTTTTGTTATCTGCTATGTTTTAAGACAGGGTTCCTCTATGTATCCTTGGTTGTCCATCCTCGGTTGTCCTGGAACTTTGCTCTGTAGACCAGGCTGGTCTTGAACTCAGAGAAGAGCTCTGCCTGCCTCTGCCTCATGAGTGCTGGGACTAAAGGTGTGTGCCACCACTGCCTTCAAGAAAGAACTCTTTTTTTAAAAATTTATTTGTTTTATGTATATGAGTACACTGTAGCTGTCTTAGACACACCAGAAGAGGGCATACAATACAGATGACTGTGAGCCACCATGTGGTTGCTGGGAATTGAACTTAGGACCTCTAGAAGAGCAGTTGGTGCTCTTAACTGTTGAGCCATCTCTCCAGCAAATGGTGGTGTTATGCCTTTGTAAAGCAAGTGCTGTACCAGTGAGCCATATCATAAGTCTCCATGCAAGTTTATTAAATTTATATAAACACATATAAATAATATATAATAAATCTATAAAATAATTAATACATATATAAAATATTCACACACATATATGTGTACACACACATAAAGATGGTGTGGGGAGGAGAGAATTTATATAGCCCAGGATGGGTTTGCACTCACTGTATGGCTAAGGATGACCTTCAATTTCTGATCTTCTTGTCCACCCACTAAGTGCTCACAGGATTAATCCTTACCACTAAGGATTACAAGTGTATACCACCACGCCCTTTTCTGTGGTGCTAGGGATCAAACCCATGGCTTTGGGCATGCTAGGCAGGCATTCTACCAACTGAGCTTGTAAGTACAGTTTAAGATTGAATTTGTTTATAAGTCAGTTATATCTATTGAATTTTCAACTAAACCCATTTAATGAAGTTTCATACTTTTATAAACTTAGAATGTTAACTGTGAAAGCAGTGGAATGCTTTAGGTGGAGCTTAATGGGCTCTCCTAGAAGGAATACAGAAGACTTTGCTGCTGCGAGTGATGTGAACTGTGCAGACCTGGCTCAGAGAGGTTTCAGTGGAGAAGAATTTTAGGATGTGGCTAGAGACTGTTTTGTGGTATTTTGGTAAAGAATGTGGCTGCCTTTTGCCCTTGTCTGAAGAGTCTGCCTGAGTCTAAGGTGAAGAGACAAAAGAAGTCTCAGAAACAACCATCATAGACTTTGTTCTCTCATGAAGAACATTTTAAACAAGCATAGCAAGCTGAGAAATAGAAAGTATAAAATATATGGCTCAAACATTAAAGGGGCACCAGGAAGTGAAATGGAGCTGAATCCTGTGTTCAAGGATGTTAAATTGAATTAAGGGAGTAGTGACCTTGGGGCAAGATCCCACCCAGCTAACTTTAGGTCCAGGCATGGTAGTACATGCCTTTAATCCCAGGAGGAAAAGACAAGCAGATCTCTGAGTTCAAAACCAGCCTAGAGCATGTTCTAGATGAAGAAAAACTTAAATCCAGGTTTGGTGGACCACACCCTCAATCCCAGTGTTTAAGAGACAAGCATACATATCTCTGAGTTCAAAAAGAGTCTATAGAGCAAGTTCCAGGACAGCTAAGCTTAGGCAGTGAAGGTGTTGGAATACAGAAAGATGGTGATAACAAGGGGGCCGTGTTCCAGCCCCAGGAAGCAGCAGAACTCAGCAGCTTTGGTCATTTGGCTCTGGCTTTATTGGAGCAAGAGACTACTGGGACAATTGATGCTGCCAAGAGGATCCTTGTAGTTGATGCTTACTGGGAGAGAGGGCATCATTTTTCTCCAGCTGAGTGTCATTGTGTGTGTCAGCCACACTTAGGGCTGCCATAGAGAATGACCAGTGCAAAGATCCCCATGCCAACAAAAAGATAAAGAAAAAAATAGAAAAAGAAAAACCTAGGAGTTGTGCTTCATGCCTTTGATCCCAGCACTAAGGAGGCAAAGGCAGGTAGTTCTCTGTGAGTTCGAGGCCAGCCTGTTTACAAAAGAGAGTTTCAGGACAGCCAGGGCTGCACAGAGAAATCCTGTCTTGAAAAACAAAAACCAAAAAGATCCCTATCCCTTCCAATAAGAATGGCAAGAGCAAAGATTCTACAGTGTAATATACCTGGCTTGTTGAGAGCAGTAAGGAGGCTAGTGTAGCTGAAAGGAAGACTATATGTAATTATTAGAAAAGAACACAATGGATAAGCAAGGTCAGAGATCTGGACCAAGTGATAAAGGAGGTGCAGACCATGGTAAGGTCAATGTTGCCTTATACCCTATAAAAAGTGGAAAGCTACTGGAACTTTTGAAAAGAAGTCTTGAAAATGATTTCCTTGGTGTGGAGACTGGAGAGATGGCTCAGTGTTTAAGAGCACTTAACTGGTCTTCCAGGAGCCCCGAGTTTCATTCCCAGCACCCACCCGATGGCTCGCAACAGTCTAAAACTCTAGTCCCAGGAGTTCTGATGCCCTCTTCTGGGGTCTGTGGGGACCAGGGTTGCATGTGGTGCAGATAAACATGTAGGTAAAATACCTGTACAAATACAATTTAAAAAAACCTTACTGTACTGAATGATTACTTTCACAGTTACATAAAGAACAGCTTATGGGGTGGGGAGAGATTATGAAACTCATTGTTGCTTTTGTTTTAAGGTACTAGGGATTGAAGCCAAGGCTTTGTGCATGCTTGGCTTAGTCTACTACTAAGGTACATCCTATGTTCAGGAGAGACTGCAAAGTTATGACAACAATTAAGGCAACCAGTGATAGAGGTAGAAATGCTAGAACTAGGATGCTAGAGTTTACACATTTACATTTTATTTTTTGTGTGTCAGGGTGTTTTGGTTGCATGTGTGCCTGCACCACTTGTATGTCTAGTGTCTGGTGGCCACATAGGTCAGAAGTGGACATTAGATCCCCAAAAACTGGAGTTACAGACAGTTGTAAGAAGCCATGAAATTGAACTAGGAGCCTCTGGAAGAGCAGCCCTGCTTTTAACCATTTAACTATCTCTCCTGCCTCTGAATAGGTTTGAAGGTAAGGATATAAGGGGGAAGAAAAAAAGCCAAAGATAGTTTTGTGGCATGAGCAACTGGAAGGATGGAGCTGCTTTTTATTAACATATAGAAAGCTGTAAAAAAGCAAGTTTGTTGGTCTGTGTGTAGGAATCAGGAATAGAAGTTTACGAATGTCAAGTCTGAGGGTTCAATCAGACAATGGAGTAAACAAGCAATCTGAAATGCAGATCTGGACTTAGAAGATACTTTTAGATATCTATGTTAAAGTCTTCTGAAAATGTTTGTATGTGTATGAGCACATGCACATGTCTGTAGGGACCATTCCTAGGAGTTAGGATTCCTAGCAGTTAGAGTCACAGATGGTTGTGAGCTGCCAGATACCGGTGCCAGGAACTGAATTCTGGTCTTCTGGATGGCTAGGAAGTGGTTTTAAACTGCGTAGCCATCTCTCTAGTCCCTCATAGTTAATGTATGGAGAATGCACAAGATCAATACTAAGTTGATTCCAGTCAAGGCAAGAAAAGTCTCAGGACTGAGCTCTCAGACACCTTAATAAGGCTAGTGAGATGAAAGGAAGTTGAGAAAAGAAGTAGGAAAACCCTTATATTGGGGTTTGATATTGGGAATATATCAATCCTAATATTTGGAAAAGCACATAAAGGCAGTTTAGCAGAGAAATTACATATGTAGCGTGACTGGCTGCATATGGAATGCAAATGCTGCTAAGTTGAGGACTGAAAACTAAAAGCTAACCTATGCTTTGGCAACACAAAGCTATCAGGAGGCTTTGACAAAGTTCTGTTGAACAATAGAGAAAAGGCTTTACATAGTAGTTCTAAAGAGAATGGAAGAGAGCAGAAGCAGAGTAGCATGTACATGGACAAAATTAGAGTGTTTAAATATGGCCCTCTGTCACTCTTGAGGTTGGCAAATTTCTATGTAATTGCCATTTTTTTCTTCTTGAGACAGGGTCTCACTATTTATATAGTCCAGGTTGACCCTGAATTTGAGATCCCCCTGTCTCAGTCTCCTGCATATTGAGATTACAGAAATGGACCACAACATTGACCCAAGTAGAGACATAAAAAGGCATACAAGAAATAGAGACCTAGCCGGGCAGTGGTGGTGCACGCCTTTGATCCCAGCACTTAGGAGGCAGAGGCAGGCAGATTTCTGAGTTTGTGTCCAGTCTGGTCTACAGGGTGAGTTCCAGGACAGCCAGAGCTATACAGAGAAACCCTGTATCAAAAAACAAAACAAAAAAAACAAACAAATAAACAAACAAAAAAAGAAATAGAGACCTAAGTTACAGGGTTCTTTCACTATCATGTAACTGGATTGAGTTCAGTTTGAATGACAGTACATTAATTTTAGAGTCCTTGTATATGCAATCTTTCATCTTTTCCCATTAGATTTAACTTTGTATAGTCTTGGCCTACTATATAGTCTTTCTTTTACTTTCTGTCTTCTGTTATTTCTGAATCCTTGCATTTTCTCCAAGAGTCAATATTCAAATTTAAATATGCAAAATTGTTATATCTTCTCTCATTTACAAATATAATTAACAAGGTTAATTCTGGGGAAAATTCTGTGACATGCAGCTAAAGTCTTTATTCAAGTTTGAAATGAATCTTTCAGTTTTGTCTCCTTTGCTCTATGGTTCTTTAACTGGGTAGAATTTAATTACAGATTTATCTAGTTTACATTTCTCAAAGTTCTGAAACAGTAATACAAGAGTTGACAATAATTATTGCTTCCACTTAATTTTACTCTATAACTTTTGTTGTTTAAAATACTAATAAAAACATTTGGTTAAAATAACTTACTTATAAATAAAACTATCTTAATAAACTCTGACATTGAGAAAACAATGTGCTGGGAATGAAGATACATACCTTTAGTCTCATCTTTTGGAAGACAAAGACAGTATGATCTCTGTGAGCTAGCCTAGTCTACATAGACAGTTTCAGGACAGCCAGGGCTATAGAGGCCCTGTCTCAAATGAAATTTAAGAAAATTAAATTTAAAAAAGAAAAAAATGTATTTTAAAATCTTTATCTGCATTTATTTTATGCTGAATTTATTCCCGTGCCATAAGTTTTTGTCACTTCAGTTTCTTCTAGGACAACTTTTTCTTCTGTGAAACCTCCTCTTCTGGCTTTGGGACAATTTGTTCCTTTTCAGTGAGGATCGTCTCATCAAGGCAGGGGGCTCACATATCCAACCCTGAGCTCTGTGAGCTTGTTCACTGGGTATGTTCAATGACCAGAGAATCTATGTCTAAACCCTTAAGTCCAGCATTACCCTCTGTACTCTGAAGCATGTGCAGCAAAACTTCAGCACTCATTTTTGGCCACTGCCCGTGTGTCCAGCCCTCCTGTTTAGCCTGGGCACACCTAATGACTCCACCATTTATTCTGCTGGAATACTGCTTCTTTAAAGTGACATCTTTCAGATACTTGGTCGCTTTTTGGATATGCATACTCTTAACAGCCTGGGCAGCTTATTGGGTGTTCTTAAAGTGAGGAAGATATGAACCGGATTTGCATGATTCTGTAGGGCTTTCTGGGTCAAGAGAGTAACAGACCATCTTCAGAAGTGTCTGGCCACTTACAGAAAGAGGAAATGCAAGGGTTACTGGGATAATTCATGAGACCTCAACTTCTTGCAAAACAATATATTCTTTGAGAAAAGAGGTATGGATTTTAAATGTATTTAATTTATACAATCATGTTGTTGTGTCAATGTTGGAAACTTGAAAATTCACATACTTTAGTGGAAATTATTATTCAACTCTACTTTTATAATAATTAGATGCTTTAGTATGTCCACAAGTCTTTTGCTAGGATACTGGTGATCTTTTAGATGGGGCAGGGGGTTGGGGGGTGGGGGGGGTGACAGGCAGGACTACAATAAGAATAGTATAGAAGTAGTCTGCTCTGAAAAATGGATACTACAATTTTTAATAAATGTGATAAAATTCAAACAGAAACAGAATATACAAGTTGCACTCATAATAACGACTGAGGCTAATGATCTCCTACATGTACAAAGAGAAAGACAGACAGATCATTAAAAACTAAGTAGGGAGGCCATAGTGGCATGATACACTTTTATCCTAAAACTGAAGGGGACAAAATAGGACTGTGAGTTCCTAGGCAGGCTGGGCTACTTGCAGGAATTTATCCCCAAATAAGGAAGAAAGAAACAAAACAAAATCAAAGATAAATAAATAAATAAATAAGCCAGGAAAATGAGATAAACAAAGATAGATTATAAAAGTTATTTTAAACACTTACCTCTTCACAGCATCGCCGGCTTACAATAGCCCTATAGTCAATTCTGTCCCAGAGCTGGTCCCTTAACTTTAAGAAATTAGGGAACAATTTTCTCCAGTTTTTCCCTAAAGCCCATGGAAAAATTTCATACTTGGCTTCTTCTTCATCTTCTTCAACTGTGTTAGCCAGATACCTAACAAAGTGGATCAACAACCCAAAAAAGAAATGGGTAAGAGCAAGAACAATAGATAATAAAAATAGAAATGTTAAAGACTCATCACTACAGAAAGGACACTCATATCTAAAATACAAAAGCAGTGATACAATATATGACCTATATACCTTGTTGCACCTTCTAGGTGTTTCTATAGTCCTGTAAATGTTGAACTTTGCTCTGGGATGCAAGTAAGTTACCTTGAAACAATCTCTTTTGAGGTTTTTCTGACTCATAGATGAATCTGTAAACAATGTTCAATCTAGACCTAATTAGCTCCTTCCCAAGGCAAGCCTTTGCTTTTTACTCTGGCTGAGGAAAACTGTTTATAGTTCTAGATGAATGACTGTAAGGCACTCTCTTTTTTCAATCTTCTTTGGGGCTATCTTCAAATAACTCTCTCATACACATTTGGAAGTCAGTATTTTGCCAAATACTTGAGGGGGAGCAGATATAAAAAGAAGCAGGAAAAACACAAACCATGATAAGAATAATCTATCAAAACCAAACAAAACTGATACATAGGAGGACATCAAAACATTTATAACTCTTTTTAATATAATAATTTATTCTTATTTTATGTTTGTTGGTGTTTTGCCTGCATGTGTGTCTGTTTTATGGTGTCAGATCTTCTGGAACTGGAATTTTAGACAGATTTGAGCTGTCATGTGGGTGGTGATGGAAATTGAACCCAGGACCTCTGGAAAAGCAGCCAGTGCTCTTAACCCCTGAGCCATCTCTCCACCCTCTTACTATAACTATCTTATATGCTCAAAAAAGTAGATAAATTGAAACTTTACTTGTAGTTGAATAGGAAATGAATAAAAAACAAGAAATCACATGAAAATTATATGATGGCACATCATACATAGCTGAATTACTTAAAAGCATTGAAAAAACCTTTTAAAAACCTTTAAAAGCAGTCAGAAAAGAAAGACACATTAAACTAGTATGTTGGCACACATCTCTAATCCCAGGGCTTGAGGAGTCCAGACAGAAGACTCATGAGTTCAAAGCTATCCTCAACTATATAGTAAGTTTGAGTCCAGCCTGGGCCACATGAGACCTTGTTCCACAAAACAAAAATGAGGTAAGATATTAATACAGGAATAAAGTTAATAATGGGAGAGATTCCCAATCAGAAGCAGTTCAGTCCATGGGTCACCTTTATAACAAAAACATTCCAAACACACAAGAAAGAAAAACATCATCATGAGCAGAGCAGAGCCCAAAATTTAAACAGACTACAAAAACAACTGTGTATGGGCTGGAGAGATGGCTCCGCAGTAAAGAGTGACTACTGCTCTTGCAGAGGGCCTGGCTTCAGTTCCCAGTACCCATATCCGCCATCTCATAGTACCTCTAACTCCAGCCCAGAGGATCTCACACCCTCTTCTGACATTTCCAGGCACCTGCCTATAAATGGTGCACATAAACTCATACATATACATATTCACATTCTCAAACAAATAAAAGTAACTAATAGTTTGTAAAAATAATAAATATATTTGAAAAAATTAAAGATAGTATATATAAAATGCATAACAAATATAATGAAGATTGAATTAGTAATGGAAGATAAATTTAAAGAAATATCCAAACTGTAGCTCAGAGAAACAAATATAAAAATGTGTAACATTGTGGTGGTTGCCACTCATTGAGTACTATCAACTGCCCATGTGACTCTAACTGCTTCTTTTGTATCCTCCAGGCAAAAGGCCAGAAACAGTCATCATTGCCTGTGCCACATCCTGAGGAGTATGGAGCTTATATATGGCTCCGAATTTCCTATTGAAGATATACAAGCAACAAGCTACCCTGCAGCAGTGACACCAAACAATACTATAGTTCCTTAACTTGGGCCATGACTGCAAGATCCTTCGTATATACTACCACTGTACCACTAACCTGGGCGCTCTTTGTCCTCCCCTCCCCAGGATCTTATGTCTACTCAGAAGGAAAGTGAGCATTCAGGGGCAGAGGGCAAGCACTCTACCTTCACTCCTTAAAACCACCTAGTAATACCTTTCCTTCATGTCCTTGTTGCCCAGGGTACAGATATTGTACAGAGGTTTCTTTCCTTCCTTCTTTCTTTCTTTCTTTCTCTCTTTCTTTCTTTCTTTCTTTCTCTCTCTCTTTCTCTCTTTCTTTCTTTCTTTCTTTCTCTCTCTCTTTCTCTCTTTCTCTCTTTCTTTCTTTCTTTCTTTCTTTCTTTCTTTCTTTCTTTCTTTCTTTCTTTCTTGTTCTTTTTGTTTGTTAGACCAGGTCTCACTATGATGTCTTGGATACCTGGAACCTGCTGTGTAGAACAGGCTGGCCTCAAACTCACAGAGACTGACGCTGTCTCCTTGAGTGCTGGGATTAAAGCCTGTGCCTGTGCATATGGTGAATGTGTGGAGGTGGGTTAATCCAGGATCTTTCTACAAAGCTCAAGTTAGCGTGGAATTCCTTATGTAGACCAAGCTGGCCTTGATCTAGGATCATTCTACCTCAGCCTCCTGCATACTGAGAGTGTTACAGGAGTGGGCTATCATGCAAGTTATTTATGAGTGTAGATTCCTAGACAGAAACACCTACACACATTAAAATCTGTCAGTGTTTGTGAAAAATACCTCCAAATTGTTAAACAGATTTGGAAAGCAGAATGCAGCATATAGCCGCATATTTAATGGATTTCAATGGAAGTTAACAGAGGAGATGGGGAAAATTTGAAGGATAGTAGCTAAAATTTTCTAAGGGTTCTTTATTGAAAGATATCTTCAAGTCAAGGAAGCTCATCTAATCCCAAGTAGGTTCTAACAACATTTTAAAGTTAGCTAGAAAGGAAGGCTAAAGATCTCAAGCAAGTGTTCTACCACTGATTTAACTCCATTCCTCTTTTTACCTTTTCTTTTAAGTAAAGATCTTTTTAAGTTGCTTTGGCTGGATTTGAACTCATTCAGTAGCCAGGTAAAGCAGAACTAAGCATGTAACTAACAACTATAGAAGAGGATGTGGAAGGATGAAGCAGTATTGCTGGCATGGTGGCACATGCCTGTAACCTCAGCATTTGGAAGGCAAAGGCAGGAAGGAGGATCAGGTCAAGATCATCCTTGGCTATGCAGGGAGTTTGGGGCTGGCCTAGGCTACAAATACCTTGTCTCAAAAGATTTTTGAAAAACAAGAAGAAAAAGAAATTCAGGGTGTTACAAGAATACTAAAGGAAACATCACATGACTATATAGAAAGAAATTGTGAGTTTAGAGCTGTGGCTAATAAAAGATGCTTAATGAAAAGAGATACTGAGTTAGTCTACAGAAAACACATGATTAGACACAGGATGGGAATTATAATTCAGGGTACCTGACATATAATATAATACAGTATGCAATGCAGTCTTAAAATATAACTGCCCAGTAAAAGCTAACTAGCACTTTAATGGCTATAACCACAAAACAAGTGAAACAAATCTAATTTCAGACTTCTACGTGGATTTGCACTAAAGCCATTTTTGGCTTGTCTTCAATTCTCAGATGGAAAAAACTACAGAATAGTATGATAGTGAATATGGTATAATACTGAAACATACAAATGGCAAATTAACAGTATTAAGACTGAGTTCTTCTGATGGAGAAGAGCAGCCACTTTAAAGGCTGAACCAATCTCTCCAGCCACCAATACTATAATGCTTTACATAGTTCTCTAATTTAACACTTGAAATTATGTACATACATTCTAGCTGCATTGTACCCAAGTATAGGGTAGAAAAAAGCATATTCTTTGTCCTTCTTTTGGTTGGGGAGGGGGAGCTGCTAATAACTGACCCAAGGCTTCATGCATATAAGGGAAGCACTCTACTTCCTGGCACACTACAACTTCCAAAGTGTATTTCTTACATGTTTTAATGATTTATTTACTTATTTTATACATATGAGTACACCACCATTGCTCTCTTCAGACACACCAGAAGAGGGCACCAGACCCCATTACAGATGGTTGTGAGTTACCATGTAGTTGCTGAGAATTGAACTCAGGACTTCTGGAAGAGCAGTTGGTGTTGGTAAATAAGCCATCTCACCAGCCTTCAAAATAAATGCATTCTTTTTTTTTTTTTTTTTGAGACAGGGCTTTTCTGTATAGCCCTGGCTGTCCTGGAATTCACTCGGTAGACCAGGCTGGCCTACGAACTCAGAAATCTGCCTGCCTCTGCCTCCCAAGTGCTGGGATTAAAGGCATGTGCCACCACCGCCCAGCTTTTTTTTGGTTTTTCAAGACAGAGTTTCTCTGTGTAGCCCTGGCTGTCCTGGAACTCACTCTGTAGACCAGGCTGGCCTCCAACTCAGAAATCTGCCTGCATCTGCCTCCCAAGTGCTGGGATCAAAGGCGTGCGTCACCACTGCCCGGCTTCAAAATGCATTCTTAAATTTAAGCTTTCCCCTCTTTAATAAAAAAAGCAGTGCTGAATAAAGCTGGGCGGAGGTGGTGCACACCTTTAATCCCAGCACTCAGCAGGCAGAGGCAGGCAGATCTCTAAATTCTAGTCCAGCCTGGTCTATAGAACGTTCCAGGACAGCCAGGGCTATACAAAGAAACGGTGTGACCCCAGAGCTTAGTGTATACTAGGCAAGAATTCCACCACTGAGTTTTATCTCCAGCCCTAAAATTATATTTTTCCTAACTAAATAATGACCTATAAATTAGAAAGACACATCATTAAAACAATTTAACAGATAGCAAAGCTATCACTAATTAATGTGATATCAACAGAAAATCTGGAAAATAAACAACATTCAATGTTTGATGACACCATCAGTATTAAATATGAATAACTACTATCTTTTGGATATAAACCTACAAAGAATATATGCAAAACATTTTCCACAAGGGCTCACATTATAAAAGTATGGTGATGGTTTTATTACATACTAACTGGCAATTTAAACGAGAATAGTTTGTTTTTTTGTTTTTTTTTAAAATATAATTTGTTGGATGTGGTGGCACACACCATTAATCAGCACTCAGGAAGCAGAGGTATGTGGATTTCTGTGAGTTCAATGCCAGCCTGGACTACAGAGTGAGTTCCAGGACAGCCAGGGCTACATTGTGTGTGTGTGTGTGTGTGTGTGTGTGT
>JANHMN010000010.1:55995307-56037772 GCA_030674055.1 Rhabdomys pumilio | reverse complement strand
TGTGTGTGTGTGTGTGTGTGTGTGTGTGTAAAATGTAAAAGACACAATGTAACAAGAAGTGGGAACAACATATCTCTGGCATGTAATGTAAGGCCAATGAAAAGAACATAAAACTATCCTATTAAAGTGAAAAATACATAATTTTCATACACAAGAAGGCCTATTAACAATAACCTTAAAAGTTTAACATTTCCGCTTTAAATTACAAATCACATATATTAAAATAACCAATAAATAAAATCTATTTAGTAGAAAGCATACTTACAGAGCAATAAAGAAATTTATCCTGGTATGCTCATTTATAGTAAATTTAGCTCTCTTGAAATAAACAAAGGTCATAGCCAAAAGATACTACAAGAAAAAGTTAGAAATTAGTATTAATGGTTTGCTTTCACTAATATAACTGTTATAAAATAGTTGACTTTAAATCTTAAGGCACTAGTAATCTGTATACAATCATCTGAGTACTTATTTTTTGGCCCCTGTAGTTAATCCACTTGAATAGTGCAAGAATTCGTTACCAATAATTTATTATATTTAGCTAGGAAGTTTTCTAAATTTTATTATAGCTGGTGAATTTTAAAACTATAACTCCAAATTTTTTCTATCTTAAATTTCAAACTTATAAAGAAGTTGAAATAGTTCAATAAGTAGCCAAACATCTTTCACCTAGATTCACCAATAGTTTGTTTTAAAACTGTATAACAAGGCCTAATTTTCATTGAGAAAACACATTTTAAATGTCTTATTACAAAGACATACAATTAACTTATTAGGACATATGCCAAGATCTAATGGTTCAAATTTGAAACAATTTATAATATGAATATGGTTTTTCTCCCTCATACTTGTTCACTATCTTGTAAGGGCATTGCACAACAAGATGATTCCAGGGGAGCCCTTCATTTCTGAGGAAAGGAGTTTTGAAATAATATAGTCAAGTATTCTGAGTTAGTTACTTTTCAAACACTGCCCCCTGCTGTACACCAACATTAAAGCACTTAAACTACTGTTTACCACAACTCTAAAGAAACTTGAGTATTTGGTTATATAATTACTGTTTATTTGAAAAGTAATACTTTGGTTGTTTTAAAAGATTACATTGTTGGAGATATGGTTTTACACTTATCTTTATGTATGTATGTATGTATGTATGTATGTATGTATGTCAGGTGTGGAGATCAAAAAACAATGGAAGTCTATTCCATTCTCTCCTCCCACCACGTGAATCTTGGGATCAAGTCAGTCATCAGGCTTGGTGTCAGGCACCTTTACCAGTTGATACAGTTGTATGTATCCCACCAGCATCAAATTACCACATGTTTATGATAAAATGTTAGCATGCTTCAGATTTACCTCAAAATAATTCACATTCCAGAGAAGAAACAAGAATAGTCACACTGATTATCTTTAAGAGCCACATGGAAGATCCTTGGTTTTATTATATGTTGTGTGTGCTTTTAATTTTTCTAAATTAGTTTCCAGAGGCTGCAGAAATGCCTCAGTCATTAACTAACAGCACTAACAGCACTGTCTATTCTTCAGTTTGATTCTCAGCACCCACATGGTGGCTCATAACTGTCTTTAACCCCAGTTCTTGGGGATTTAACAATCTTTTCTGGCCTTCAAAGACACCAGGCATGCAAGTGGTGCACAGACATACATACAAGCTAAACACTCAAATAAATTAAATTAAAGGGTTTTTTTTTAGGCTTTTTTGAGACAGGGTTTCTCTGTGTGGCCCGGACTGTCCTGGAACTCACTCACTCTGTAGACCAGGCTGGCCTCCAACTCAGAAATCTGCCTGCCTCTGCCTCCCAAGTGCTGGGAGATTAAAGATTAAAGGTGTATACCACCACCGCCCAGCTGAAGTTTTTTTTAAAGTTTTCAAAATATTTAATTTTTAAAAACAATTTTAGTTTTTAATTATGTGTGTATGTATGCGCACACATGTGTGTGCACATGACTGTAGATGCCTGAGGAAGTCAAAAGACATCAGCTACCCTGGAGCTGGAGTTATAGTCATATGAGTTACTTGATATGAGTACTGGAAACTGAACTCAGGTCCTCTGGAAAAACAAGAAGTGCTCTTAACCACTAGAAAATTCTCCAGCCTCCCAAATTAAAAAAAAAAATTAAACATTTTTATGTTTGTCACATGTGAGTATGAAATAAAAGCCTTCATTTTGACATTAGTATGAAATCACAAACTAATCTTCTGAACATTCCTTTATTTTTTATTTATATTTGAACTGTTATTGAACTTAATATGTGACTGCCCAGTCTAAATGGATATCTACAAAAGCAAAATGACAACTATTTAGCTGACTTAAAAACATAGAAACAAATATTGAAATTTGTCCACAAAAAAGCATTTACCATCACTATTCCTACTATATTAGACAGTTTATAAGATTCCAATATCTAATGGAAAACATGTTAAGCTAATTTTAGCCTGTAAGAATACTAGGAAGAGGATGAGTGAGCGGTATGAATAAAATTAAAGCAGATGGGCGTCATGCCACATTCCTTTAATCCCATCGCTCTGGAGGCAGAGGCAGGTGAGTACCTTGAGTTCAAGCCTACACAGAAAGTATTAGGCCAGCCAGTGTTACATAGTTAAATCTGTCTCACGGAAAAAAGAAGTACTGATACATGAATCAAAATGTCACAATGAAATTCACTTCTTTGTATACTAACCAAAAAGAGAATGATCTATTATTTTTGAAATATTTTAAATTACGTGTGTGTGTGTGTGTGTGTGTGTGTGTGTGTGTGTGTGTGTGTACATGTCCCCTCTAGGAGCTGGAGTTACAGGTAGTTGTAAGCAGCCAGATCTGGGTGCTAAGAAGCAAACTTAAATTCTCTGGAAGAGCAACAAGTGCTTTTAACTGCTAATCTATTTTCCACCCCATAAGCCATTTGTTTTATAAAGTAGTTCTCAGGTTTCATTTGTCTAGTATTTCTCAAAAAATGTGACAATGCTGATCTATGGCTGTTATCTAGCAGTGAGAAATATAACATGAATAAGAGATTATTTATATTATTATAAATTATAGCAACAGCAACTTAATGCCTATTGAAATAGTAATAAAACTGTTTAAAAAGACAATTGGAATTTTTCTATGATTTACTTATAAAATACTCAAACTTACAGGAGACTGCCTTAATGGAGTGAGTTTCAAGAACTTTTTCTCCATACTAATCACAGGTGGTAATTCTAATCACTGCGCATAGTATACGTCTTTTATCCTAGCTCTTAGGAGGCTGACATAAAGTGAGGCTGGAGTGAAACTATATCCTTCCCCCACCAAAGTATGGAATCTTTATTGATTCTTGTTTCCAGGTAGATTTGGTAAAAATTAAGTGTAAAAATTCTGCTTTGGGGAACAGTGAGATGGCTCAGTGGCACATGCTGAAAAGCCTGATGATCTAAGTTCAATTCCTAGGGCACATGATGGAAGGAGAGAACCAACTCTGTCTATAAATTGTCTTCTGACCTTCATATACTGGCTATGGCATACATGCTGTGGCAGATACACACACACACACACACACACACACACACACACACCAATAACAAAAGACTTTTGCTGTGAAGGAAGAATGTAGGCTAGCTATTTTTCTAACTGTAGTGAAGGAGAAAATTCTTTTTGTATCTATAAAAATTTTAATGGTTTAAAACATAACATAACATGATTATATTATATTATTATATTATGATTATACTATTTCCAGTTTACCTTGTCTGCAATTTTGCAGCAGCAGTCCATCCACAAGAAATCTTGAATTAAATCATCATCTATAACAAAAGATAACTTTGACTTATCTTCTTAAAAATGTTTCCTTTTGAAGAAATAATTTCTAAATTGGGACATTTTAAAGTAATGTTTAAAAATTTAAAAAAATGGTTGCTACAGTATAATTGTCAGTTTTTTAAGTATATTTATCATTGCAAGGACTATGCATTTCCCATCTGATTCACTTTATTATGTATATACTCAGCTTTAAAGGAGAATAGTATATTTGTTTCCTGAGTATCCAACAAGATGTCAGGCACTCCAGCTCTTAGTTCTTTTGCAGCATCAATCTTAAGAGGCAGAAATGCAATCTGGTGCAAGGTAATTCATCTTTGAAGAAAAAATAACTTAATACTGTTCTAAGGGTATTATTTTGCTATTACTTTCTCCTTTCAAGGTCCAGGATTTTTTGGGGTGAGGGAAAATCCTTTCCTCCTATTTCCTCTCTAGTCTACTTATTATTCAAACAAAAATATAAACATGTATATATAAATAACTTCAACTTTTACCTAGACTTATAATCAGCATTTAATTTTAAGAAAATTGATTAGGATAGAAAGATCAACAAAATCAAGAATAATGTCTACCCCAGAGTGGTGGTGCAAGCCTTTAATCCCAGCACTTGGGAAACAGAGGCAGGCAGATCTCTGTGAGTTCAAGGCTGGTCTGGAGTAAGCCTATATGCTATATGGTGAGACCCTGTCTCAAACAAAAACAAAAAGAAAACACAACAAAGACCAACATAACAAAACAAAAACAACTCTTGTTTTGATTTGAAAGCATTAAAATAGATAATCTCAAAATATGTTGAAAACTATCAGATTATGAGAAAATCCCCTTCATTTTATTAACAAGGCAAAAAGTTCTTTTATATTCATTTTGCATGTTATAAATTATATCATTGTAATTAATATTTGGAAATTCTAGGAATAACTACTGATTTTCTGAGAATTAGTTTTGTTAATTCTGTTTCTATTTCACAAGTTAGCTAAAATGGTAGAACCAAGTGTTTTCTCAGGACAGCGAAGAATATTCAAAAAGTTTGCAGATAAGGGCTGGAGATGGCCAACAAAAAGGAATTTGGCTTGCTTGGGATCCCAGTATTTGGCAGGTCAAGGCAGGGGGATTAGAAATTCATTGTCATCCTTGGCTACATAAAGAGTTTAAGGCAAGCCTGGCACAGGTGAGACCCTTTTTAAAACAAAGTAGGGGGAGTAAAGAAAAGTTTGTAGTTAATAATTTTGTTTTGTTCTTAATAGAAATTTCTCTTAAAGAGAAATGGAAACATTCTATATTCTGATGGGGAAATCTTTGTAACTTTTTTTTTAATTCCTTTTATTTTTATGTCATCTTTTAATTTTGATAGTCTTTATATCTTACCAAGTTTGCTTGCATGCACATAACCTTCTTCTATAAACAAGGAGGTCTGTGGGTTTTGTGGTATGCTTTGATTTCTCATCAGGAAACATCAACACTATCCCTTATTCTAATGTCTACCTTGCTGCCATGCCTGCAAAAAAAAGGCTCCTTTCTTGTCTGGTATAAATACTACAAAGAAGTCTCTATTTATAGCCTGTTAATAAATATATAAACAAAGTAGTCTTATATAATGAAAATTCAATTTCAAGTTCATTGTATGAACATGTTGATAAATATTCTTACTTTTAAACAATATTCCAAAAAATAAGACTGAAACTTTCTAGATTGATCAATATTCCTATTTTGCTTGGTTTTAGCTATAAAAATCTTGGAAAACACCTTCTGGCATAGTCAAATTGGGTTGGTACCTCATCTGAATCTCTATACTCTTTTAGGTCAAACAAAACTTGTTTCCTGAATTGCTCAAAATATACACTTGACATTTAGATTTAAATAACCTAAACAGTTAGGTTAATTTGAATATTTTCATTATAAAATGACAAAAGAGGGCTGGCAAGATGGCTTGGTGGACAAAAGCACTTACCACCAGGCTTGACAACCCGTGTCCAATTTCTGGGATGTACATGATGGAAGGAGAGAACCTACTCACAGCAAGTTGTCCTCTGACCTCTGCAGACATGCTGCATGTGCACACTCCCCCACCCCGCACAAATAAATACACTGTAAAAAACTGACAAAATAGATTTACATTCTGATATTTAAGAATGCTAGACTAATAAAATGTTTTACACCTACCAAATAATTTAAAGAAAGCAGTCATTTCCTGACGCTGTATAATTAGACAAGGCCCTCTGGGCCGCTTAGATTTGTTATTATGTGCATTTTTTTCAGATGCTTGCCAACTATCTTTAAGAATAGGACGCTTCAGACTAATAGGTTTTTTAGTTTGATGTGACCTATTTGAACCTGATTTTACATGAACAGTGACAGTAGGTGGTGTCTCACAACACATCTGATTATGCCGCATTTTAGCTTCTCAAGATTCCTATAAAAATAAAAATACAAAATTATTGATCACATTCATGCATTTCTATATAAAAACTAACTGGATACTATCAGATGTAGTCATATAAAATGTTGATTTTGCTATTAAAATGTTAGTTGTAACACTGAATCATATTAGAAATTGTTCTTACAGTGCTCAGAAATGCTATGCTTCCTCTGGATAAATAGTATACTCTCTCTTGTTCCATTTTGCTTTGGTTATTCTGGAACTCAAAAATCAAATCTAAAGCATTTTTATTTATTTATTTTTTTGTGGTCTTCCTTTTCCCTGGTAAGTTTTCCTTTGTCACAAAGTTTCCATACTCAATAAGCAGTTATTGGTATTTTCTGAAAAGTTTTAGCAAATAAATGGCACATATGTTTTGTAGTTGGGGGTGGTGCTGGTGAGACAGGGCCTCAATATGTGCTACTTGGCTGACCTGGAACTAATTAGGTCGATTAGGTTGGCCTCAAACTCATAAGAAATCTGCATGCTTCTGCTTCCTGAATCTGGGTTTAAAGCTATGTACCACCATGCCCAGCTCTAAATTAATCTAAAGTTGTTACCATCCTATCTGAATGTCTGACTATAAGCATATATTAATATACAGTGCTATGTAAGACTGAACTGAAATTTATCTGTTATTATTCAACAATATGAGTGATTATTACTATTTGGAATTTGGTGGTGACAAGTGAATATTATTACAATTAATATTACTTTTTGGTCAAATTGTTTCTATAATAATAAGGAATTGAGGGATGAACAAAGTGAGGAACAACTCAAAGATCCTAATGAGAGCCTCTGAATCTATGACTCAGTGACCCAGGCAGTCACACTCTCTTGGCATTCAAAGAGTTATGTACTGATTTTCTCTCCTGACTCTTAAAAACTTCCCTGCTGGAGGTGAGGCTATACCCAATATAAAAACTAGCTGGATACTATCATTACTGTCCAATCTGAGAGTCACATCCATAGTTTTAGATTTTGTATTTATTTTTATCTTATGTGCATTGGTATTTTGCTTGCACATGTCTGTATGAGAATGTCAGATGTGCTGGAACTGGAGTGGCAGACAGTTCTGAGCACAACGTGAGTGCTGGGAATTGAACCTGGATCCCCTGGAAAAGCAGCCAGTGCTCTTCTCCGCTGAACCATCTCTCCAGCCCCCCATAGTTTTATATTTTTAAAGCTGTACTTAAAAAAAAAACTATGAGGGCTGGAACTATAGCTACTTGTTTAGCACACCCAAGAGTTGGGCTCAATCCTCAGTGCTAGAAAAAAGGAAGTTAATTTTGATATATCTAATGTAATAGATCTGACATATAATTTTAACATCTAATCAATATAAATATTAATGAAATATTTATTTCCTAAATCATTTAAGTCTGGTGTAATTAATACTTTATACATATCTCAGTTTTGATGCTAATTACTAAATAGTTTGAAATATAGTCCTATAAAAATGAAGTAGTGCTGGGCAGTGATGGCACATACCTTTGACCCTAGAACTTGGGAAGCAGAAGCTGGAGCTCTCTGTGAGTTCAAGACCAGCCTGGTCTACAAACTGAGTTTCAGGACAGCCAGGGCTGCTATACAGAAAAACCCTGTCTTGAAAAAAAAAAAACCAACAATAACAAAAAAATTATATAAGATAATATTTTACACTCCTTTCATTTTATATTTAAATTAAGTAAAAATCGAACTTTTCTGTTGTACCCAGATAAATTTGAATGTTTAATGGTCACATATAGCTAGTCGCTATATAGTATTAGCCAGTGTAGGGTTAGATTATAAAGAATTAGGCAGAGGGCCTAGAAAGATGGCTCAACAGTTAAGAGCACTCAGTCTTCCACAGAACCAAGTTTGATTCTCACCACGCACACAGCGGTTCACAAGCATCCAACTTCAGTTCCAGGAGATTCAGTGCCTTCTCCTGGCCTTGGAAGGCAGTAGGAATGCAAGTGGTGTGTGTGTGTGTGTGTGTGTGTGTGTGTGTGTGTGTGTGTGTGTGTGGTGTGTTTAGGAAGGGAAGGAGGGGAGGAGGGAGGAAGGGAGGGAGGGAAGGAGGGAGGGAGAGAGAGAGGAGAGAGGGGAGAGAGAGAGAGAGAGAGAGAATGAACTAAGCAGAGGACTGCTAGCCACAGCACCTATAGCCACAGCTATATCTTTAGTCTGACATCAGCCTGGACAACACATAAAGACTCTATCTCAAAACCAAACAACAGAACCAACAACCAAAATAGACAAAGAAATTGTAATTAGTTCTACAATTATTTCTTGTCTTTTGATTCTTTCATCTATCTTTTTTTTACCCCTGAGGAAAAAAGCAACAACAACAACAACAAAAACCAAACAGTCATTAAGCTTCTCAAACGGAGCAGGGCAGGACTAGGTTCAGAGGTAGGGCATGCCAGAATACAGAATAATGTGATACATTTTCCAGGAGCTAAGTTTTACTCAATGGTAAGTGACTTTCAAACAATGTGTTTATATTGAAACTATAGGTAAATGAGAAAACGCAAACTTCCTGTGTCAGATTATTTCATCTAAGACTTGAGAAAACAGGAAAAGGGAATGTCCCAAATAGAGATTCACTGAAGTTAATAAAGACTAAATCAAAGTTGTGCAGTTAAGAGCTTAGAAGAAAAACTACAGCCCGTGTCTACTTTGCCGCATCTTTTTAATTTAGCTCTTTATTTAGATTCATCAAAGAGTAAGAGTTCTGCTGTAGAAAGAGGAAAGAAAAAAAAAAGAACAAATTAAAAGATGCGGCATTTCTCAAAAGAAAGAGTGAAAGGGGAAGTAAGAGAAGCTATGTAATTTTCTCCAAACAAGACACATTCTGTCCTAAAGGGATGCTGCTTAAGACTCACGAAGTAAACAAAACAAGGCTCAGAAAACCAAACGACTCACAAGATTCACCAGCCCCCTCTCCAAGGTTCTAAAGCAGTAAGGCCTGCTGGGGAGAGGAGTCTGCACCTGCAGCGTTCTCAGTCATCGCAAGTGCATGGTGGGCTTTTCAGTGATGCAGCTTGAGTCATACAGCCTCCTGGCAGTAAGCCCTCACCTCGGGCTTCACCAAACAGGACTTGGGTGGAATCCCTACTTGGTCTGTCATCGATTCCCTGTCTAAGGTGAGCAGATACTGGTTTGCACCTCAAGGAAAAGTCACACGGCATAAGGTAAAGGTCCTTCAATTCACTTGCATGCCTCCTACCCAACATTTGAAAAATCATAGCAAAATTCATAAAGACGATGATTGTGAGGTTTGGAGTTCTTTTGTTTGTTTTGGAAATACGCCTGAATTTTGTAATCATTAGGAGAAAGTTCTCTCTGCGTCTGGCGACAGGGTCATAAAATAGAAATAGTTTTTCTATAGGAAAGTCTAACAGCCAGTCCCTGACGACTGGGGACAAATAGGCGCGAGAACTTTCGTACTTTTGGAAAGACTGGCTAAGGGTGTCGCGATGAGACACCGCAGCTCAGAACTCAGTACCCCGGTGCGACTCGGGGTGGGCGTGGGACACGGGACAAAGCAGCAGGACTCAAATCCCCTCAGCCCCCTGAGGAGGCAGAGCCTCGGTTCCCACCGTGCACCCCGCGCCACCTGCCGGGGCCGCAATGCGGGTCTCCTCAGCCTGGCATGAGTCCCTCCTCTCGCCCCGCGCCGACAGCTCCCGTCCCCCTCCGGGACGCACGGCCGCGTCCCGGCCCTTGGAGCTGGCGCGGCGCTCGAGGCCGCAAGACCGAGGGGGATGCGGCGCTGAGGGCTGCGGGGCTGAGACGTCCCTATCTCCTCACACGCAGGATTGTGGGAGCGAGAGGAGGGCACAGGCGCCGCCGACACTCGGGACTCGCCATCAGGCCCCGCACTCAGTGCGGGTGAAGGTACCTGCGCAGGCCGGCCAAGAGCGAGCCGCCCGCAGCATCCGCCACAGCGATCTACCTCAGGCGGTTTCGCGCTTGTTGCTCGCCTCAGGCCGCAACACCCACCTATAGCCTTAAGCTGCGAGCCGGGAGCGCGTGGCCGCCGGAGCCAATCAGAGCACGGGAGCAGCCGGGGGCGGGGCCGGCGCTGTCGCCCCGCCCCCTTGCTGACTTGCGCGCCTCTGCTTTCTGCCGTTATTCCGCTCTAGCTCTCCGGACATCTTTGATGCGATCGTGCTTTTTCGCGAACGCTGTCTGTGCGGAGCGGTTGAGGACTCTCTACAGAACGAGGACATGAGGTTGCCCTGCAGCTCGCCGTTTTCCCTCCCTGCCTCTTTGAACGTGCCTCTGAGAGGACGCTGTTTCCCCTAGAACAGCATGTGCACAAGTGTGGAAGAGGAGGAGGAAGAGCCCACCCACGCTAGCCCAAAAGGTGTGAATAAAGTGGTCTTTAGCGAGGAGAGGGCAACGTTCTCCCGTCTACAGCTCTAAATGCTCCTTTTGTCATCCCATGCCTTCCTGAGACGCCTGGGATATAGCAGTTGCTTAATTGCTTAATCAATGCTAGCCAGTCCCATCCCTCTAAGGCAGAATCTGCTTTTCTGCTTTTTTATTTCTGTTGACACACCGCATCCGTTTTTTGTTGTTCTTGGTTGTTTTTTGTTTTGTTTTTTGTTTTTCGAGACAGAGTTTCTCTATATATGGCCCTGGCTGTCCTGAAACTCACTCTGTAGACCAGGCTGGCCTCAAACTCAGAAATCCGCCTGCCTCTCTCTGCCTCCCAAGTGCTGTGATTAAAGGCGTGCGCCACCACTGCCTGGCAGCATCCGTTTTTTTCCATGCTGCTAGTCTTTCATTTCTTATTGGAGTGCATACTCCAGAAAAGGACCAAATTTAAATCATTCTGGTGGTTGAAGCTGCTTCTATGGTTTTATGTTACTGTAACTATAGATAGCATTTGAGATTCAGCCTTGCTGTTGGCGGTTCTTCCCAGCAATTAGTCCTCCGTCAGCAACTCTGATCATCAAGTGCATCTTACAGTTAAACTAAAAATCACTTTTACAAGAGGCATTTGAGAACTAATTTTTCTTGGGGGAGAGAAGCTTTGAGGGTTTTTGTTCCTTTTTGTTTTATCCATAGCCTTTAAGTGAATAAATGTGTCAAACTCTTTAGGTGGCTGCTCCATGCTTCATTCTTCTGGCTTTTCCTGAGGATCCTTTCCTGCTGTCTTCTCTCCTCCCCCAACCCCCAGGTGTCAGGGATTCTTGTGATCATTAGTTTCCAGCCATTAGTATAAAATGTGATTTTCCAGCACATGAACAGCACTATGTTGTAAAATAGTTGAAGACAGATACAGAAATAACTAGAATACAAGACACAGTGATATTTTTCCTTGAGAGTTAAGTACACACACACACACACACACACACACACACACACACACACACACACTGTAAAACAGGATTTTGTAGTCAGGGCTGGCCTCCATTCAATCCATACATAGCAGACAATAACAGAAATAACTTCACCTCTCAGGTGTGCCACCATGACTGACAGTGATCCTTAAATAATCATAGTTAAATCTATATTTTATTGTATTTTTGTATTAAGGTCAATTTGATAAAAGTATTGAGAAAGTAGCACTGCTAAAATTTTGGCCTAAAAGGTTCAACCAGCAAGGCCTTCAGGAATGTTTTCACTCCTGTACCTTTTTGTTTTAAAACTGTTTTTGTGTACAATGTGAATGCACTAAAGAATTTAAGTTCTGGTTTGAAGTTAGTATTACTTTTTTTTTAACTGACAGTATAATTGTAGACAGCTGATGTGACCCTTACTATGTCTTAGTATAAATACAAATGTGTCATCTTGGGACAAATCTCATATTGTGGGTTAACTAGTAATGGACAGACATACAGAAAGTATTCTGTTTCTTGTCTTTCTCACATCTGCGACTTTGATATGACTCAGTATTCAAGGCAAATCTCTGGAGGCTGCAGAGATGACAGTGGGTGAGAAGAGACTAAAGTAGCAGAATAAACTCCATTCTACTTTTAAGTCTCCATTCTAAGTTAACTTGCCCTTAGAGAGGCATGGCCCCCACCATTAAGGTCTGAGAAAAATTATGAAATGTCCTTGCAGTTACAAAATAGAGACAGTAGCTGCAGCTAGCTGATAACAGAGTGGCCTAAGAAAACATAAGTCTTTCCCAGGTCAAGATCCTCTTTTTTGATGTAGGCTCCCTCCTTGTGGTTTAACCAGGTGCTATAAACCAATTAGCTTAGAGACCAAGATTCCTTTACCCTCTCATGTAATGCCAAGACTTGGAAACCCTGACCCCTTGCATTTTTTCCCCTTTATAAATCCTTTCCCCCTAGATTTCAGGGCCACTCTCCTATCCTGTTGCATCAGGAAGGTTTGTGGCCCAAGGTCGAGCTTGAATAAAGGCTCTCATGTGCTTGCATTGGAGTTGTGGTTCCTGGTGGTCTCTGGGGTTTTTTCCTGATGCGGGCACAACAGGTACTCCAGAGGATCCAGGTTCGATACTCAGCACTCACATGGCAGTTCACAGCTCTTGCTAATTCCAGTCCCAAGGAATCCAACATCTTCTTGACCCTGTGGGTACCAGGCACACAGGTGGTACACATACTTGAAAGTAAATTATCTCTCTTTGGTTTTATGAGACAGCATTTCTCTGTGTAGCTTTAGTTGTCCTGGAACTGTAGATCAGGCTGGCCTTGAATTCAGAGATCTGCCTGCCTCTGCCCCCTAAGTAGGGAGTCTAAAGGTGTGAGCCACCATCTCCCCGCTCTTTTCCCTCTTCTTCCTTCCTATTCTTCAAATACCTGAACCATACTTTGGTATTTGCTTCTGAGAACTTCCACGACCTGTCCATTTCTTGCATTGTCTGAAATAGAAGCAGCTTGTTCTCATTATACTTAAATAATGCATCCATAACCACAATTTTTCAGGCTAAACATTATACTTGTCTTCCTTTTTAAAAAATATTTATATATATGACTACTCTGTCTTCACACACACCAAAAGAGATAATCAGATCTCATTACAGATGGTTGTGAGCATCATGTGTAATGTGTTTATAAAAAGACAAAGAGATGGGGGATATGTTCTATGGGTGTGTGTCAGCAGGCCCATGCGGAGGCATCTCTTCCCCCTGAGGGACCAACCACAGGACAGTATAGTATAGTATAGTTTATTCAGGGCATGGGGAGGGGAGTTAAGAGGGTGGTAGAATCAGAGAGACAGAAGAGGGGAGGGGAGGGAAAGAGAAGTAGAGGCTGGCCATGAGCACGTGGAGAGAAGGGGAAGGGAAGGGGAAAAGGGCGAGGTGACAGAGGGGGAGCAAGGAGAGCAGGAGAGAGGAAGGTGTAGGGGAAATATTTAGAATGGTGCCTGATTCGGCTTGTTCCCAGGCAGCCACCATGTTCTTGCTGCTCCAGCTCTGACCAGGGCTCTGGCTAGGTAGATGAGCAGGCCCTGGTACCCACGAGACCCCAGTATGGGGGATGGCTCTGCCAGTCTCCCATGCTGCATCCACAAAGCTCAGCTGAACCCCAGACAATAACTGTTATCCTCGCAGTACCCGGTAGAAATGGGACTCTTAAAGCTTGATTATCTAAAGGATTTATATATTTAGAAATGCTCAATCAACAAGATGCCCTCACAATTAGGGTTGTTACCTAGTATCTTACCTTTTGATGGAAGTTGCTTCCCAGGATATTGTTCAACGAATCCATGGTTCTCCATGTCTGATAGCCTCCTTCTTCTCTCCTTCCTCTATTTCTCCCCTCCTCTTCCTCTTTTTCTCCCCTCCCCTTCCTTTCTCTCCCAGTTCCACCTCCTCTTCTACTGCCTAATCACTGAGCTCCACCGCAAATATAATGTAGCAGAATAAGTATCCTGCTAGAGGAGGGGGCAAGCAGTCCCTTTTATAGTGGGCCAGGCCACTATAAAAGTTTTATAGTGAGGGGGAGCATACCTGGCTGTTGCCAGGTAACTGTGGGGTGGAATTTAGATAGAATGCTAACATTGTGGGTTCTGGGAATTGAACTCAGAACCTCTGGAAGAGAAGTCAATGCTCTTAACCAGAGACATCCTCCAGCCTCTACTTTTTTTTTTCTTAAATATGTCTGAAACATTTCCACTTAAAAAAAAAAAAAACCTAGCTTATAATTTGCTCTCTTCACCATTTAAGTTTCCTACTGATGTCAATGTTTCAAGGCCCAGCTTAAATCAATGAGCTTTACTTGTTTGGTATATGCAGGAATTGAACAGGGCCACAGGAGTGTTGTCTTTGGAAGCCTAGCATGGTGCTTTATCCACCCTTGTCTCACCCTCATCTCACATCCTGTCTGCAGAGCTGTGACAGAGGTGGAAACAGACTGCTAAATCCTTGCAGTCCTCATTTAGGTAATTAGGTTTTTGTTTTGTTTTTTTTTTTTTAACAAAGCTACTTTGTTTTGTAATACAATTTAACATGAAGAAAATCTTATGTATCTTAAAAAATATGTACAAAGAACATATATAACTGTGTAGACTGAAACAATTAAAAGGATGTAAATAGGCATTACCCATCAAACATATCAATTCTAAAGATTCGTGTGTGTGTGTGTGTGTGTGTGTGTGTGTGTGTGTGTGTGTGTCTGAGTGTAAGTGCAATACCTCTGTGCAGGTGCCATGAGATGTCAGAAGAGGGCATGAGAGCCCAGAAACTAGAGTAACTAGTGGTTGTGAGGTGCCTGATATGGGTTCTGGGAACCAAACTTGAGTCCTCTTTGAGCATTAAGTGTTCTTTACCCACTGAGCCATCTCTCCAGCCCCACAGTCCAAATTTATATCTAAGGAGTAGATCACCAATATTATTTAGATTCTGCATGCTCCTCCTCCTTCACCCATTGTAGTTCCTATAAGTGAGGTGACTTTTTGTCCATTCCCTTTTTATCCATCCTTCCTTCCTTCCTTCCTTCCTTCCTTCCTTCCTTCCTTCCTTCCTTCCTTTCCTTTCCTTTCCTTCTTTCTGTCACCCTTAAGTGCCAAGAATAGCAACTACATTCATGGATACCCATCTCGCCTCCCCACCCTCGTTACTGGGAGACACAAGCTATGCAAAATCCTTTTTTGTGCAATTTTTTTTAAATTGAAACCAAGAATTCAGCCTGATCATTTAACACAAAAATAAAATCTGCTTTTCTGTACAGTTTCTTCCACATTACCATTTTGTTCCTTACTGAAAATATTTTTTGCCGGCTTTTTTCCACATTTTCTTGAACCCATGACACAATCCTTATTCTGCCAATGAGGCAATAATCTCTTCTGCTTTCAAGTCTTATTTAAAATGCTCACACTGACTGGATGAATGTGTAAAAATACATCATTATATAAGTTCACCCATTTCTCAAAAATATGTTTAGTGGTTCACTACAAGGTTGATTGTAAGATACAGAAGAATGCAGACTGCAGAAATCAAGACAAGAGAGTATCTGGGGATGTTTGACTGAATACGTAAATTTCCCACTGTGCCTACAATGAGCTAGCTGCAGAATCCTTACTTAACTCAGCACTTGTACCAGTATACAAACCTGCCCCTTTAAGACTGTGATCATGTACATGACACAGCCAGAAGCCATCAGGCCACACCCCCTCTCAGGGGGAGCTATGTAGTGGCTAACAACATATGTAAACATTACTTGGCTACTATCTGTGCAATCATATAGGCTATCTTGATCTAAATTACTTGGTATGAAACTCCGTTACCTTGTGAAAGCACATATAAAGGGGGTATCCCCTTTATTTGGGCAAGTTGGATTTTTCTGAAGGCTGTTCTCTCCTCTCCTCAACCCTGGCAACCCTTTTCATGGTGGCTTCCCTTCTCCCCTCCACTCATCCTGAAGCTCCCCTCAGGTTTTAAAGGGAAGTCTCTTTCCCTTAAGGCTGATATGTAATTTTTAATATACTGTGTCATTTTCTCTTCCACCCCCACCCCAGACAAAGTTTCTTTGGCTCTGCAGACTAGGTTGACTGCCTTGAACTCAGATCACAAATCTATGCCTCTTCTGTGCTGGGGTTAAAAACTGTGACCACCACCCGGCAGTATCTTCTAATGTTCTCTCTTGCTCTTTAGACAAGATCATGACCTCATTTCTAAAAGGTGTCAGCTTCCTTCAACAAACCAATTATTTTATTTTTTCTTATATTTAACTTTAGGACCACAGTTTTCGCAACAAACCATTATTTCGGAGGTACAGACCCAAATTCTTCAGAGACAATTTTTGTTTTGTTTTGAGACTTGTAAATAAAGGGAAACTGGAGGTCAAAATGCCAACAATAAAGAATCATTTATTAAATTTGTTACTCATTAGATTCTAAAACAAAAATCTGTACCCCAGAGCTTGTCTAAGCCACCTAAAGGTTTTAAGGCCAAAGTTTACATAGTCTTGAAGGAACAACCTAATGCACACAAGGCTCCAAGTTACAAGTAATTGATAATGCACTCAAAGTCTGGGGAATTAAAAAGTTAAAAGTCTCGTTTCCTAACAAACCCAGACAATAACAGTACAGTAGGACTGTAACCTAGGTCCCTGGTTGTTGCGGCTACAGCTGCCCCATGTTAGGCTCCAAAAATGTTGCGGACTGCTCTGTCAATGTTGGAACCCGCACTGCCAAAAGCTTTGAGGGCTAAATTGTTAGAGCCCGTATGGTTCCCCCCTTTTAGTTTTTTTTTTTTTTTCAAAAGGGAAGGCTGGGAAAACTTACGGAAACCGTGCCTGTCTTAGGTTGGAACAAATGACCCCAGCCTCCCTTTCCCGTTTTTTGGATACTCAACAGCCATTGGTTGAGCTCCTGTCTTAGGATGGTAAGGCCTCCCTTTTTAGGGGCAAGGGTCTTAAAGTGTTCTCTTACCTGTCTTTGACTATCCGGCTTAGCGCGTAAGTTAGGGGGATAAACCTCGTTAGTCTTGATGACAGAGGTTTTACAATCCCCTACTTGCAGACTGTAATAACGGACCTGTATGGGTTTCATTTGAATAGCATCTATCTGTTGTCATATAAAAGCCATCAGTTTGTTGAACAGCATGGACCCGAGATACAAGAGACTTATGCCTGAACAGTCAGTATAACAGCAACACTCTTTTTTAAGGGCAACATATAACTCCCTCTATCAGAGGAGTAAAAAGTATAAGCCTCTTCTATTCTGTTTACAAATGTGTTATAGCAGAATCTAAATCTATAGAACTACATAACTGATCATAGCTTTGATCTTAACAAAACAAGTAAGGAAATCCCTGTTCCTGCTCCAGTCAATCTCAAACCCAAAAAACAACTATAGTGACTGTGGTAGTGAGTTTTCTCCTGGGTCTAAACAATGTTCACCACTAAATCATAAGTTGGGGAACCAAGAGTCCAATAGAGCCACCCTGAAGATGAGAGTGGTGATGTCTCCTTTCACACTGAGGACTTCCCAAGTCAGGTTTGCTAGCTGATCTGTTCCAATTTGAAGGCAATTGAGAAGCATTTTCATGTTTCCTGCAAAGAAAAAGTACGCTTCTCAGGGGTTTCTCGTCCCTGGATTTGTTATTATTGTCTATTTGTTTAATCAATCTCTCTGGTAGCCAGCGTGCGGCATCTGCAGTTTGGGAATATATGCAGACAGATAAGCACTGGATCTGGCCCATTCCAGGTTCCAGTTAATGGGTCTTTCCAGAGGACTGTTGCAAAATTCTTTTTGGTATCAGGATGCCAGCATCTATCTGCAGCCGATTTTCCTTCAGAATCCAAAGTTAAAAAATTTAAAATAAAGAGCGTGTGATGAAGGATATTTCTGGGGGATCCCTTGGTAGGGTACCATTCTCCCTTTTTAATTTTTTTTAAATTGACATTTAATGGTTCGATGCGCCCTCTCTACCACACCTTGGCCCTGTGGATTATATGGAATACCAGTTTTATGTAGTATTCCCAATTCTTCACAGAATTGGTGGAAACTGGAGCTTGTATAACCTGGGTCATTGTCAGTCTTTATCTGTTTAGGCACACCCAATACAGCAATTGTAGCAAGCATATGAGTGAGTGATCACATGCTTGCTTGTTTCTCCAGATTGTAATGTCGCATAAATGAAACCACTGTATGAATCTATACATACATGTATATATTTTTGATTGCCAAATTCATTATGAGTAACATCCATTTGCCAGATACTGTTTGGTATCAGTCCCTTTGGATTTACACCCAAATGAGGAACTGGTAAAAGTGTAACACGTGATTGACATTGTTTAACAATTTGTCTAGCTTGTTCTCTGGTAATTTTAAACATAATTTTTAAAGTATTAGAATTAAGGTGATGTAACTCATGAGCCTTTATGGCCTGATCCAAGTTAGATTGTGAATCTGATAAAGCCACTTCGGTGGGTAAGGCCTCAGGTCCTGTTTCTGGGGTTAATACTATGTGGGTGGCAGAACTGAGGTCTAGTCCTGTGCTTCCTGGTGTTGCTCGACTAAGTTCTGAAAGGGATTGGTTTTTGCTGGTATAAAACTGTCTGCTCCATAAGCCTGTTTTGGCTTGTGTTGGTTCTGGGCCTGGAGCTGGCCCCGTTCCTGTTTCCCTGATTATGGGAAAGGGTGTTTCCTTGTGCGTCTCTTTTGGACCTACATTCACTAGCCCAATGCCTTCCACGTTTGCAAAGTGGGCAGAGCCCAGGCTGTTTTCTTGGCTGTCTCTGGGTTAACTCATTTTCTGCCTTGCAATCTCTTGCAAAGTGTCTAGGCTTGCCACATTTAAAATAGGCCTTTTGGTTTCTACTAGCCAAAAAATCTCTTACTGATTGTCCTTGTATGGCAGCCACCATAGCTAAGCCCTGTTGGTAGGAGGGGCCCTATGTCAGAACAGAGTCTGATATACCCCGTAAGGTCTGTCTTTTTCCTGTAGGGTCTAATGGCCACTTGGCAGGCAGGATTGGTGTTTTCATATGCAAGTTGTTTCACATAATCTACACCTGCCTCTGTATTACCAAAATTCCTCCCTGCTGTTGTCATTAATCGATGAACAAAATCAGAAAATCGTTCATCAGGTCCTTGTCTGACTGCTGTTAAGGACGCACTAGGGTCTCCCTTTGCCGGGAGTTTACGCCAAGCCTTCATGGCTGCATTTTGAATTTGAGCATATCAGGGACCACTCTATCAATATTGGAACCCGCACTGTCAAAAGCCCTGGGGGCTAAATTGCTCCGGCTAGTACTGCCCCAAGCTGCTCCAGTCTGTGGGTCAGGGTTCTGCAAGAGAAAGAGGAAGGACTCGAGGAATGGAGACCAGACAGAGTGTGATTGATTCAATCCTGTTTATTCTTCAGTCTCTCTTCCTAGTCCAAGTCCCAAGTCTTGAGTTCCTAGTTCCTAGTGCCTCCAAGTTTCAGGTTACTTCTTCCAAGTACCAAGTGCCTAATGTCTAATGCCTAATACCTAACTGAAGTTCTTCCTCCAAGTGCCAAATAAATAATAATCTTCCAAGTACCTAATGCCTACTACTCAATTCTTTTGTCTGCCTCTGCCTTTTATATGTCTCACTTCTAAGTCACGCCCTTAAGTCACACCCTTAAGTCTGGCTCTAAATCACACCTTTAAGTCTCACACACCCAAGGGAAGATACTGGGTATCTAAAACAAGATGTTGTCAGAGTGTGCTCAGCTGTTGTAGGCTATTGTAAACAAGTCTCTTGTCAGGGATTATGGCTCAAGATGGCTGCATGGATGATAGTCGCCTTCTGTCGGCTCCCCACACCTGGTGACTCGTTGAATTTGCTTCAGTGAGGTCAACAGGTCTGTTTGAAGGTTCAGGCTCTTGTGCTGGGAGAGAAGTTTCACTTTCATCCTATTATCCTCTCCTTTTGGCCCCTTCTTCTCATGCCCCATTTTGATTTGTTCTGACTGACTTTAATTAAGGTTGCATGCATGAACATGGGTGTGGAGCAACTCAGCACTGGCTACACCACTCAAGACGTGACTTCCTTTCCCCCAGGAACCATTAACTGCCAAAAGTTCCTCAGCTTGGGGCAGGGCTTTGTGAGCCCATCAACCATGCAGGATGGATGCTGACAGGCTCAATTCTCCGCAGGTAGTCATAGTTCATGAGTATGTCATGCTGTGCCACAGCAACAGCATTCAATGGCACCCTTCTCCAGTCGTCCCCGCCATGTTCTGAGACTAGAGTATGGGCTGGGTGCTAGATGGGTTTACGGCTGAGCACTCAAATAGTTGTTTATACTCCGCCTCCCTCCACTCCCATATGTAGTTAAGATGGGGTCTCGTGTAACTCAGGCTGGCCTTGAATTCTTGATCCTCCTGCCTCCAACTCCTAAGAACCTGGACTAAGGACCTGACACCTAAGAACAAGGTGTCATTACAACTGGCTAAGATGAGAAACATTATTTTTTTCTGTTACTAATATTTTTGAGGTAGTGTCTTGATCTATAGCCCAGGTTGGGCTCAAATGGCAATCCTACCTTAGACTTTGGAATGCTGAGATTATAGGTGTGTGTCACTACACCTCACAGTAAGATTTCTTTTTTAAGCATGGGCTGGAGTTTTAAGCATGGAGCTTTTGCAGAGGACCCAGGCTGCATTCCAACATCCATGATGGGTCACAACCATCCATAAATCCAATTCCAGGAGATCCAATACCTTCTTTTGATTTCTACAGCTACCATGCACCCATGTAGTGCACACACACACACACAGGCAAAAAACATTCATACACATTAAATAAATGAGTAAATCTTTAAAAAACAAAAATCAAACCAAACCAAAACTTTCTGAAGTAGTTAATTTCGTATGTTAAGTAGGTACACGAGTTCTACCAGATAGTTTCTGGAGCATCCTTGGAAACCACACGTTATCAGAGGGTTATATACTAACATGGCTGTCTTAACCCTACTGTCACACCTACTGTGTCAACCCCAGAGGAGTGCCAACCCGGACTTGACTGTCTCTAAACAAACAAACAACAACAAAAAGAATGACAACCCCTCTAATCAAAAAACTCATTTTATTCACCCAACATTTAATAGAAAAATCCTTTAAGCATTTTATTTTAATGTATATGAGGGTTTTGCCTACATGTATGTCTATGCACCCACCATGTGTGCCATGTATGTGCCTGGTACTCACAGAGGGCATAAAACAGCAGATCCCCTTGGCCTGGCCCTATAGACAGCCTTGTGAGTGCTGGGAAATGAACCCAAATCCTCTACAATTACTTGTAGCTTTTCATGTAGTAAACAGAAGCTGTAACATGTAGACTGGGCTTCAGTTCACAGATCCACCTGTCTGCCGCACCAATAGTGGGGTCAAAGGTAGCCTGTATTTTAGTGTCTGTCTTTGTGACAGTCGGTAAACTGGTATAATTAATAATTTGTGTTAACATTCTTAGGAGCACATGATATACTGAGAACTTATATAGGAGAAGCTATGAAGTAGTTTTAAAAGATTAAATAATCTTCAACATGGTAAATGCCTATCCTTTAACAACCAATACTAATTTGCTTTTACTTCCCCCTGCCCTTAGTTTTAATTTGAATAAACATTTATAAAAAACCAAGTTAAGATACAGATTAGTGTAGATTAACTAATATTGAGACTAAGGCTTATTTTCTTGAGCTACTTTAAGTATTGATTAGAGAAAACATCTAAAATCCTATTAGCAAGTGTTTGATTTATACTCCAGTATGAAAAGTTATCAAACTGCATTAAATAAAAGCATGTGTGACCTAATGGTACATGGCTACAGCTCAGGAACACTTTCAACTTATCAACTTGTGCTTACATGTCTCACTGTAAAACAAAACAACACAGAATAATCACTCAGGCTTTGTATCAATTAGACAACTTTTACTAAATGAGAAAACTACATTTAAAATGTGCTTTAAACAAAATTGAATTAGAAAAAAAAGACATATGCATTTTAAAGAACTTTTGCACTGTGCTGAAAATCAAATGTTTCTTGCAGTAATATAATGTGCCAATCCATAAAATGTTAACAAAGTTCTCAATTTAACATTCTTTAAGACAATATAAGGTTTCATATCTATGGTAACACATAAGAAGGGCATTATATAAACATTATGTCCGTCCCTATGAAGCTTACAAATTTGACAATATTCAATAAAAGACTTTAGAATCACATCCAATAAGTGTCACATCCAAAGAATCACAAGTCTGTGTGTGTTCTTAATTCCTCCTAAAATCTTTGTTGACTTTGTCACTCCTTGACATTTGTTAATGCTAACTCTTAAAAAAGAGAACAGGGAAAGAAATGCTGCAATAAACTCTTGATCATGTACAGAAATTATTGCTACTATACTGCACTACAAAGCATGTCTATACACATCATGACCTTTGATTATGAAAACGCAGAGTAAAAATCTTTAGTGACATAGCCTTACAGTCAAAAACAACATTCACATGGCAATTATTAGACAGTGAAGCACCCAATACTCGAAGCTGACAAATGTCCCACTGACCAGCGTTCATTTAAATACATCCTTCACATAGAGAGGGAAAGAAGAGAGCCAGCTTTCCAAGGCTTGTCAAAAAGGATTCTCATGTTCTGTGGATCTAAAAACAAACAAACAAACAAACAACAAAAACCCCAAAAAACAAAACCAATGCAGGTGAGGGTAATACCAGAAAGTTAAGCATGCCAAAAGGTGTTTCGTGCGAATTAAAACCTAAAGCCAAGGTACCACATAATCACATTACCAACTAGTTTTGGATAATACTATAGGAGCCTTATCTTAAATGAAATGCTACTGCACAATAGAGCATCAATAAATTAAAGATTAGAGTGCACAAATCCAAATCAGTGGCAATTTTGTAAAAAGCGAAATACTCATTATCAGCTGCAAAGTTTGCCCAGTCAAACTGGTTGATTAAAATCATTGGATCAGATAGTTTGCATATTTTTAAAACCTATCGACCTCTAAAGTTCCTTTTACTATAATGAGGCATAAGTTTTCTTAGTAAGATCCAACAGTTACTTAAGTAGATAAGTGAAGGAAAATAATAGTTGGTGAATGTCTTTAAAGCTCTTCCCATTTTCACTTTTTAAAATGTTTAGGGAAAAACAGGAAAAGTAGATGTCATTATTCTAGCAAAAACAAACAAAACAAAACAAGCCCAAAATAATGAAAACAACCAAGCAACACTAAAACCACATTACACAGATGGATCTTCATGCTTTCATCTGGGTAACTAACACAGCTAGTTTAACTGGGATGCTTTTCAACTTTAAAAACTGTGATATGAGAAGATAGAACTTTAATGGATACTTTTGAATTTGGATTTAACTTTGTTGAATATAACAGAGTATACTTATTACAATACAGTGTAGCACATCTTTCTATTAGAAAAAAATTTAAGATCCTTTACCCGTCTCCTTAAGTTAAAGGTGTGACATCATAAAGGGTGTCGAATGGCTGGATGGTTTTACAGTGCACACTTATATATTATGAAGTATGTCCTTAACAAATCTGATGGGTTTTCTTTCCAGAATTCCTGTCTTCACCTTTTCTTCGGTGGATTAGCTGTTCGAGGTGGAGTGACAGGACGACCAGAATTCAGCCCACCATACTGGTACTTAGCTTTCTTCTCTGATGGTTTCAATATCTTGAAAATAAATAATTTGTTTATTCTTTCAATAAATAGCATCAATTGTCCAGGAAAATAGAAACAGCTCAGCAACACTGCACAACCATTTCTCAGACTAAAGTGTCAGTTAGCAGAGCAGCTCTGTGAGTGTTTAACAGGTACCTGGGTCTGGTCCCCAGCACCACCTCCCTCAAGGAAGAACACTTAACATGTGCTTTAAATTTTAGAAACACAGCTTAGATATACAGCCTCAGTAACTGCGGAGCCCTTAAATTTAGAAGCCTTTACATTTAAGTTAAAAACTTCTCTACTAGTTCATCTTTTTAAAGAATAAAAATACTGGTGTGAGTCAAAAACCCTAGGTTATCATCTGAATTCTGACCTCTCCCCTCTTTTTCTGAGATACATTGTTGGTGTAGTCAGGCCAACCTCAAACTCCTGGCAATCCTTCTGCCTCACCATTTTGAGTGTTGAGATTACAGACATAAGTCTCTGTATCTTTCATATACAGGTAAATCTTACTTTAAGTGTTTTATGGTATTTTCCATAGGATAAAGTCCCCCACACCATCCCACCCCAAAGTTTCTCTATATAGCCCTGGCTGTCCTTCACTCTGCAAACCAGGCTAACTTCGGAACTCAGAGATCTATCTGCCTCTGCTCACAACTGCTGGGATCAAAGTCGTGCACCACCATGGCCCACTCCATACCATCAAGTTTAATCATTTAAAGTGTACATGTTTTTAGTTTATTTATTTACTTAGTATGCTATATATTTACTACAATTATCTGATTTTAGTAATTTTGTCCAACCCCCAAAAATCTTTGTTCTTAGTCACATCCCATTCTGGTTCTTCATCTCCTCATAAGTGTTAGCAATCACTCACCCACCTTATGTCTTTATAGACTTGCCTATTTCTACATTATTTAATGTAACTGACTCCAATTATTAGCTTCATTAATATTGTTAGCAAATAACATGATCTGTGAGAATAGGTTCTTCCACTTAAGATTTCAAACCTTTTCCATGCTATGCCATCTGTCAGGATCTGTAGTCATTTTTATTGCTAAAATGTTCTATTGTATGGATGGATAGCATGATTTATTTATTCATTCTTCTGCTGGGCACTGGGGTCATTTCCACTTTTAGCTATTATAAATAATGTTATAAAAGATTCTGTGTGGACCTAATTGTGCTCAATCATATAATAACACAATGTTTAACCCTTTAATTAACACTGTGTTTTGCTGGGCGTTGGTGGCGCACACCTTTGATCCCAGCACTTGGGAGGCAGAGGCAGGCAGATTTCTGAGTTCGAGGCCAGCCTGGTCTACAGAGTGAGTTCTAGGACAGCCAGGGCTACACAGAGAAACCCTGTCTCAAAAAACAAACAAACAAAAACAACAACAACAAAACAAAAACAAACAAACAAACAAAACAACACTATGTTTCAAGGCAGTTGCAGTAATCTGCATTTCCATCATTAGTATTAAGTGTTAAACTGTTTCACTGTGCCCTTGCAGCATTTTGTTTCTTAAAGACAGGGTCTCACTATGTCATCTAGTTGGCTTCAAACTTGCTATGCAGTTCAGGTTAGCCTTGAACTCAATAACTGCCTGTCTGTTTCCCGAGTGCTAGGGTTAAAGATATATGCAAGCACATCATGCATAAACATGTTAGTTTCCTCACACTCATTATAGTTATAGGCACAAATAGACTTTTACTTGCTAGAAATAAAAAGTATGGGAAAATATTATCTAGATTTTTTTTTTAATTACTTTTTATCTTTATGTGCATTGGTGTTTTGCCTACATTTATGTCTGTGTGAGGGTGTTGGATACCCGGGAACTGGAGTTACAACTTTTGGCTGCCTCGTGCTGGGAATTGAACATAGGTCTGCTAGAAGGGCAGCTAGTGATTTTAGCTGCTAAGCCATCTCTCTAGCCCCTATATAGTATTTCTTAAAACTACTCTACATACTAGAGTGTCCCAGTAAAAGAAATACATTAATCCGACTCCTCTATGACAAGTGCTGAAGGACAAGACCTGGTTAAAACCCTTAATACATAATGAAGATACCAATCATTTGACATTCAACTGTAGTTAATAGATGTATTTTAATACAAGGGGAAAAAGCTATGGAAACCTTGCTATCAGTTGTACACACCAGTAGTCTGCAACCTATTAGTTCAGCTGTTGGACTGAATTAGAGTGAAATTAGTCAAAAAAAGAAGTTTCTGGATTGAATGTGTGTGCACATTTCTCGCTTTCTCTATAAACATAAATTTTTTTGTTTTTGTTGTTGTTTTTTCCCTTGGGGTTTCTGTATATAGCCCTGGAACTCAATCTGTAGACCTGGCTGACCTTGAACTCATATAGTCTGCCTGCCTCTGCCTCCCAAATGCTGGGATTAAAATGCATTACTACCACCGGGCCAACAACATGATTCTAATTTAAACAGCATATACACTGTACCAGGCATTTTAAGCAATTTAGAGACCATTTAAACTGTATGGAAAGAAAGGCTATGTATGGGTTATATGTAAATGCTGTGCCACTTTATACAAGGAATGTATGCATCCTCAGATGCTGGTATGAGAGTTCTGAATGCAATCCCATATGTGCATGTTGCAGCAGTGAGCTTTCTCAGCCAATGAGAAACAACAGTGTGCACAAGCAGCACAACAAAGCAAGATCGAATCCTTTGAAATGCGCATTCTCTGTAAGTGTACTTAAGACTGAAATTCCCCTTCTTAGGTAAACACTGTATTTTATTTTCATCTTTCTTCCTCAATGCCTATCCCGTACATTAATCTTGCAAAAGGAAACAAAAACCTAATTTATCCACTGAATTCATTCGTTTCTGTGTAGAAGGATGCCTGTGTATGAGAGAAAGGTCAGCCAATGTTGGGTGTCGAGGTTCCTCAGTTGCTTTGATGAGCCTGAAGTCCATTAACGGGTTACGGTGGCTAGCCAGCAAACCCCTGGTATCCTCCTGTGTCCTCCTTAGCCTGACATTACAGGCACATGCCACTGCTCCACTGGGTACTGGAGATCCAAACTAAGGTCTACATCCTTCCATGGCAAGCACTTTACTCATTGAGCCACCTTCCCAGCTTGCCATTCACCTTCCTTTAGTAATTATACACTACTCAGTAGATAACAGAAGGAGTAACAGTTTAAACATTTGAAACAAGAGTGGTGCAACCTAAAATTTTCTGAAATTCTATTCAATTATACAGCCCAAAAGCTGGAAAGTTCACAACCAAATAATAAAATTCTAATGGAGTCTGGATGGTAATCACTTTTTTCTGTTTTTTCTTTTGCCCCCCCAACCCCAAGGAAGTGGAGGGTCCCCTCCATTGCTGTATTGGATATTGAATCAAAGGTCTTACATGTGATAAGAAAATATTTTACCATTGAACTGTATCTCTACCCCTGAGTGGTAATAAATTATGAATTAAACTCATTTTCAACACATTCTACTCAAAGAGATTATTTTTAAAAAATTACTCTTGACAATAGTGTTAATGAATGTCTAAATTGTTATAAAACTATAGCCAGACAGGGCAATATATGCCCATCATCCTGATATTCATAGGGAGAAACAGGAAGACTGCAAGTGCAAGTTTAAGGTCAGCCCAGGCCACATTGGGAGATCCTGTTTCAAAGAAAGAGAGAGCGGGTAGGGGAAGAAAGGAAGATGGACAGACATTTGCATTTCCTGTCTTACCTGGAATGAACACATCAAAGTTTCATCCACACTCATCATACCACCAGCATTGTCAAACTCGCCACAGTAATTTGGAGCAGAAAATAAAGTTACCAACTGTCGTTTAGCAAAAAATTCATATCCATCTTCCACCACCTGTCAAAAGAAGTGACAAATAACAACACTTACTAGTGGGTCATCTGAGCCACATCCGCTGATGCAGGTTAATGAAGTGAAGGCCAGACAACAACAAAGCCTCTCTGTATCAGGTGCCCAGTGAGACCCTGACCTTATTAGCAAATATGGTAACAAAACAAAACAAAACAAAATGAATCTTACATGTGTCTACAAAACCAAACCAACAAAGAAGAGAGGCCAAAGGAGCTGAAGGCGGGTAAGAGTACTTGTTGCTTTTTCAGAAGGAAAACATTCAGTTCTCAAACACTCATTTGGTAGTTCACAACCATCTGAAACTCTAGGTTCCAGGGGATCTGACATGCTCATTTGACCTCTGTAGGCACTAGGCATGCCTGTAGTGCCCACACATACATGCAAGCAGATCATTTACACATAGGAAATAAAATATACACTTTAAAAACAAAACTAAGAGGACAAAAATATTTTCAGCCAATATAAGCCAATTATGATTTACAGATCATGAACACTTTTGAGATCAAAAGATAATCTCAATGATTTTCTTAAAAACTAAAATAATTAATTGTATTATTAACTAGTTTATAATTGCATTCCACAACTGTCTCAGAAAAATTCTCACATCATAGTTTGTTTCTGTCAAAATACAATACACATTTGGGTAGCATCAGAATATTTCCATATTACAGAGAGGTCACACAGAGAACAGACCGCCCCTGGAAACTTCAACAAAGCACTGTCAGGGCTGCAGTTTGCTCACATGTACTACATTCTGAAACATAATCACATAGAGTGAGCTGGCATCGCTAACACGGCCTGGGTCACTGACTTATGAGATCTAGAGTCTGACCTCTTCATCTACACTCTTCCCATATAAAAATCTTTTGAGTTTATAATTAATTATTTTATGTGTATGGGTGTTTTGCTCCAAGTGTGTCTATGCATGGCTTGCATGCCTGGTGCTATTGGAGGCTACAAGGTGTTTCATCTCCTGGGACTGGAGTTTCAGACAGTTTTGAGCTAATATATGGGTGCTGAGAATCAAACCCAGGTCCTCTGGAAAAAAAAGCCAGTGTTATTAAATCACTGAACCAACTCTCCAGCCCCCTCCCCCCACTACCTTTCTTAGGTATCAGTTCATATATTTGAATGCTCAGTCTTCAAAAGGTAGAATTGTTAGAAGTATTAGGTGTCCCTGGGGGATTCTGAGGTTTCAGAAGTCCAAGTTATTCTCACTGCCTCTCGGCAGCTGCTTCAAGATGGAAATTCTCAGCTACTGCCCAGAGTCATGCCCATCTGCACCACCCCCCATGCCATGATGGCCACAGACTCTAAATCTGTGAGCTCAAAATTAAATTCTTTCTTTTATAAGTTGCCTTGGTCAATTGTCACAGTAACTAAAAGGTATCAGGGTAAATTATCTACCTACCTACCTACCAGTAAATGAAACTGTGTATAGTTAACAATAAAATGTCTTATACTGTATACCTGATGAGCTCGACAAATCAAGTCTAAATCATGACGATTCAGAAATTTACTGACTACATCAGCTCCAAAAGTAAAAGAAACACCACGATCATTTTCTCCCCAGCCTTGTACATCCTTATCTGGGTCGGACCACAGTAAATCACAAAGCAAACCTTTAGAAAACAGAAAAAAACAAAAAACAAAACAAAAAAAGAACCAATGAAATAGAAGAAAGCACAGAATACAGCACACTTACAGCACATTCCTCCTGCCTTCTCACACTGTCATGATCATCACTTGTCCCTAGGCACTCCAGTCTAAACCAGTCTTTGTTAAAGCAACCACACAAGTACAACCTTCTCTGGCTTTCTAGGGTAGTACTTTCTGATGACTTCTGCATACAGGAAATATGTGTGGCACATTCAAGTACAATAGGTGGAAGCCTTTATTTCATTTCTGGCTATCATTTCCTGTGTAGTCAGTCAGTTCATCTGTTCCTTACATGACACTACTACTGAGCACCAGCCTGTTGTATTACTTTACTTATTTATCATGAAGCCATCAACACATTAATGCTTTTAAATAAGACTGGCAAGGCAACTACTTTCCTTTAATTTTTTTTTCTGTCAAGACTGCTCTATTCACCTTGTTAACTGTTTTTAGGGATGATACTAGGTTTCTGAATGACTTTCACTAAATATACTTAGGTTCAAGCACATCAACATTTTATGTAAAGCAATTGACTAAACTTCTGTATAGACTAACCTGTATCAGGTACGTCAGTGGGTCTCATAATTCTCCGAATCTGTTCCATAGATTGTAGGTCTGGTGACAGTCCTATAAATAAAAAGAGAAAGACTTGCTATCTAGTTGAGTTGTCTTTTCTAGCTTTCTACCAAGGGAATAAATCATTACCTTTCAAGAGACTCCAAGGAGGAGCTCCACCACTCTTCCCGGTCACCCTTGTCCTTTCTGAGAACACACTCGGTTGCAATCTTCCTACTACTTTTGTCTTCATGACCATCAAATCATAGACCATTTTTACTTTTAAGTTAAAACACCTCTCTTGGTCCCCTAAGAACCTTTCCCCATATCCCACCTCAACATGCTCATTATCTGTAAAATGTGTATTAAACTACTAATCAGAAGGATAAACAAAAAACAAACAAACAAAAAAAAAAACAAAAACAAAAACAAAAAAACAAAAAACAAAACAAAACAAAACAAAACAAAAAGAGCACAAGAATTTACCTTCAAAGTAGAACATAAATAGAAGGTAATGTCTCTCTAGTAGGTAACTCAAGTACCATCTCAAGAAATGAAGCTAAATATACACAGTGCCAACCACCACAGCCTCATCTCAACTATGCCAATGCCCAGAACCACGGTTCCTACAATGTTTAGTATCTATGGAAAACAACGTCTCAGTTAATGGAGCGAATCATGCTGTCAGAATAAACCACTCACATCTCAAGCCTCTCCCCATCTTCTCTGCATTTCTACTTCAACGCTTCCAATAAGACACTACCATGTATGATACCAAGAAACCATTTTTTCTATAGTTCATTAAATTTAAATTTCTTCCCTGTATGAAAATCCAATAGTTATTAAATTGTTCCATAATTGTGTGCAAGTGTGTGTACATATACGTGTGTGGTAAGACTGATTCTCACTATGGAGCCCTGGCTGGCATGGTCCTTGGTACATAGGCCAGGATGGCCTTGAACTCAGAAACCCACCTGCTTATTTCCAGGGTGCTGAGAATAAAGGTGTACCTGCCTTGTTTCTCTACCTTGTTCCAAGGAAGACTAATTACCTCACTGGCCTGAAGATCACTGATTAAGGATTAAATTTAGGCCACAGGGCTTTCAAAGCAAGCCCTTACTATAATCTTCCTTAACTTTTGAAAAACTTTGTGTGTGTGTGTGACTTCATAGAAAAGTTTACTGCATATTTATTCTCCAGTGAATTCCCATGTATGTGAACTTAGAAAAACCTTCACCTGAAGTAGACTAAATTGTTCATGATGATAACACAACTGTGGCTCTTTAGAAAGTTCCCCAGTCATTAGTCAGGGCCATTTACGATCCTCAGAGCGAGTATCAGAAACGTAGTTCTTCGTGAGAGACACCGAAACACTGAGGTAAAACTAGGTGCTAAGGCTGGAGAGCTGAAACCTTTTAGGATCTGAATTCTAATCTCTGTATTCTAATGTCCTCACTTCCTAACATGTTGATGTAGTGCACAAAACTTGGAAGTCGTATGAATTAGGTTGTGTTTAGAGTTTGAAAAAAGGCGTTTAATACAGACAGAAACATAATTAGCCTCTCATTTTGAATGATGGCCCAGTACTTTTTACTAGAATTTGAGGCATGAGCTAGATTCCAGCACCACAGGAAATCATCTGACCAGCTGGCTAGCCTAGACTGAGGCAAAGTAATAATACTTGACACATCATCTACTTATCTTTTCTCTTTCCCTTTACTTTTCTTTTTTGAGATAGAATCTATGGCCCAGGGTGGCCTTGAGATCCTTCTGCCTCAGCCCTGAATCCTGGGATTAGTGTGTATGGACTACTCTTACGTTAGCACTTTCATATGAGGCATTCTTTATAAGGACCGGTGTTGAATTTATCATTTTGAGACAGGGTGTTCCTGCATGGCCTAGAATCTGCTATGGCAGTCTGGCCTCTAGTTGCTGTACATCTCCTGCCACACTCAGCCTTCCCACAGCCTGAGCTGTGGGAAGTTCTCTTCTAAACGGCAAATTTATTACTCTACCTCCATGACAACAGAAGATTTTCTCATCAACAATAGCAGCTATAGGCAGACAGTTAAAACAATCAGTGAATGTCTTCCACAATTTAATATTAAATCTTCGTTTGCCTATGAAAAGGAAAAACAGAGAATTAAAGAATCAATAACTGTTCTCATTAGTTAACTAACAGCCAGAAAATGATGTCTTAATCTTATTCTCTGTGCTTGATTACTTAGTCCTTTTTTCCCTGTAAGTGAATAAGCTATGTTCAGTTTCACACACTGGAGATGTAGCTCATGTCTGAGTACTTCTCCAACATTCAGGTTTAATGCCACACAATGTTTTTTTTTGCTTATATATTTCTAAAAGGGGAATAAGACATTCAACACTTTCTGTAGAGTTGCAAAGACTTCAAAGATTGTACTGTTTTATGAAACACATTCACCAAACAACTTTATCTCATAAAAATCACTATAGTACAATATTTTTGAAATCATCAAATAGATTATTAGTTAATTTCTCCCCATTCAATACATTTCCTAGCCAAGAAAGTAACGTAAGTGAAAATGGTACCTCTGGAGCTAGTCCATGTTAACTTAATGCACTGAGTAACGAAATATAAACCTACTGCCAGCAAAGGAACACTTCCAAGTGCCTAAGTGGTATTCACTTTAGAGCAAATTAGACCTTGTCACTACAGCAAATGAAAAGACACAAGGCTATAATTTTCCCATAGCCCAGCTATAACAAAGACAGCTTCCATTAGAGTTACCTGATTTTCCTGATCTGACATTAAGTTCAACTACCAAGCCATAAAAAGGATGAAAGTCACAACTATTAATTCTGTTTTATGTCTAAGCCTACCTTTTAATGAATAAGTATAATTTATAGACTGTTTACAAGCGGCTTTCCCACACATTGTTCCATTTGATGTCTCTTCTACCCTTAAGGACACTCATGCCTCGCATTATCTTCTAAGAACATACCAATATACCTCATAGAAAGATGGCTATTGTCTGATGCATTTCAACTTACTTCCTCTGCACAAGTCTGACTTTAAGTCACAAAAATGTAATGTAACACTTAAATACAGAATGATTACTATTGTAACAAATTCTGGGGTTTTTTGGGTTGTTTTCTTTTTAGAATAACTTGCCCTTGAATATTACCACATTCCAGTGTTAGAAGTGACTAACATATATAACACATTTACAAACATCTGTTATAGCATCACAGGACTTGATGAAGACTACCGTATTTAAGGAAAAAAAAAGAAAGAAAGAAAAAGTAAATTCTAATGGATAATTTAGCAGTTAAAAATAAATTTAATCAGAAAACTACTAGAAATGACTCAACTGTAAGTGGCCAAATATACCTACTCTCCATATTATTTAATTAAATTGAAAAACCAAATCCAAATGCAGGGTAACGACATCGGGAAGACTGCTACACAGCAGCACATCAGACTGATTAAGAAACAGGAACACTGTATAACGAAGGACTCAGTAGCCTCTCTAGGTGTATAAACAGATTAAAATCCTAATAATGAAACTAACTTTTATTTAGGATTCTATTTATGTGTACGTATATGTACCTGCCTGTCTCTGTATATGAGCCATGTATATGAAGTGACTGCCCAGGTCATAAAGAGAATGATGCGGGTGCTGGGAACCAAACCCAAGGCCTCTAGAAAAGCAGCAAGGGCTCCTAACTGCTGAGCCATTTCTCTGCTTCCAGCTTTTAGGTACAAGGAAAGGACCAACTACAAGTTGTCCTCTGGTCTCCAAATGTGTGTCATGATACCATGCATTGATACCATGCATGTATTGTATATGCACATACACACAAATTAATGAATAAACAAACACTGTAATAACGAATAAATGTAAAAAGCAAACCCTATCAAACTGCAGAAAAACATAGACCACTGTCTGTAGTGACCACTGTGTTTGTTTCACTTGGATATTTCACCAGATAAACTAATTGAAAAAGGGCCTCCTTCAGCCAACTAAGCTGCAGCCAGCCTGAAACATGACCAAGGAGATCCCAAGAAAACAATTTAATGTGTTTCTTAGCTTTAGGCTCTTCTTTCTGGGCCTTTGTCTAAGATCCTATTTAAAAATAAAAATCCAGTTTCTCTAAATTGAAGAACTTCAGCTGAACTGTACAAGCATACAGAAACTCCTGTGTTTTAAATCCTACTTACACTCATCGTAGAATCCATAAATGCGATTGATGCTAGCACACTCATGGTTTCCTCTTAGAAGAAAGAAGTTCTCTGGGTATTTGATTTTGTAAGCCAATAGCAAACAGATGGTTTCCAAAGACTGCTTTCCTCTGTCCACATAATCTCCTAAGAAAAGATAGTTGGCTTCTGGTGGAAAACCTCCATATTCAAATAATCTCAGTAAGTCTGTATACTGTCCATGAATATCTCCTAAAACCAAAAGAAGTCAGGTTAAAAAAATTGATTTCAATTTTACACTTCTATGACTTAGAACCTGAAGATCTAGAAAAGCTGTGTCTGAATGAATCCCTTCGTTGCGGGAGATATTTAAAACAGTGTTTTCTTGAGCCGACCATAAGCTGTGTCAGCTCTGCCTAGCTCAGCTGCCAAGTTCTGTGTCCAGAGGCCACATGTGTACCACAGCTAGAAATGGCCAGCCAGAAACACCAGCCCTGGCACCCACGAGACGCTAGTATGGGAGATGGCTCTGCCAATCTTCCACGCTGTCTCTGCAAGGCTGGGCATTACCCAGATCGTCCCGCCATCCACATGGGTAAGAAAATGAGGCTCTAATGCTTAAAGATTAATCAAAGGCTTTATATGTTTGGTAATGCTAAATAACAATATGCTCATACAATTAGAGGTGTATCCCCATTAGCTAACTTAAATATAAGTTGTTACCCAGGACTGCTCTCCATACCTGTGAGGCTCTTCATTCTCCTACATCTCTGCTCTCCCTAGCTCCTCCTCTCCTTACTTCTCCCACCTTAGCTCTTCCTCCATTCCTTCCCTATAGAAACTGGGATGATAAAACTAATATTGTTATACTCCACAAAAATTTCAGGCAATTTCTTATAAAATAATAGATAACTGGCACAGTTACTCTTATTAGCTGATAGCTGAACTTAAATCATACTTGTTATACCAAATATCAAGAACTAAGATACTTCTATTACCTCAAATTATTACTATATTAAGTAACACTGAAGGGGTACTAGTATGAAATACAAACAATCACTGACTTAAAATGATTTAATTTACAAGGTTCTCTCTGTATAAGCACTGTAGCTCTACTGACTTTTTCCATGCCCATGAAATTCGGTCACTGAGTGGCAGCAGCAAGCTGTAACTGCCCACCAGTCAAGTGACCATGGCTATAAAAACGCCGATGACTTGCAGCAAGCTGTGCCGAGTGACAGTGCTCAGCACTGGTGTTCTAAATGTCTTTGGGGCTTATTATACTTTCAAGTTGATGTTATTACTTTATTTATAATCATTAGATACTAAACATTTCTATAAAGTTTCAAACTACTGCTTTTGCCTTAAGGGTAATACTCTAAGCTAACTAATCAACATTTACTTTGCTACTACTATTTGATGGATACTGTACAAGGCACCACACATGATTTAATAAACCCCACAGAAAAAGAGAATACAAACAAAAGACATACACTAAATCTGTAGTACCCTCAATCGAATCACAACGATTCTACAATAGCCCCTGGAATGAGGAGGCTATCTGTAGTCCAGGCTAGCCTTGAACGCAAAGATCTGCCTCTGCCTCCTGAGTGCTGGGATTAAAGGTGTGGGCCACCACTGCCTGGCCCTATTAACTGTTTTTCTAAGCAGCTTTCTAGAATGCCAACTTCCTCACATCCTTAAAAGTACTAAATATCAATCTCTGACATTTTGTTTGTAATCTGATGAGTTAGGGATGTTTTTTAAACTGTATTCCACTGATTGTAGCAATCTCCTAGGATCTGCCCATCTTTCTTAACACTGTTCTCTTTATTTCCAGGGCCATTTTATACACTACAGATAGCAACCTTTGACCTTCTGTAATGTACCAAATATTTCTCTGTTGCTTCTAACCTGTCATTATTATTGATTCCAATAGATTTCAATTTAATAAACCTATCAAATCTAGAAGTTTTCTCTAAATCACCCTCACAGGAGAAAATGTGCTTTAGAAAACTCATTTTTAACTTTACCCATTTACATACCACAAATCTTCAGTGGTGCTTCCAATTCCAAAAGAATAGGCTGGCTGAGAAAGATTTCACGAGACTTGATACACAATCCTCGGACTTCTGCTTCAGTCATCTGCACAATCTTTCCCGGACGACATCCTCGTACTGATAAAACAACGAGGAAGCTCATCAGTTTTACAAAATTATTCATACAATAAGAAGTTTAAAAAGAGCTACATCCATATTTTGAAGACAAAAAAAAAAAAAATCACAGATGGATTGGGTTGTATGGCTTACAATGAGTTTATTTTATGAACTGTGGTATTAGTTCCTAATGTTGCTGGTTTCTGAGGATACTCCTCAATTCTGCACCAATTAAATGTACTCTTTGTTGTTCTCCAGTGGCCAGCATGAGCCAATAGACCAAGATACTTAATGGACTTCAAGGCTAGAAGCTCTGAAGGCCTAGCTTACTCCATCAAACCAAGCCCTGCACTGAGCAGGAAGCAGAACAGCATCACGAGGGAGTCAATGGCCATGAAGAAAGGGAGGGGTCCAGCTTCTAACAGGTCCATCAAGTATCAGCAGCACCAAGGCCTAAGAACCAACTTCTAATTGCTAGTTAAAATAAGCACTACAACATTAAAATGCTACCCCTGCTATTTCCCATTTATAAATGAAACATCTCTCTCTTTCCCCCTTTCTCCCCCTTGTCCCTCCCCCTCCCCAATAACTGCTATGATTCTTTTGTCAGATTGAAACAGGCTTAAAGTCAGGCTGGGCGGTGGTGGCACACGCCTTTAAGCCTAGCATTGGGAGGCAGAGGCAGGATGATTTCTGAGTTCCAGGCCAGCCTGGTCTACAGAGCGAGTTCCAGGACAGCCAGGGCTACACGGAAAACAAAAACAACATCAACAACAACAACAACAACAACAACACCCCAAACCCTGAATATTCTGTGACTATATTTAACATCAAAGTAGCAAAAAAGAGATAAAAGAATACAACATTGTACATAAGTTGAAGCTAATGGCAATTATAATTAAGTCAAAAGATGAGTGTGGGTCACTTAAAATATAAAGACTATCTTAAAAGCATAAGGACCTACCTTAAATTCCCAGAACCTATGTTAAAAAGGAGGGTGAAGTAATCTCAGCATGAGGAAGACAGAAACAGAAGGTAGATCCCTGGGGCTTTCCCTGGCCAGCCAGCCTAACTTGCTTAGAAAATCCCAAGTTTTTCACACCTGTAATCTGAGCATTCATGTAAAGCTGTGTTGGGTTTCAATTAAAAAAAGTTTTGCTGATTGCTTACTTTGAATTCAAGGGTGAATTCCAGGCCAGTGAGAGACTGTCTCAAAAGACAAAATTAATGTAGCAGGAAATGGCCCTGAACTCCTGATACTCTAACTTCCACCTCCCAAGAGCTGGGATTATAGGCATCTACCACACCTGGTTTTAGCATTTGGATTTTGGTATGTATGTATGTATGTATGTATGTATGTATGTATGTATGTATATATGTATATATGTACGTACGTACGTATGTAATTTTACTGCTTCACTGTGTAGCTCTGGCTGACCTTGAGTTCAGAGATCCACTTGCCTCTGTCTCTCAAGGTCTGTGTTTAAGTGGGGAAAGTATGAACCATAAAAGGTTAAAGGTCTCTGGCAAAGTAAATGCAGAGCTAAAAAAATGACTGTTTAGAAGACATCAATTCATCAAGTTTTTGGAAGCCCACTGTGTACTAGTTGTTAAGGATAGTAGCAGTGGAGCCAATAAAGGACTTTTGGTTATCACAAAAACATTTAAAGTTGGCACAATGGCATGCGCCTGAAGTGAAAGGACTCTAAATTCAAAGTCAGCCTGAACATGAGACCCTCAGTAACATCAATGAGGCTCACAATGTATGATTTATACCTTACGAACAAAATTAGTTGAAACTAAATGACAATTATAGTTAAGTCAAAAGATGAGTGTGGGTCATTTAAAATGTCAGTTTAAAGTGGACACTCTTTTCTGTTATGTGTTTAATTAAATTAAATGTGTTTAATTTGTTACAGGCTCATCTGTGAGTCGAGTAGATCACAGAAAAGGGCACTAGACCTTCTGCATGAACACTCTCTGTCCTATTCCCAGGGTCCCTCACTGAACATGGAGTTAGGCTGGCAGCCATCCTCCACAGCATGGAGGTTAAGGCACAGGTGGCTACACTTGGCTTGTAACACTGGTGCTGGGGGCCTTCATTCATGTTTGGTCAAAGAACACTTGCCTGCAGAGCCATTTCCCGGCTGTAGTTCTATGACTTGTATTAACATATTTACAAGTTTAAAATGCATTAACTTAGTCATGTTAATCTACAAAACCATGTTGCAATGATGGTGGCTGAAGCTGTGTTTGTAACAAACAGCTTCTTGGGATTAATACTCTTTCTCACCATCTAGCAGCAGCACATAAAGGCACATTTCCGTTTGAAGCAGATCTTAGAGACTGATGAAATGCTATCAGACTAAAGGTTCAAAAGGCAAGCGATCAAATCTCAAAAATGAACTGGCTAAATGTTAGAGAACCAAGGCAGTCCTCAGAGCAACTCAATTCTTCTTAAAGATTTATTTATTTTATGTGAGTATGTGAGTACACTGTGGTTGTCTTCAGACACACCAGAAGAGGGCATCATATCTCATTACTGATGGCTGTGGTTGCTGGGAATTGAACTCAGGACCTCTAGAAGAGCATACAGTGCTCTTAACCGCTGAGCCACCATCTCTTCAGCTCCACAACTCAATTCTTTCCGTTCAGAATGATGCAACTCCTGGGTCTAAGAGCATGTCACGTTTCTCAGTCATCTTGGAGGGGTGGAGGTAGCATAAATCGAAAAATCAGCTGTTCCTGTTACAGCCCTCAATATTGACAGGACTCCAGTGTTTGAATTACAGGCCCAGATGTAAGGTCACATCACATTATTAAGGTACAGTCAAGTCTGTATACTTCATTAGGCTACGAACACTATCATCATCTGTCATTTGGCCTGTCTGGCATCCCAGAAAGTCCAAGTTATCTCACTGTACAATAAGAGATTTGACAACTTAGGATCAACAACACTCGGGTTTCACAACCGAAGGAAGCATAAGGCAACAGGAACAACTCAGAACCCATCACCACCAGTATTTTTTCCACTTTATATATAAAATTTCCTGGTAAAATCCTTCAGTCTGCAATAAAGCCACATTAAGTAAGACCCTAATATAGCAAACATCTACTATCCTATCACTAAACCAAAAATATTCTAAGGTACTGTGTACAGGTAACTAAGCCTGAATGTACAACTCTATGAATGGGTAACTACCACACCTCCAAGTAAGCCTATTCTGAACTCAGGATATACTGCTCTCTGCAGCCAAAAACATTCCTTTGTGCCCTAAATAACAGTGTCCAAGATCACTAGTTCTTCAGTACAGAGTAATCTGACCTATTTTTGAATTTCTGTTTAGAAAACAGAAATATACTCTTTGTTCATAATCTTCTCTGTGACAACTACTTACTACTCAGGCAACTGTGTGGCATTTGCAGTGCTCCACTGAAGGACTCAACACTTTGATGCCACCATCAATGTCATCAATAACTTCAGGACATTTCTCTTGAACATTTCTTAACATGGAGTAGAGCAAATCACAGAGAAGGCTGATTTTATTTAAGAGACACCAGCACAGTTTTATATAATGATTGTATCAATTTATAATAAAAAAAAAAATCATGTTGCCCTGTAACCTTGCCAACACTAGCTATTATCCGTATTTTAGATTTTAATGGCTTTGCTGTATATACAGCAGCCTTCTCTGAAATCTTAATGTGCATTTGCCTGATGACTAAGGTTTTTGAGTGCCTTTTCCTATAATTAGTGGGTCATTTAAATATTGTTTGCTTATTCTTTAAAACGTGATGGAACTTTTCTCTTCTCTAAATACTGTTTCAATGAAAAGAAGTTCTTTAATGAACATAAATTTTAAAACAGTATCAACTAGGTTAATCTTGTCTTCACTTCTTAGTGCTTTTTGCAGTTTATCACTACCCTCTCTAAGAACATTTCTTTTTCTTTTTGACATTTAGTTAATTAATTGTATAATATATCATAAATTAGGTTAGTATACTGCTTGAAGTAAAAGTCATTTAAGATTTTTTTTATGTGTATAGGTGTTTCGCCTGCATGTATGTCTGTGCACCCCATGTATGCAGTGCCAGTGGAAGACACAAAAAGATGTTAGATCCCCATAAATTAGAATTACAGACAGGTGAGCCATCACATGGGTACTTAGGGCCTCTGGAAGAGCAGCAAGAGTCCTTAATTGCTGAGTCATCTCTTCAGCCCGAAGTTCACTTTTATCCAAGCACAAAGCCAACTGGTTTATAGTACTTGTTATAGCCCGACCCTGTCCCCCATTACACAGCATTGACAGCTTTGTAAAAACAAAACCACCTCTTAGTGCTGCTTAGTCTCTGTTTACATCATCACACTATCAGAGTTCCTTGTAAAGCCTCAATATATGGAATTAGAAACATCTCAATTCTGATCTTTAACATTCTTGGGGTAATCTAGGCATTTATGTTTTCAAAGTTTTAAAACTGGCTTATGTCTGTTTGATTCCAAATTTGTGGGGTTTATGGGAAATAAACTGATAAGTCTGGTAGAACTGATGTCTTAATTTTGTCTTCCAACACATGAACTTTCCTTGCCTTTTATTTGCCATTTACTCTTTTATTTCATTTCTTCTGTGTGCATGCGTGTGTACCTTTACTTGCTGGGCTGTTACTAGCTCTGGACATTTTCCTCAACAAGATCTAGTTTCCCCTTGTAGCAGTATTTACTGTGGCAGTCTTGTGTATTTTTCATCCAGCTGACTTTGAGAACACTAGTGTAAATGTTTTATGTTCCCACTATGTGAATATATATTATATGCCACTGGAATATATATAGGAATCAATTTTGTATGCTGACTTGGTGTATTATAAACTTACAGTTTCTTTGAATTTTTAAGGCCAATCATTTGTTATAAAAGTTTTAACTATTTTCCAATCCACAGTGGTCTAAATGAGAATGTTCCCTATATGCTCATATATTTGCATGCTTAGTCCCCAGTTGATGACATATTAAGGAAAGGATTGGGAGGCGTGGCCCTGTTGGCGCAGGCATCTTGCTAGAGATGTGCTTTGAAGTCCCCAAAGCCCAAGCTCAGTTGCTCGGTCAGCTGTGCCCACCACCTCCCACCTCTCAGCCACTGTTCTAGCACCACACTCATCTGTTTCCTACCATAATGGTCTTGGAATACACCTCTGAAACTGCAAACAATCCCACAATTAAATGTTCTCTTTTATAAAAGTTGCCTTGAAGTCAGGCGTGATAGTGCATGCCTTTTGTCGCATCACTTGGGAACCACAGGCATGTGAATAGCTCTGAGTTCCGGGCCAGCATGGTCTACAGAGAGTCCCAAGACAGCCAGGCTACAAAGAGAAACCCTGTTTAGAGAAACAAAAACAAAACAGAAAGTTGCCTTGGTCATGGGGTCTCTTTCACAGCAACTAAAGAACAACTATGACCAAAGTTGTTACCTGGAGTGGTATTGCTGTGACAGGCTTGACCATGTTGCTTGTTGGTGGAAGTAGACTTTGAGGATATGGGTTAGGAAAGTGGTTGAATGCTGTGGGTAAGGCTTAACATCCTAGTAGGAGCTTGAAAGATAGTACAGCTGACCCAGGGACCATTATTGTGATTATTTGGCAAAGAATGTAGCTGCTTTTTGCCCACGTCTTAAGTTATCTGCCTGAGGCCAATTAAGAAGTTTTGGATTAATGTCATTGACAGAGGAGATGTCAAAAACTTCCTTGTATAGACTGCATAAAGGTTTGAGTGAAGCCTGGACTGTGTTGGAGAACCCAAGCTACTAGAGATGTCAGAGTCGTGGGATACCTGCCAAGAAGAGTTGCTATCAGATTGTGGAACTAGCCTAGGAGAGAGAAGTGTATTGAGGTCAACAAAACTGAAAGGATCTGGAGATCTGAAGAGCGCTCTGACATCAGACCCAGATACAGAACTTGGTGACGTATATTCTATGCCACTGTATGATAGAAGTATATAATCTGCCTTTTGGTTTTACACGGGGTTACAGTTAAGAGACTATTTTGAGCTGGGCAGTGGTGGCGCACACCTTTAATCCCAGCGCTTGGGAGGCAGAGGCAGGCAGATTTCTGAGTTCGAGGCCAGCCTGGTCTACAGAGTGCGTTCCAGGACAGCCAGGTCTACACAGAAAACCCCTGTTTCAAAAAACCAGAGAGAGAGAGAGAGAGAGAGAGAGAGAGAGAGAGAGAGAGAGAGAGAGAGAGA
>JANHMN010000010.1:55979680-55994907 GCA_030674055.1 Rhabdomys pumilio | reverse complement strand
GAACTCAGAAAATCTGCCTGCCTCTGCCTCCCAAGTGCTGAGATCAAAGGCGTGTGCCACCACTGCCCGGCTAAGCATTTCCTTTTGCTGTTTAAAAAAGCTATTCTATTTGGGCTTTAGTAGTTTCGGTGACATATCTGCCATTATCTTTTTTTTTTCCCCTGCTGTTACCCTAAAGGCATGACTAGTAGACCTGGTAGCATTTAGTTTTGTTTTTTGAGTCAAGGTCACACCATGTAGCCCTGGTTGGCCTCAAACTAGGAATTCAAAAAGAAAATTTCAAGTGTCAGCCAAGTGTGGTAAGCTATTTTGCCAATGATAGGTCAATTATACTTGATTGGAATAATCTTTTAAAAAAATGTTAAGACAATAATTTTAAAGACTATCAGCCAATTAAGGACACTGAGGACAATATCAACAATTAAAGAGCTGACTTTGAGGGTTTTTTCATAGCCCTGGCTAGTTGGCAGTTGTTACTCCACTCTAAGCTGTTTGAGGAGCTAGTGTTCAAACTGATACTGCAAAGTTGGCCTCTAGGATAGCCAGTGTGGAACTACAGGCAAGAGTGTTTTCAAAGAAGCTAAGAAAAAAACAACTCAGTATAACTTACTTTGGGTGGTAAAAATAAAGCAGGGACCAGTTACAAAGTTTGTGAAAATGTAAAGGGTCTTTAAAGTCTATGCTGTTATTTGTAGAAAAATACCTTAACCTATCATGTTATCAAACCAGTAATATCAGTAATCAACTTCATTTGTCCTCATGAACTTAACCATTGCTAGTTTTGCCATAACAGCCATAGTTTTAACTTAGTAAAAGTTTTGGAATGAAAATTAGTTTATGTGAATAAATGTGTCTGTGTGTAGGTACGAGTGTATGAGTGCAGGTACTATGGAGCCCAGAGGTGTGGCATCCCTTAGCACTGCAGCTACAGGAAGTTGGGTGCTGGGAACCAAATATAGATGCTGTACAAGAGCAGCACATGTTTATAACTGCCAATCGCTTCAACCCATGAAAAATACTCTTAATCACCATTACTAAGTACAGACTCGTTTTAGATAGGGTTTTAATATGTAATCTGCACTGACTTCAAATTCCAGCTCTCCCTACCTCAGTAGTTACAGCTATCTGTATGTGACCTCACTACCCAGCACTTAATGCTACTTAAGCTCAACTTCAAAGTCTCAGAACTCCCCCACCACAGTTTGCAAACATAGTGTATATCATTTTAACAACAGCATCTTTATTTCTCATGCTATCAAATGCTAAAATAAGTTAGATCTTTATTCTCATAAATCTACAGCAAATTGTTTCCCAATTCAAGATACAGCCTCCTTGCCGGGCGGTGGTGGCACACGCCTTTAATCCCAGCACTTAGGAGGCAGAGGCAGGCGGATTTCTGAGTTCGAGGCCAGCCTGGTCTACAGAGTGAGTTCCAGGACAGACAGGACTACACAGAGAAACCCTGTCTCAAAAAAAAAAAAAAAAAAAAAAAAGATACAGCCTCCTTCAGGCCTTAGGTGCAAGGCAATTTCCACAGCAAAATCTATTTATTGTATAGCTAAGCAGCTTTCACCAAGCTCTGTGAAAATAATATGTAACACAACATGGTAAAAGACAAATGTCAAAAGAACTGCATAAATGTGTTCTAACTAATGAATATGCTTAATTAAAATCATGCTTATAGACCACTGTTAACATCTGGTGACTCTTAACTATATGAAAGGACATCTTCCAAGATTAGATACATAAAATCTCATTACAGATCACCATTAGCAAATGAGCAGTTAAATCAAATTTGATGCTCAATACTGAAAAGGCTAACTTTGAATCTTAAGTAAAATGTTAAGTCTCTCCAAAAGAATCCCATTCCAGTGATTACAAAAAAACCCAAACCGTACTTAACCATTTTAGTACAATTTTTTTTTACTACAGGATTTACCACTACAGGCTTGTCTTTGGAACCAAGAAGGATGTGTGCTGTGTCTTCATGCATCCTGTATGCACACTAGAGTGGATCTGTCATTATCTTCCGTACTTTCTCCTATTTACTCTAAAACAGAGACAAAAGGAACCAATTCTATCCCTTTACAGGTGTGCCTCACAAAATCTTAGCTACGCCCATCTCACCTATGCCCCCACCACTCCCCATCACTGACTAATGTCAGCTACTCCAGAGCTCCTAAATTCTGTATAGACAATTCTTCTATGTTGAGCACAAAAGTCTATTATCAACAAAAGCAAAAGTAAAACTTTGGTGTTTTTCATGAATTCTTAAAGGGATCTGTGATACACTGTAAGTAATCCTTACACACACACACTGGCAAACAAAACAGCGGGTAGAATACAGAGTGAAAGACGTTGATAAATGAGCTGGGATGAAATTGCTCAGGAATAAAGAAGTATCCAGTTCAAAGTATGAACTGGATTGTGTTGACATTGAGGGACAAGAGCAATGTTGTTAAAACTTTTTGACACACATATGACCAGAGGTATCAAACTACTAGGAATCTAGTGTGTTCATTGCCATGTAATTCAGTAAAATACTGACATAGAACCAGTAAGAATATCAATTAAGCCGGGCGGTGGCGGCACATGTCTTTAGTCCCAGCACTTGGGAGGCAGAGGCAGGCAGATTTCTGAATTTGAGGCCAGCCTGGTCTACAGAATGAGTTCCAGGACAGCCAGGACTACACAGAGAAACCTTGTCTCGAAGAACCAAAAAACCAAAACAAACAAACAAAAAAAATCAATTAAGCCTAGCTCCTGAAATTATATCTTTAATTGTCTATACAAGAAAATGCAAACATTATGTCTGCTGCATACTACAACACAGTAATTGTCTCAAAGGAAAATATACGGCTGAAAAACTATTGTTACCAGTTACATAATTAACAGATGCTCTCAAATCAAACAAAAATGATCATTTCAAAGAAAACAGTACTTGTAGACAATGATGAAGTTCAAGATTCCAGTAAACACTGGAAACCTTGTCTCCTATAATACTTCACCCCAGTCTTAAGGTCTCTTCTGATCTTAAGAGCTCTATCGACATTTAGATGAGTCTAGATCTATATAATTCAATGAAGCATTTTCCAAATGACCAATGGGCTATCACCAAGTCATGCATAAAACATTTATAGTACAAGATAGATCTAGTTTAATATAGAAAAAATTATAAATAATGTAGAAAAAAATTATAATTTGTATTACAATTAAAAAGCCCCCTTGTTGATTCCTGATAATGCAAGAAAGTATTCACAATTATCTAAAATGGTTGGCTATTTATTTATTTACTTACTTACTTGAGATGGTATCTTACTATGTAGCCCTGGCTGGCCTGGAATTCACTGTGGAGACCATGATGAACTTTAACTCAAAGATGTGCCTGCCTCTGCTGTCCCAGTGTTTGGCATTACAGATGTGCATCATGGCTGGTAAAGACATCATTTCCTAATTTTGTAAAAATATGGATACAGGCAAAGCTACTTGTTCCCAAGACTGATTAGCTGAGTTGGCACCCCAGATCCAATATGGAAGAAGCAAAGGACCGCTCCCAAATGTCCTCTGACTTGTACAAACACACACAAACACACATGCACACATACAAAATAAATGTAATTTTAAATGCCAACATAGATATAATACAAATATAGGTTTTCTTCACATATTTCAGCCAAGACCATGAATCAAAACAGACTGAACCTGACACTCAGGCAGATCCCTGCAAGTTCCAGGCCAGCTTTATCTATACAGAAAGTTCCAAGCCATCCAAGGCTACATGAGACCCTGTCTCAAAACAAGCAAACAAAATACAATAACCAACCACAATGAAACAAAAAGGATAAGAATTCAGCTGCCTCTTGTGCAGACTTTAGGTTTACACAAATGAATAACAACATTCTCAATAATTTATGAAGTTATTTTTTCACAAATAATCATTTATGCTAAATTACAATGACTACTGCTTCAAATAAATTAATCATAAAAGTTTTTATGTTTGGTAGCTGTTCTGGTGGTAGCTTTTGTTACTCTGGAATATTCTAATGTTCTTGGAATAAAATACCTTTATGGTGAAACAAGCTGGGTCAACCTTCCCTGCTACAGTTTGAGCATGCTCCTGCTAATGCATACAGTGTCTGTGTGTCCTTCCTTAGACAGGGCAAGGAAATTTAAGAACTTATCTGGCCAGTGATTCAGAGAGGTTAGAAATACTCTATAAATCACCGTGCTACACACATGAAGAGCTAGAAGAAAGAACACCACCTGTGCCTTGTGCATTACAAATTCCTACCAAGAATTAAAGATCATCCGCCACCAAACCAGAGGTCGTGGCTAGTGCTGTTGTTTATAACTCCTTTTACATCAGAATGGGTTTCTCCATTTTTGGTCTTGTACCTCCCATAGTAGAATAAAGACTGTCTCAGTTTTTCCATCTCATTAATCAAATGGAGATTCTGTTACAGAATGTACTTTAGAAAACAGCTGTAAAAATTACACTTTACCTACTAATCACAACTTTGGAAGTACGGCAACTGAGTTTTCAGAATAAAGTGCTATACAGAAAGACCTTGACTTCTCTTTCCAGCCTTCACGAATCCTATTTTTTTCCCTGAGAAAATAAGCCCCGAAATGGTTATTTACAATTACAACAGAAGTGGTTCCCAGAGGTTATAAATTTGTACCATAACAAAGCTAAAAAAAAAAAAAGCCCAGGATAGCCAAGAGTCTACCAAACATACCCCAGTAAACCATTTCTTGCCTACTGACACTCAAATTAATTCTGAAACTTTTGTTTCTGAATTGCCACTATGGCCACTAAAAATGGAACAGTCAAATGATAACTGTAAAGAGTATGATGGCATACACCTGTAATCCTAGTTACTTGGAAGTCTAGGTCAGAAGACTCAAAGTTCAAGGCCTGCTTGGGATACAGGGCAAGCTCAAGGCCAGAATGGCTACTCTCTTAGGTAAATTTGTCAAAAATTAAAAGACCTGGAGAAGTATTTCATGAGCAGAGCATCTTCAACACAATGTCCCTTAGTACCCTAAGGGTGGTGGAAACAAAACAAAACTCATACTAGAGTTAGCTGACTGTTCTCTTCACAGACAGTAATTCAAATACATCTCTAAATGTCAATGAATTCTTATTTGGAAACTTCAGAAAACATCTCTGGTTTTTGTTGTTGTTGTTGTTGTTTTCCCCCTCAAATCAGTTTCCTTTACTTGCTGGACTAATAAGGATCCAGCTATTTATTATTTATGACTTAGTTTGAAAAAAAAGAACACCACTATCTATGTATGCTTGACTCACTTCTCACCCAGAACACTCAAGAGAAAAAGTCTACCTCCAATGATCTACTTTCTAGCCCGCTCTTACTTCTAATGTGTCCTACCTCGTATCCACATACAGATGATGATTTCCCTGTGAAGGAAGAGACAGCCAGAGCTGCTAGCACCTACTTCAACCTGTCTTTTAAACTGCTAGGCCTGAACCTGAAGCAATGTAACCAGTAAACAAGCTTTAAACCCTCTACAAGTTTTCCAAAAGTCTAAACACAGAGTTCCTATGTAACAATTCCAGTCCCAGCTATATAGCCTAAGGAACTGAAAGCCTATGTCCACTTAAAAACTGAACACAGATGTTGAGAGCAGGATTGTCTACAAAGGTCAAAAGGGAAAACAACTCAAACAGCCACCAACCAGTGAGTATTTCAGAAAATTGTTACACAAACACAGGAAGTAGTATTCAGACATAAAAGGAATGAAATATTAATACATGTTACAACATAGATGAAACTTGAAAACATTCAAAGAGGCCCAGGAGTCACAGAGCCTTTAATTCCAGCAGCATCCTGTGAGTTTGGGGTCAGCTAAGACTACACAGTAACACCTTATCTCAAAAACCAAAAGACAGAAAAAGAAAATTAGTCACAAATGACCACGTCATATACACTTTCACTTACATAATATGTGCATAAACAGGCAAATCTATGGAGAAAGAAGGCAGATTAATGATCTCCTCTATAGCCTGGACTAGGGGGAGACAGATGAAGAAAAAAGAAACGGGGCCTGTTTGTGTGTAGGGAGGGAGAATGTTCTAAAGCTGACTATGGTGATAGTGGCAAAACACTGGATACACTAAAACTCACTAACAGCAACAATAGGCAAACCATGTGGTGTGTGAACTGCATCTCAAAGTTGTCTTTAAAAGGGAAGGTTTGGACTGGAGTAATGGTTGAGTAGAGCACTGGCTGTTCTTGCAGAAAACCTAGGTTCAAATCTCAGCACCTACAAGGTGGCTCAGACATCTTAACTCCAGTTCTAGGACATCTTCTGACCTCCAAGGGCACCATTTGATTCTCTTTCCCAAAGCATCAGGATTCTACTTACTTAACCCTTTTGACTTCTTCCAAAATAAACTTGGCATTTGGAATGTGACCTAAGGCCCCTAGGTGACTCCTACTTCAAATATCTAGAGAACTACTCTAAGCAAATCCTTTTACTAGACTTTCTAGCTCATCCACAGAAAGGAGTCTGAACTTAAGTAATCAATTATGATAAATCACAATAATATTGTAGGAGGGTCACTACAGGTGACAAAAGAATAGAAGTTATTGTTTAGTTATAAGTAAAATTTAACCAAGAAAATAATACTGGAGAAGCGCACCATGTCCAAACAATGCACCAGTATTTTTATGTAAATGTCCTAACATCAAACAAAGTAACTAAAAAGTTGTTACTGAAAGTGTGGGCACTTAACTGGCAATCAGAGTTTAATATGCTTTTAAATGAATATACTGTAACATAAAGTAAACACTTTAACATGAGACTAGGTACTGATCAATTTTTTTCTCTTAATGCAAAAACATTTTTACAAAAGCAAGGGGTTTGTTGTTGTTGTTGTGTTTTGCTGGCATAGAGCTCAGAGATCTGCCTGCCTCTGCCTACTGGGTGCTGGGATTAAAGACCTGTAGCAGCCACATCTTTTTTGCCCAGCCAAAAGCAATCTTTAATTGATAAACCAAGCCGGGCGGTGGTGGCGCAAGCCTTTAATCCCAGCACTTGGGAGGCAGAGACAGGCGGATTTCTGAGTTCGAGGCCAGCCTGGTCTGCTGAGTGAGTTCCAGGACAGCCAGGGCTACACAGTGAAACCCTGTCTCGAAAAACCAAAAAAAAAAAAAAAAAAGATAAAACACACTGCATCTTTTAGGTACAACACGCATTTTAAGTGTCTATACACTGTGAAATGGCTGAACAGGCTGAATTCACACACTTTATCTCCCAAGGCTGTCCTTTATCATATCTGTCCTTAGAGCACAGCATGGAAGTTCTCTTCACATTTTTCAATACAATGACCAACTGTAGTACCTTGCTATGATAGACGTCTTCTCAAATTTATTCTAACTGTAATTATGTATCTTCTCGTGCTCACTTTCATTTAGGACACACACAAAATATATAACCAAGTTATTCTGTTCTGCTAAGCAACTCTGCAGAATAGCACCACTTGAATTTGAGTTAAATTAGCACGTAACATCACTGAAAACTAAGGTAGACTGCCCAGCAGAGGTGGTATAGGCCTCTAATTCCCAGTACTTGGGGAGGCAGAGTTTGAGGCAGCCTTGTCTACAGAGCAAGTCCTAGGACTGCCAGAGCCACACCAAGAAACCCTGTCTCAAAAAACATTTTTTAAAGACAGAAATTACTCACTAGAAAATCCAAGTCTCTGAAAATTATTTGAACAGGTTTAGATTTGGGGAGGAAGAAAGGGTTTTCTAGTAATATTTCAGAGTAACAACAAGGCTATGTCAAGGTAAACAGTCTTCAACTGGACTAAGGAACAAGAATGTAACAAAACTACTAATAACTGTATGTTCAACACAGGAAGAGCAGGAAGGTTATTTATACTGAGCTCCTGGAGTGAGATCGTGCCTTATCGTTGATTCCTGGTGCCAGGCAGTGCAGTCAATAAACACTTACTATATTAGAAAAAACAACCTATCTTGACAAGGAATTCTTACCCAAAAAGGAGGGAGTAGTGGGTGGTGGTGACTGATGCTAGAAGTAAATATTTAACAATGACAAAGCTGAGGCTACTTTCCCCTTTTTCTCTACAACTCCCACTCTACTAGTTACATTTAAGTGTCTGTACCCATATAAGTACATTGATTTAAAGGCTTCTAAGTCGGTTCAAAAAACATGCATCTGCTATAAGGTATTTATGAAAAATTAAAAATATTAATAAACTGAGATAAAAGTCGAATCAAATTTAATTTAAAATTTAAATGATATGAAAACAGCGGTGGGCTTAAATTCCCCTTCTCCGAAGAGTAACAAGATATAAAAATTTAAAATAACTCTATTTCTTTAACAGATCCAGCCATGTACTACAAGCATATTTTTTTTCTAAACAAATTTCTCACAGACCCAGTAAGATGTTCCTATCAATTAAAGACCACAAAATCCCGAGTAGTGAACACAGCAAGCACCAGGGGGCCTCCCAGGAATAACTTGATACTAAAGGAAAAGGTAAATAAGAGTTCCTGGTAAAAGTTTTGCCTCTTAGCCTTAAGGCTGCTGGAAAGCTTTTACATCTGGAGCAAATATACAGTTGTTTGTTTGTTTGTTTGTTTTTTAACATAGAATAGATACTTCATACTTTGGTTAAAGAAGTTACCCCTCTCCACGCTCTTCAGTAAAATTCCAGGCACAAACACAAACTGCAACGCTGTAGTAAACACACGCATTCATTAGGAGGCTGAGAAAGAGGACTCTAAACTTAAAAAGACAATTCTTTTTTACACACTCCTCAAACAATTAGTGACGACGCAAATTTTAAAGTAAAAGGGTTCTTTTGACCAAGACCCGCCTTTAACTTTGAATAGTATCCCACAACGGACCAATACATTTAACTACTGGCCTCTCCATCTCTTCTCTTCTCCGAATGTTTTCACCAACACAAAACTTATCAATATAAGCGTAAGAATCCGGAACTTCAAATGCTGCGAACACTTGTAAAATACCTTTTAAACCCAAGAGATTCTTTACAACTGACATTTACTAAGTTTGTGCAGAATTAAACTCTGCTCAGGCATTTTTTTTTTTTAAAGTAAGCCCCCCAAATCAATCCCTTCAGCACATGTTTCCGGGCGTTTCGTATTTCTAACGGACGTCTTTAACCTTATCCAAGAGTTTTATTATTTTTTTGTACGCCAGATAATAAATGGTAAACTAGTTATCGTATCCTCTCCCTAATTCTTTCTAAACAGAGCACCCGGCAAAATGCAAACGATCCGAGAGCCTTACTGGGAAGGCTTTTTTTTTTTTTTTTTTTTTTTTTTTGTAAAATTCACTACCGGAACGACAATCGGAGTCTGCCAAGGGCAACGCACAAAGAGAACCGAGAAATACACATTCCACGGACACACAAAGCCCAGCGGCAGGCATCCTCGCACCTTCTTTGGAATGGTCTGCGGAGGCCAGCACAGCGGCCAAGCGGAACCCAGACGCCTCTCCGGAAGGCTGTACCGGCCGATGGGCCTCGGGCCTCGGGCCGGCCTCTCCGCCCGCCCGCCAGCCCGCGCTCCCGGCCTCCTGGGGCACTCGGCCCGCCCGCTCTCCTCCCGGAGCTCCGCTCGAGCAGGAAGGGTCCCGCGGCCGAGCCGGGAGGCGACCCGGCGCCGCACTCACCCTCCAGCAGGCGGGTGATGAGACTGTCCACGTTCAGCTCCCCGTCCGCCATCTTGTAGGCACCAGACTCTCCTCCCGGCAGCGGGAACAAGGGCTTCTCGGCGGCAGCGGCGGCGGCGGCTCGGCGTTCTCACCTACGAGTCACGCGGCGTTTCGACCCCGGCTCCAACTCCCCCCGGCGCGGGCCCTCCCCCCACCCCCTCCCCGCCGAGCAGCGAGAGCGCGCACACACGCCGGCGGCACCTACTAGCAATAAATAAATAAATAAACAAGCGGGCCCCCACGAACCGGGCCGCGTCAGACCCCGGCCGCCACCGCCTCCTCCACCTCCTCCTCCTCCTCGACACCGCCCAGCTCCGAATAGCTCGCCAGCGCCGCGGTTAATACCGCCCTCAGCGTCACTCCTTCCCTTCCTAGCCCGGCCGCGCTGAGCCGCGCGCACGCGCGCCACGTCCCACTCCTGCCTCTCCAACTCCTCGCCCTCCCCTCCGCGGCCGCTAACGCGCAGGTGCGACTCCCTCCCGGTCCACTGCGCCGAAACAGTCTCCACTACGCAGGCGCAGGGCGGAGCCAGCCATGCTGTGCGAAGTAAGCGCAGAGCCCGCGTAGACACGAATGACCTTCCTCTTCCCAGCTCCCTGGGGCCTGGTGGTTCCGCAGAGTTAACGATTGCGTTCTTCCCGCCTTGCTTTTCTTTTCTTGGCTTCATTCACTGGTTTTCCAAACGATTGCTCGTATTTCCGCCAACCTGGAAACGCAGGCTGCAGTTGCCCATATTGGAAACCCAGGTGTGTTGGAGATAGAAAGAGACTTCTTTGCTGAAAAAGATTGACATTGCAGATCAGGGGCTCTCTCTCACCAGTGTGGCTAATTCTCCAGGTGGCCTTAGATGAAACACGAGTCAAAGTGGGCCTCAGTCAACAGCAGTAAGATTTTACATGCTCCCGGCTTCTGTAGCCCTTTCATCATATCATACATATCGGTACACTCAGGATATCACTTTTCTATAGTTCTTTTCTGTTCATTGATTTCTTAATATTGCTTAATCCTCTTATCTTGTGATTTTAAACATTTCTCTCCTGCAGTCGGTTCCTAGAGGATAAAAATCACAATTACTGGGCATGAGACGCCCGTAATCCCTACAGTTGGGAGATGGAGGCAGAAGATCCAGAAGCCCAAGGTCATCTTCTGCTACATAGTTTGTGTGTGTGTGTGTGTGTGTGTGTGTGTGTGTGTGTGTGTGTGTGTGTGTGTGTGTGTGTTTAGCTTGTACTACAGAAGTTTCCATCTCAAGAAACCGACCAAATACACCACACTGATCTATGAGTCTGCAGTACCCATCAAGTATTTGCTTCATACAAGTCAGGGAGAAACAAACTCAGGGACTTGGAAAGGTTCGTGACTCACCTTTCCTTCCAACATCTAATATTGCCATCAAAGGAAGAAGGAAGAATAGCCACAAAAAAAGATCTAGGCAAAGATTTAAAGAGGTCAGATCAAAGCTTTTACCTATTTCCAAACTTGTGCTTTTCCAGAACTCAGACTTGATGCTGAGTCCCTTGCTCACATACCACTAATAGCTAATGCTTACTGTGATCCTGTGTCCTGGTACTATTTTAGATATAGTACACAATATTGCACTTAACCCCTACAGCAAGCCCTAGATGTCAGGTAGCATTATTACATCTACTTTGTGGATAAGATTAGTTCAGACACTGAATGGAGTAATAAGTCTCACTCCAAACAAACATCAGAGCTGGGATTTCAACCCAGGTATCTAGTACTAGAATGTGTACTAAATTGCAATGTACTTTCTCAAGCATGCATCTGCTTAGTCACAAACTTGGAGACTAGAAACTAAGGTGTGTGTATGTCTGTGTGTGTGTGTGTACACGTGTGCACATCTGTGAATATGTGCTTTGTTTTGGAAAGATATCTAATCAAGTGCTTACACATTCAGATGAATGCTTGAATTTCCTTACTCCCTCCCCTTAGTTATTTCTCTATTTTAGAATTTAGCCTGTATATTGATAACTACTGTAGTCTACAGAGACTCTGAAGTAATCTGTGAAAACTAGCAGTTTGATTTGGGGATTTTTAGAGGTAAAGAGAGGCTCCTTCTCGCTATATTTTATTCAAATACACATCATTTATGCCTAACTTTATTTAAGAAAAAAGTATTTAAGTTAACTTAAATAAATGCTTGCAGTTGGAGTAAATTAAAATCAAATACATGGGCTGGAGAGATGGTTCAGAGGTTAGGAGCATTGCCTGCTTTTACAGAGAACATGGGTTCAATTCCCAGCACCCACGTGGTTACTCACAACCATCTGTAACTTTGATTGATAAAAATAAAATAAAAAAGGAAAGGACATGATTGCTCCTAGGTATGATGGAAGATGGTTTATTATAGATAAAAGAGAGAGCATAGTTAGAAGGAGAGACATCTGGGAAAGTTCAGAGTGAACATGACCCTGAGGGGGAGGGGAAGAGAGAGGGGAACCATGTGCAGCAGCCAAGAGAGCAAAAGGAAGGAAAAAAAAAAAGCAGGTAATCAGAATGGCTGGATTATACAGGGAAGGGCAGCCCACCCTGGGCTGAAGAAGCTGAGGGTAGGGGGTGGGCATGCTTAGCCGTACCCTGTGACAGGTAGGAATGGCTGAGAGAACCTGGTGGCCAACATCCACTTTGACGTGTTAAATAAGTACCTCTGTCATTTGTCCCAGTTTTGAGACCTAACAAGTTCCAGGGCATCTGATACCCTCTCTGTCCTCTCTGTACATACATAGTACACAAACATACATGCAGACAAAGCACCCATATACATAAAAGTATGGAGAAAAATAGAAAAAAGGAAACCAGCATGGAAACGATTAGATTAAACCAACCAGGAGCTTTATTTGCAAAATGCATGCTGGAAGATCTTGTTAATTTAATAAAGATAGACCACAAAATTGACTCTCTATTTTCTAGAAACTATAACTAAAACATCAGTTACAAATGGAGGATATTCTCCAAATATCTTCCATGAGTTTAAGAATTTAGAATACTTGGAAATGCTTATATAGATGTCTTATGTTTTTATGGGACTCATAAAACCCGTGGAAAAGAATTTTAAGTCTTATCCACAAATAGGGTTCAATTATATACAAACATGCTAAAAGGGCAGAGGGAACCCCCCTCCAATGGGATTGCAAAGAGAGAAAGTGAACATTGGAAGGAGAGTTGCTGTAAATGGGGCACAATTCAGTCCAAAAGAATTATGGGCTAGAGGAAACAAGAGAAGTTCAGGGTTTCCACTCCTATCAGATTTTTCAGTGTCTTGGAAGGCTGAGAAAGAAAAGAGTCATAGTAAAAAAGTTGGGTTTTTTTTTTTTTTTTTTTTGCAGGGAGGGGCATCATTTTTGGTATTTTTAATTTTAAGACAGGGTCTCACTATGCAGCCCCTTGCTGGCTTGGAACTCACTATGTAGACCAGGCTGGCATCAAACTCAGCAATCTGCCTGCCTGATTTTTTTCCCTCCTGCTAGGATTAAATGTGTGTGCCATTACACAGGGCTCAGAGAATTTTTATTACTAGTGGTCCAATAAGCTTTTCTAAGGACTGCCCATCCAAAAGAAATGTAAGAACGTAGCAGAGTTCCGTGGCCCACACCTTTAACCCTTGTGCTTGGGAGGCAGATGCAGGCAGATCTCTGAGTTTGAGGCCAGCCTGGTATACAGAGCAAATTCCAGGACAGCCAGGGCTAAAAGAGAAAGCCGAGAGAGAGAGAGAGAGAGAGAGAGAGAGAGAGAGAGAGAGAGAGAGAGAGAAAGAGAGAAAGAAGAAAAAAAAGATGTCAACTCTCAGCTACCGCTTGCCATGCCTGCCTGCTGCCATGTTCTCCACCATAATGATCATGGACTCTAACTCTCTGAAACTGTAAACCCCAAATCCCAAATTAAATGCTTTCACCTTGGCCAAGTGTCTATCGCAGATATAGGAAAGTAATTAAAGCTGGGTGTGGTGGCTCACACCTCTAGTCCCAGCACTGAGAAGTCAAAGATGGGCAGATCTCTGTGAGTTCCAGGCCAGCTAGAGTTATATAATGAGATCCTGTCTCAAAACAAAAACAAACAAATGAAAAAAGATAGAAAGAAAGAAAAGGAAATTAGGGCATAAGACACTCCTTGTCTTTTATATTTATACGTACATGTGCACTTTTATTATACACACACTACCCTCCCTTGTCCCAGACCGCTCTGCCCCACTCTTGGGGTCCAAAATGTCCCAGCCTGAGCTGCTGCTCTGGTCTGTGGGTCAGGGTCTAGCAAGAGAGAGAGTGGATTCTGATCAAGTCTCGTCTCTCCTTTATTGTTCATTGAAGGGAAGTCCGGGTATTTATATGCATTTGCCACGTGCCTTGTAGGCATGGATACCACGTGCACCTTGCAACTGGGGGCACTAAACAGCAAAACAAGATATGTGGGATAAACAAGATGTTTATCAGAGTGTGCTCAGCTGTTGTGGGCTGTTGAAAACAAGTCTCTTGTCAGGGTATATGGCTCGAGATGGCTGCAAAGATGATAGCCGCTTTCTGCTAGAAATTGGCTCTCAACACTCCCCTAGTCCAAAATAATTAAAGCAAATATAACCAAATGCCTCTCCCTGACCTTGGGCAAAGACTTTTCCTTTATCCTGGCCCCTAAAGGGGACACACAGATATTCCCCTCACCCAGCAACCACCATCACCACCTGGAGTGGGAGGAGTTGATTATCAGGGGAACATTTTATATTTAACTATCCTTCAAGATAAACTGAATAGAAAACAAGTCTCTAGTGACTGAAGGAGTTAACTAGCCATAGTCAGCTAAGAGAACTGTTAAGTAGAGGGTAGTTAAAGTTAAATGAACAGTCACCATCAATGGTATCTATTTAATGGCTGACCTGTTGAGTCTGTGGCCCTTCCTTTTCTCATACAAGGAGATTACAGGGGCAGTATGTATTTAGGTCAGCCTTAGTTGGTTACAACAAAACCTGTTATCTACAGAGGTAAAATTGTTTCTCTTTTAGTGTTGGAGAAGGCCTCCTTCAAACAGCAGACTAGAAGTTCACAACAATAGCAACTTGTTGGTCAGGAAAAGTATACAAAATGAAACTTTGTTTCAAATGAAATACTTGAACAGGTTTGTTTAATACAAGTGGGTCTTTTGCAACCAAAATCTCTCCATTCACCTTCTCCAGTTGGAGGTTTAACTGCTTGGTTTCCTAAGTTTCTCTTTCAATTGACTCTAGTAAACAGAATAAATTGAAGACTGTTCTCTCCCTTCCTTCCTTCCTTTCCTGTTCCCCACTCCGTCCCTGCCACTCTCTCCTTTTGATTCTGGGGATTGGATATAGAGCCACACACATACTAAGAAACTGAGATATCAAGTAGATATCTCTACTTGAGATACACCATGCTATGCAAGAAACTCCTCTTCTCTGCCTCTGTGCTTCCTACTCTGGGATCTTAGAACCTGGCATCTCCCGCCCACCCACATTCTTTATTTTCCAA
>JANHMN010000010.1:55953255-55979670 GCA_030674055.1 Rhabdomys pumilio | reverse complement strand
ATCATCCTCCTGGAGAATGTGATGAGCAACCCAAACTCTAGTGCTCTCATCGAGATGCTCTGCATCCCACTGCCCAAACTATAGGCATTGTTCTTTTGTCAGATGCCATATGCTGCGGGTTTTGTTATTGCTGTTTGAGGGTTTTTGTTTGGTTGGTTGGTTTGTGTTTTGTGGGGTTTTGTTTTGTTTTAGGCAAGGCTTCATGTAGTTCAGTCTGCCCTTAAGCTTGCTATACAGCCAAGGGTCATATCGACCTTCTAGCCTCTTACCCCTCTACCTTTAGAATACTAGGATTACAGGTGTGCACCACCACGCCCAGTTTTACAGAGTCCTGGAAACTGAACCTAGGCTTGGTGAGAGCCTTAACCCACTGAGATACATCCCAGGGCACAGGCTGAGAATGTTTACAATGAGTAGTTTTTCTTTCCTAGATATGGAACTGAAGGCTGAGGGATGTTGATTGCCTCCAACTGCCTAGGGCTAGTTAGGTAGCAGCCCTGGAAGCTGTAGAGAGAGGAAGAGGAAAGTATAGAGACCTAGGGTCTGGGATGCAGCCAAGTGGTCTGGTTAGCTGAGAATCACAGCAGAAAGAAATGCAGGCAATTCAGATAGTGGAGGGAGTTCTTTAGGAAGTGAACCATAAGGATGAACCAAGCCCCCTACTAGGGGAAGGACAGGGAGTTTCCTGTCTTTGCATATAGTTCTCTGGTCAGATCAATGCTCACACATAAAAGACCTTCATCTAGCCAGAAATTGGTGGCACAAACCTTTAATCCCAGCACTCGGGATGCAGAGGCAGGCAGATCTCTGCGTTCAAGTCCAGCCTGGTCTACAGAGTTGGTTCCAGGACAGACAGGACTACATAAAGAAACCCTTCCTCCAAAACCCAAAACTTAAAAGCAAAAACAAACAAACAAACAAACCCAAGAAGCCTTCATCTGTCCTTCTCTTATGTAAGCCCAGCAAGACTGCTTTGAGAGGTGTGGGTCAGTCCCTGAGCCTTTTTTAGAATTCCAACGAAAAAGAGGTCAGGAGGTCAGGGAGGTCACACAAGTGTTCAGAGCACCAGTGCCAGAGAGGATTTGACCTGGGTTGAAAGCATCGGGCCATTTAGATCAGTGACTTGCAGTTAAAGTGACTGCTGTGTCTGCTGTGGAATCACTTTAGGGAGCCAGCTATGGTGGTCCACATTTATAACCCCAGCACATGGGAGGCAAATCCAGGTGGGTCATGCATAGCCATGCCTATGAGGTGGGTTCAAAGCCAGACTGACTGCAAAGTGAGATTCTGTTTCAAAACAAAGAATTACCTAGGGAACTTTCTCCACAACAATCAAGGTTGTATTTTGAGACATTGCCCCAGGAAATCCTCTCACAGCACTATCCCCTCCCTCCCTGACTTCTCACTGAAGTAGATTTCAGGAAACACAGCAAAACTTGTTTAAAAGACTCCTTCTGGTAAGGAACCGCAAAGGGCTCCTCACTGCCCCAGGTGAAGTTTATATAGTGAGGAGGCTGGAACCCCAGAGCAGATGATGTGGTATAGATTAATTAAGATGGCAGTCCTGAAGGAGCTGGGATGTGAAGGCAGGAGAGTGGAACTGAATGCCGTTTGACAGGAGCAATGACCTGTGTGCATCCATTTAGTATGTAGTTATTGGGTATCTCCTCTGTGATGAGGAGACAGCAGAGTCGGGTGGTTTTCCTCACCAGGTCTCTTTGCTGGCAGGAGGATAATGTCAATTCATCTTCTTGGGCACTAGTATTGTTCCAGCCTGCTTTTCCTCCCTAATCCTCCAACTCACACTTCACCAGAACAGGACGATTGCACCATTTACCAGCTCACACCCAGCGCTGCACTTCATCCGGGATAGCATCTCAGTACCTAGCTGGGTGTACCAGGCCTCGCCCAATCCAAGGTGTGTCTTCTGCCTTTTTTGCATCTTGTTCTCCCTGAGCTGGCCCTGCCCTCTGTCCTCTACCCTGGCCAAACCTATCATTTTATGCTTCATAATCATGAAAGGGTGGCTCTCTCCACCATCGAGTCATTATTGGCATTTTGACATTTCTATTTATTTTTGCTAGTTTAACAAGTATCTGGTGATAGGCTGATGACATGTTAATTGTCTATTTTAATAAGCCTTGTTGTATTTATAATTTATGAACTTCTTGTTCACTTTTCTTGATTACTTAAGGAAAATAACTGGGCATTGGCTATTCATACTTAAATTTATATATTTGTTTCAGTTTCCATATTTTGGGTGGCATGCTGCTTTTCCTACTGCTGCGAAGAGTGTCTAATAAAAGCGATTAAGAAGACAGGTTTATTTTTGCTCACAGTTCAGGGTACTGTCCACCATAATAGAGAAGTCACGATGCAGGAGCTGGCAGCTACTGTTCACATTGCATCAGCGATCAGGATGCAGAGGGAAATGAATACTGGTACTCGACTTCCTTTTTCTTTTGTATTCAGAGCCCCAGTAGGTGGAATAGTAGCATTCCTCACTTAGGGCAGGCCTTCCCACCTTAATTAACTTCATCTAGATAACCACTCACAGGAATACCCAGAAGCCTGTCTCCTAGGTGATAGTAGGTTCTGTCAAGCTGACAATCAATGTGAGCCATCAGAGATGGGCAACTCCTATTCTTTATGTTTAGCATTTTCCTTCCTTCTGTGCTTTCCTTATATGTGCTTTGGTTGTTTCAGTTCCTTCTATTTTGACCCCATAAACTTGACAAACCACATGAAGTGAAATAGTGAGATGTTAGAATTTGGGAGGATCTTAATGTCAGGGCCGGCATCTTCTTGTTTCCCTTGTGAACTGCTGGGGATTGGGCCCAGAGTCCTAGCCATGCTTATGCCCTTGAGCTACACCCCCATCCTACACTATTCTCTATATAGCTCAGGTTAACTTTGAAGTCACAATAGAGCATAGGCTAGCCTGCAACTGCCAAATATCCTGTCTCTGCATCCAGAGCGATGGGATTACAGGTGTGTGCCTTATTCTGTGGCATAGATGAAAAAATTAAAAGTCTGAGAACATATCACAAAAGTATCATTTTTAATGGCAGTTAAAAACAAAATGTCTCCCATACATGAGCTGAGTAGAACGTTTTCTAGCCTTTCACAGTTAGGAATCTGGAATTTTCTACATAGAATAGAATTTGCCTGAGTCATAAAAAAAAAAATGTCTAATATAATGTTTAGTCAGAAAACAAGAAAAAATGTTTAATATAGCTTAATCTCTGCCAACCAAGAATTCTCTCTCTGTCTCTCCCTCTGTGTCTCTCTGTGTCTCTCTGTGTCTCTCTGTGTCTCTCTCTCTCTCTCTCTCTCTCTCTCTCTCTCTCTCTCTCTTTCTCTCTCTCTCGGGGTATAGATGTATGAGGTGGGAGGTCTTATTTTTTTTTCCTCCTCAGAAATCTTTTCTTGAGAGGGTTGAATTGGAAAGTGTCAACTGCACAAATAGGTCTTGAGTTTGGATCTCCATCACTCACATGAAAACTTAGGCATAGTGGTGCTAATCTGTAAGTCCAGTGCTGGGTTTAGGGGCCAGAGATGGATGGAGCCCTTGGAGCCCATTGGCTGGTCAGTCTAACTAAATGGATGAGTTCTAGATTCAACGTTAGCCTGACTCAAGAAAGTGAAGAGCCACTGAAGAAGATAGCTGATTTCCACCTTTGGCCTGCACATCCGTGTGCACACGTGACCTTGTGCACCACACGCACATATCCAAGCACCTACATGAACATATCCACATACCACACATATATGCACATACACAATCTTTTTTTTAAAGTCTCTTTTAGGGCCAGGGATGTAGTTCAGTCATGGAGTACTTGCTTAACTTGTGCAATTCCCCAAGCTCTGTCTCCAGCGCTACACACATTTGCACACATACACGTACACAGACACATCCTTCTACATAGCAGTGATTTGGCTCTGAGATCATTTGCAATGATTACTCTCTCCAAATGTCTCACAAAAGGGAACAGTAGAAATGAATGCCCTATGCTTAGGGATGAAGTTAGTTATGCTATTTCCATATAGTAGAATGCATTAGCTCATTAAATAGGAGAAGCTTTAAAGATAGAGTAATGCATGCACTAACTGTAAAGTGAGAAAAGACGACGGTAGCCATAAGAGACAAAGCTATGCATTACATTCATGTACAAGAACTGGAAAACAGAGTATTAAGAAGTCCATCTAGGGACGGATGTGGTGGCACATGCCTTTATCTGAATTTGGGAGGCAGAGGCAGGCAGATTTCTATGAGTTCAAGGCTCAAAGCCCTTGGGACGTGAAGGCAAGAGAATTATGAGCTCGAGGTCATTCTCGTCTACATGGTAATTTGGAAGCTAGTCTGGACTATGTGAGATGCCAGTCTGGGCGATGTGAGACGCTCCTTTCAAAACAAAACAAAAGGAAATAAACAAAAGAAAAATCCACCTTCTCAACGTGGATCTGTAGATTTAATATACTTTCAAATATATTTTAAATTTTGATTTCTTTTTGAAGGGCTTACCATATTTTATTACATGTATGTACGTGCACCTTCCTGTGGTTGTGTGAGTGTGTGACTAGCAGGTTTCTGAACAGTCTAGAAGACATTTCAGATGTCTCAGAGCTGGAGTTACTGGTGGCTCTGAGCTGCCTAATATGGGTGCTGGGAACCTGACTTGGGTTCTTGACAAAAACAATATGTGCTCTTAACCACTGAGCCACCTCTCCAGCCCGACTCAGTATACATCCAGTGAAATTTTTACTCCCTTTTTTGTTGTTGTTTGAGAGGCGGTCACACTGGCAAGCTGACACTGGAACATATGTTCCAATGCCAATGACTTAAGGTATACGAGGCAAGCTTGACGAGAAATAGCAAAGCCAGCAGATTATACTCTCAGGTGAAAAGGGTTAATACAAGATGAAGACAGTGTAGCACAGGACTAGACAACTTGGTAGGAACGAGTTTAGAGTCTAGATACAGTAGTATAGTAACACACACACACACACACACACACACACACACACACACACACACAGTGGAGAAAAAGGTAGATGGCCATTTGTGGCACAGGGCTTATATATGTTAAGCAAGTACTCTACTGCTGAGCTCCAGCCCCAGCCCTAGCCGCCCTGAGAGTCTTCTAAATCAATAAGAGAAGAGTCTTGGAAATGTTGTACTCTTCCTTGCCTCCCTCCTTTTTCTTCCTTCTCCCCTCCCTTCCTCACTTCTTTCCTGACAGCGCGGTGCATCTAGGGGATTAAAGAACAACTCAGACTCGGGTCAGTCACTGTGAGAGAATGCCAATGCCTTTACTGGGCAGGTTCAATATACACACCAAGCCAGGGAAGGAAAAACACAAACTCAGGAAAAATCAGGAATTCAACTGGGGGGCAATGGGATGTCAAGTGTAAATTCCCTTCCTGGGGCGTCATCCTTCAACAGGATGTTTTGTTCTTAGAAAAACTGCAGAGCCGGGCGGTGGTGTCACAGGCCTTTAATCCCAGCACTTGGGAGGCAGAAACAGGCGGATTTCTGAGTTCGAGGCCAGCCTGGTCTACCGAGTGAGTTCCAGCAGCACGGAAAGTCTCAGCCAGGGCATAGCAGCCCTTTGGAGTCCTACACTTTCCTTCCTTCCTCCCTCCCTATCTTATTCCCTCCCTCCTTCTCTTGTTTCCTCCCTCCATACATCCTTCCCTCCCTCCCTCCCTCCCTTCTCTTGAGAGAGATACTCTGAAGCTCAGGCAGTCTTCAACTTCACAGTGATTCTCCTGCATGGCCTCCAAAGTGCTGGGGTTACAAGCATGAGCCACCACTCCTTGATTCAATCAATAATATTCTTACATTATCTAATCTTATGAAAAGAGCTTTGATCTCAACTTTATAGCCTATGAAAATTACCTTGGAGTGGATTAGAGTCCTATGTAACAAAAAGTATAACTTGTGAGTAATAAATCAGGGAATATATCCGTCACTTTAGGGCTATGGAAGACTGCCAAACAGTTAAAAAAAAAAGCTATGAAAGAAAAGACTGATAACACAAATTTAATAAAAAATAAAAACTTTTCATCCTATTTAATTATTTATTTATTTTGACTTTTGGAAACAGGGTCTCTCTATGTAGCCCTGACTGTCCTGGAACTCACTATGAAGACCAGGCTGGCCTCAGACTCACAGAGATTCACCTGCTACTGTTTCCCAAGTGCTGGAATTAAAGGCATGTACCACCATGCCAGCCTTTATTTTTAAAATTAAAATACAATTTATTGTTTCCTCTTCCTTTGTTTCCCTCCAAGCCTGCATATGTACCTTACCTTGCTCTTTCTTACATATAAATTCATGGCCTCTTTTTGTTTAATTGTTATATATAATAATATAAATTATATTATACAAATATACAACCTGCTCAATTTCATTATTTACAATTCATCAATATATTGTGACTTCAGGTCTGGCCACTGGGTATTGGATAACCACAAGGGAATTCTTCCCTAACCCTGAAATGTATTCAAGAGAAATGAGTGCATGTGACCTCTCAAAGACATGCTAAAAGGTTTATTTTCAATTTTACTTGTAATAACTGCCAAATTAGAAACAAGCTAAGCGTCACACAGTATGCCCATAACAAAACCACAGCAAGTTCGTACGGTAGACTTCCACACAGTAAAACCAGACCCTACCTACTACATGTGACAGTACAGACAAATGTCACACATGCATAAAAATGGTGAGTGGCATGGTTTCCTTTATATGGAATTTAGAAATAGGTCAAACTAAACCGGGCACCTTGATGCACACCTGCAATCTCAGCACTTGGAAGACAGAGGTAGAAGAATCAAGAGTTCAAGGTTACCCTCAGCTACATAGTGAGTTTATGGTTAGAATGACCTTCCAGAGACCATGTTGCTATGTTTTCAATATGTGACATTTCCCCTTGGCGTAGTTTTTTTTTTTTTTAAATCTAAAATGAAGGCTATATCGATTGTAATGAGAGGAATGAAGCAATACAAATAGCTGTGTGTGTGTGTGTGTGTGTGTGTGTGTGTGTGTGTGTTTAACTAGAGCTAAATCTCAGGTACCTATCTCCATTTATTGCCCTGATCTCTGAACCCAGCTAAAAATAGTCCAAAGTCCTGCCAGCTGGGAGCCGAGCTATGTTTAGCAGAAACTGAACTAGAGTAGAATGGGGCAGAGCTGAGCACATGCTTTCTGTCTGATAGGGGTGATTCTCAGTGGTGCTCTTTAAGCCAGACTGGGCCAGCCAACAGGAACCCCGGCTGTTATAGTCTGGCCAGTATCAGAGTGTAGGAGCTCAGTAACTGGGAGGTGGGGGTGAGGGAGGGACAGGAGTCCACTGGAAAACAGACATACATAAAGGATCTCAGAGTATGGCTATTCCCCCAATATACCAGCCGTACTTTTCTTTTCTCCTCTCCTGGTGAGATTAGTCGAGTTTTGTTTTTGTAAAAATATATCAACTTTTCAGCAACTCAGAGTCTTTGTTTGTTTGTTTTGCTTTTATGTATGTACAAGTATGTTTGTTTGGGTGCATGTGTAAAGGCCAAAGGATAGTCCTCAACCACTTTCTACTTTAAATTTTTTAAACTATGTTATCTATCTATCTATCTATCTATCTATCTATCTATCTATCTATCTAACATGTGTGTCTGTGGTGTGTGTTTTTATATAAGTACCATGGCATATGGTATAGAGGTCAGAAGATAACTTTCCAGAGGTTTTTTTTTTTTTTCTCCTTAATTTAATTCAGGTCTTTACATTTGGGGCCAAGTACCTTTTCTTAGCCTCTGAGCCATCTTACCAATCCCTATTTCTTTCTTTCCTTTCTTCCTTCCTTCCTTCCTTGTTTCCTTCCTCCCTTTCTTTCTTTCTTTCTTTCTTTCTTTCTTTCTTTTTTCTTCTCTTTTTTTTTTGTTTTTTTTGTTTTTTTTGAGTGTAGCCCTGGCTGTCCTGGAACGCACTCTGTAGCCCAAGCTGGCCTTGAACTCAGAAATCTGCCTGCCTCTGCCTCCCAAGTGCTGGGATTAAAGGTGTGCACCACCACCACTGCCCAGCATTTTCCTTTCCTTTCTTGACAGGGTCTCTTACCAGCCTGTTGTTCTCCAAGTAAGCAACTCTATTCAGGCATGGCATACCAGTGATCTACTTACCTCTGTACCTCTGTTTCCCCACTGCCTGGATTACAGTTGCATGCCCAGATAGCTTTTAGGTACGGATCCTAGGGATTGAATTCTAGGAGTTGAAGGGCTTGAACCCAAGTCCTTGTGCTTGCAAGACAAGCACTATATTATAACTGAGCCATCTCCCCAACCCCCAACAGTTCAGTTTTAAATCTTATGCTGACATTTGGGGAAAACAGGTACAGAAACAGTTGAATCGCAGGGACAAAAGGTTCAACGGATGGTTTTGCTGCCTAGTCTAGAAATTTGCGTCACTTGTCTTCCTCCCTCTTTGGTTGGAGTAATTATCCCTATCACAGCGATGCTTTGAGGCTTAATAGCTGTTCATAAATGGCTTTGAAGTGTCTGGATGAAGAGTCAGTGGAAGGGTTCCTCTGTAAGCTCTCCCTTCAAAGTCCAGCCAGGTTGGAAAGTGATGTGTGGCTCTCCCCTCCAGCTGTGCTAGCACAGCACCTCTCTGCCTCCTCCTGATTGCTGCTCCTCCTCCAAAGACAGAACTCTAATTTTAATTTTTGCTCATTTTTAAGGATAGTGTGAATATAACATGGTGTGTAATTAAAACATTTGGAGGGATGACTCTAAACAAGTTGGTATGTTGTTGAAGTCAACAAGGAGCTTCCAGCTTGGGGCTGGGGAGACAGCTCAGTCAGTGCAGTGCTTGCCTTTCAAGCGTGAGGATGTGAATGCTAGCCTCAGAACCCACAGAAAGAACCTAAGCATAATGGCCCATGCTGCTATTATAACTCCACTTCTAGGATAGAAGTATTCCCGGGCCTTGATGGCAGGGTAGCCTTACTTATCTGATGAGTTCCAGGCCAGTGAGAAACTCTTGTTTTCAAAACCTAGGCAGGGCAAGCATAGTAGTACAAGCCTTTATAAAGTCCCAACACTTAGGAAGCAGAAGCAAGCAGCTCTCCATGAATTCAAGGCTGAGGGTTCACATGCCAGCTTTTCCAGCCTTAAGAATCATAGCACTGACATGTTAATAAAAAGAGATTTGGGAGATGGTACTAAAAGTATAAGGAAAAGGGTCTCAAAGCCAACAAAAGAGTTAAAGACAACCTGTTCCCACCCGCATGAAGACCAAGCTACACAACTGTAGCATATATGCGGAGGGCCTAGGTCAGTCCAATGCAGGCTCCCCGGTTGGTGGTTCAGTATCTGTGAGGCCCTATAAACCCAGGTTGATTTTGTGGTTTTTCTTGTGGTGTCCTTGACCCCTCTGGCTCCTACAATCTTCCCCACTCTTCTGCAGGATTCCTCAAGCTCCACTTAATGTTTGGCTGTGAGTCTCTGCATCTGTTTCCATCAATTGCTGGAAGAAGCCTCTCTGGTGACAATTGGGCTAGGCACCAATCTGTGAGTAGAGTAGAATTTCTAAAATTTCAACTTCTTGATGGGAAATCAGTTCTTCTTTTTCTTCCTCGAACCCCCCCCCTTTTTTTTGAGACAGATTCTGGATATGTATCCCAGGCTGGCCTTTAATTGGCTATTCTTCTTTATTAGCCTCTGAGGTATTAGGAATATAGAGATATGCCTCTTTACAGGCTTTAATTTGGTTTCCTAACTACATTGATCTAGCTGAGTACAGTAGTCCCTGCTTTTAATTCCAGTTCTAGAGGCTGATGTAAGAAGATTATTGAGTTTGAAGCCAGTTCACTTAGTGATTCTGTCTAGAAATAAAAAAATAAAATTAAGGATTGAGGTGTGGCTCTGTGGTAGAGTGCTTATCTGCCCTGTACTAAGTCCTGGATTCAATCCCCAGGGCCTCTCACAACTAAAAATCCTACCAGGAAGAGCCTGTGCTAACCAACAGATATAAATAATGAATAAATTATATTGACTTATTAGTCAGCCCATTACAATTCTGATTAAAACTAATCGTCTTTTCAGAGCCAGCTCTTTCTTAAGTGAGCTGAGAGCAATGGAATTATAAACTCTTGACCTCAAACCAACATACTTTAGCAAAAGAATATTATGAGAATATGTGTGTGAGAGGGTGCCTATGCACTACGTGTGCATGTGGGTGTGGAAGGCAGAGGTTAACTTTGAGTGTTGTTCCTTAGGAGCCATCCACCTCGTATGTTGAGACAGGGTTTGTAGGGAGAGGTGCTAGTTCCCTAATTAGGTCTTGATTTAGTCAATAAAGAAGGTGGAAGCCGATTGATGGATGAAGGGAAAGGTGGGACTTCAGGGTCTCAGGAGGAAGAGAAGGGCCTCGGGGAAAGTGGAGGTCTTTTGGCCAGGCTTTGGAATGGGAGGCACGCAACAACCGTGTAAGATCTTGGGTGACTTGAAACGGTGGCCCCGCCACTGGTGGATAGCTGAAATAGGGTAGATGATAAGGTTAGGGCAGGAGGATTCTTTGCCTAGCAATTGGACTATCTGGCAATTTCTAAATAGCTAAATCTGTCTAGTGTTTTCCGTCCACAGAGCTAAGGAGGGCAGAGAAAGAGAGAAGCTGAGAGGGGCCAATGGAGTGTGGATAGCAGCTCCCAGCTTTCCCGGCTTCAGGGATGGTTATGAGTGCTCTGGAGCTAAGCCAGGAGCGCAGGCCATTGTCCTGGTCAAAGGAGGAATCGAGTTTTTAAAATTATATGCAACAAGGGTTTCTCAGTGAGAACTGGGTCTCACTGATTTGGTTAGGATGACTGGTCAGCAAGCCTCAGTAATCATTCTTGACTTTTTAGGCTGGGATTACAAGTTGGCACCACCATGCCTTGCTTTTTTACATTGAACTCAACTTCTCATGTTTGCTCAGCAAAGATTTTATACCCAGAGCTCTCCACTTAGCTCCTCCTTTTCTTTCCTCCACCTCTTCCATTTTCTTTCTTTGTTTCTCTCTCTCCCTCTTCCCCCCACCTCCCCACACACACAAAGTTTTGCAGCCTTGACCTTGAACTCCTGGCAGTGCTCCTGCCTCAGCCTTCTAGGTGCTGAGCCACATGCCTGGATCCAACATACACTTTAAGGCCAAGTCTATCTTTCTATTAATTTGTACATGCACCAAGCAGGAAGAAACATGTAGAAATTCAGAATCCTGATGCTTCTGTCCTTCCAGAGGTGAAGGTTTATTCAGCTTACTAGAACTCTTCAGCCGGAGTCACTCCCCTGGGTCCTGACTTTCTACCCTTTGCTTTTCAACACCTGTGACCTCTGAGACACTGAGGCCCATGTCAATACAGTTTAAACATCTCTGCCTTTTTGCTTTTTCGAATGCCATTTGTCATGGTTGGCTTGAGTCATAGCCTAGTAAATTTGGAAAAGATACACAGTGAACTTGGCTGGGGCTGATGTCATGAAGGCTGAAACAGCCCATATGGTACACCTCTCCTTCCTTATCACACATTTTAAAAACAGGGCAAATAAAACAGGGCAGCATAAAGCAATCACAATGGCCATGGTTTCTAAATGAGGAAATCATGGGCGCTATTTGCCACACACACATTTTACAGCCTTTTAATGGAAGATTGTTCTTGGTTTCCTTCTCCTACCTGTCCTTCCCCAGACTGCCCCTACTGCTGAGCTCTGTCCAGACCTTTGCTGCCCCTGCCCTGTTCTCCATCCTCATCTTCCTGTGAGCCCACCTCTGTTTTGTTTGTTTGTTTGTTTGTTCTTTTAGTTTTTTGGATTGACTCCTGTCACTCAAGTTTCGTCATTCAGAGAAGCTGTCACTGATGACCTCACCTAATCACTCTCTAGCACATCCTTTAGTTGTACACTTTGCACAGCAGAGTCCAAGCCTGATTTAGGAGGTTCTGGGGATCAAACCCAGGGCCTCATGTGTGCTACATAAGGTCTGAACCAATTGAACAACATCTCCAGCCCATTTTGTACAAAAATCTGTCTTTCCAAACCAGAAAATAAACCCCAACAGGGCACACACACACACACACACACACACACACACACACACACACACACGTATATAACCTTATCTATCTATTTGTTTTAATTTTTGTTTTTGAGACAGAGTCTTTCTGTGTAGCCCTGGCTGTCCCAAAACTCACTCTGTAGACCAGGCTGACCTCAAACTCAGAGATCCATCTGCCCCTCTCCCCTCCCCACACCAGATCCATCTGCCTCTCTCCCCTCCCCCTACCATGGTGGGATTAAAGGTGTGTGCCACCATGCCCAGCAAATGGGAAAAACAATAAAATATCTTCCAAAAAGGCCTGGAAGTAGGAAGTAAGGTTACCTTCTGAAAGTTAAATTAGAGTGGGAGAGAGAGAACTAAGAAAGCAAACAGATGAATCACGAGGAAATCACTGAACACTGAGCATAGCTGTAACCTCAGCCCCAGTACCCTCGGGGTTATTCAGGTTGTGAGCACAGAGAATGTTCTTATGAACTGCAAGAAGAAGCCTGGAAGATGGTAAGAAGTAGATGGGCCAAGGAGTTGTCAGCCTGAAACCTGGGAGACCTCACCCTAAGAAGTGGGGAGTTGGTAAAGAGGCATTGCCTAGAACTCCTCAGGAAGACTTGAGGCCCAAGGGCTTGAACACTCAGATCTCTGAGTTAAGGTCATTCTTTGATAAATCACAAACCTGACTCTTCACTCAGCCTTCATGCTCTACACAGGGCCGGGGGACTCAGCATGGGGACTCAGCATGGGGACATACATACCTGAGGTCTCAGTTCATCTAGAGGAAGAAAGAACCCTCATACGGTTACTTGAAGGCTTGCTGTTCGTATTTAGTGTTTGCAACAGGTCTTGAGTTCTTGTTGAGTAACAGTCTCTTTGAACTTGGGTTTGTATGTGTCTACCTCTGGATGTAATAGTCCAGTGACTTGTACCTTGTATGGGGCCCATATCACATGTCAAAGGGTAGACTAGAAGAATTTATACAACTCGTATAAACCAGTTGACTAGGAAGAGATACCTCCACCAAGAACTGGTCTAAGCTCAGTCCCTTCTTGAGCATAAGTAAGCATCGCAGCATCTACTTGTCTCTGAGTGGTGGAAGTGATAAGTCAGGAGTGATTATAGCTGAACTCACCTCCGAGAGCTCATGCTGACCTGGCAGAGAGACACGAGTACTGCAGGCCTCCAGACAGCTTTTGCTCTAAAGGGCCAGATAATAAGCATTGTAGGTATTTCAGGCTGCATGTAGCCTCTGTTGGATTTTTGTTGTTTTTTTCTCATTCATTCATTTGTTCATTCATCTGCTCGTTGTGGTGCTGGGAATCCAACACAGGACCACACTCCTTGTTTGTTATATCACTTGTTTACAGTGCCATAGAAACAGAAAAGTATTCTTTGTTCTCAGTACAAATCAGGCTCCCGTTGGGGCGTTTCAATTGTTGGTTGTAGTTTGACAAGTCCTGCTGTCGTCCTGAGCTGGTTGCTCAGGAGTGGGGAGGCATCGCCAATAAGCTGCTTGAATATACCGAATATATTTACCCCTTAACAGCGAATTTTTTTTTTAATTTCTTTTCTTTCTCCCTCCCTTCCTCCCTCCCTTCCTTCCTTCCTTCTGTGTGTGTGTGTGTGTGTGTGTGTGTGTGTGTGTGTGTGTGCACGCGCATTGGTGTTTGGCCTATATGTATGTTTCTGTGAGGGTGTCAGGTCTCCTAGAACTGAGGTTACAGATAGCTGGAAGCTGCCATGTGGATGTTAGGAATTGAACCCAGGTTCTCTGAAAGAACAGCCAGTGCTCTTAATCACTGAGCCATTTCTCCAGAGATTCTCCAGATAATGAATTTATAAGCTGCCTATTCCCCATCCAGGCTCATGCTGAGTACCTTTGCCTGTCTGTGAGGACAGATGGTCTCACAGTGAGGAGCAAATTGGGTAGGAAACTCTGAAGAAGCTGAGAGTGTGAGCAGTGTGTGCTGGCAGGAAGGCGGGGCCAGCCAAGGGGACAGACAGGTTTGAGGTGCCAGACTGGAGCTTCTGTCTTACTGAATACTCACAAAAACACAGCTCATAAGAAAATGACCCTGGACTAGAACTACTTTAGCTCTGACTGCTGGTGTCCCCAAGACAGTTCTAGCAACACAATTCCTTCTCTGTGGCATGGAACAGCCTAGCTCTGCAGAGGGCAGCTTTCTACATTTGTCCTGACAAAGGGAGATGCCCAGCAGTTTGTATAATAACCTGAATTGCACCCCAGTGTGTGAGCATGCAGGGAAACCGGATCTTCCAGACCAAGGAGCAATTGGTTTGCATCATTTTCTTCATGGGTGGGGGTTGGGAAGGGGAAAAAAGGCCTTTGAAGCCTCTTTTTTTTTGTGTGTGTGTATGTGTGTGTGTGTGTGTGGTCATGGTGGTAACTATAGATGATTTAACTGTATTTATTTATTCCTATAAATCACTTTCAAGTACACTGAAAGAAACTCAGAATGTGTAGATAACAGGTAGATGTCATTGACCAAAAGGTGAACTGGGCGGGGAGTGGGGCACCAGTGACAGAGCCTCCTGTTGTCACTTGTTGCCACAGTCATTGTCCTATGAGCAGTGGACAGGAATGGTACAGAGAGAGCACTGGAAGGTTGAGAAAGCCTTTAGCTCTCCTTGTCTGAAGTTACAATTTACCAATCTAGATTTCTTTTCATTTTAATTGGGGGTCTTGAAACCTCTTCAAACAAAACAGAACTTTCCCAAGCAGTTACAATGGTTTTGGAGGGTGTTCCCACGGATTTAGAAGTGGTTTACAGAAGAGCTATAGACAACCAAGTAGTTCTTGAATCAGTCAGTAACCCTGAACCTGGCTGAATCATAGGAGAGCCCACCATGGGGCTCACCATCTTGGCCTATAAACCGCTGGCCAGAGCAGGGCTTCTTCAACTTTTTGTGTTCACGAATTTTTTTTTTCTTTTTACCCCAGAAATCTTTACATGCCTTGGGATATGTGGACTGTTCTAGTCCAGTTTCTGTTGCTATGATAAAATACTGACCAAATACAACTCGGGACAGGAAAGAACACACTTGACTTAGAGGTTCCAGCCCATCACAGAGGGAAGGAAGCCAAGGCCAGAGCTCAAGGCAGGAACTTGGAAGCACCCTGAAGCAAAGGACATAAAGGGATACTGCTCACTGGCGTGCTCTCCTCGGATTGCTCAGCCTGCTTTTTTGCTTTCTTATACAATCCAGAATCACCCATGTAAGAGTGGCACTTTCCACAGTGGGCAAGTCCTTACAGGCCAGTGATTAAATCAAGGAAAATGTCCCACAGACATACCCACAGGCCTGTAATGGAGGCAGTTCCTCAAATGACTCTAGGCTGTGTCAAGTTGACAAAAACTAACCAGCACATAAGTATCTTAAAATAACTGTGCAAGGCCAGGCAGTGGTGGCACATTCCTTTAATCCCAGCCCTTGGGAGGCAGAGGCAGGTGGATTTTTGAGTTCGAGGCCAGCCTTGTCTACATGTCTATGGAGTGAGTTCCAGGACAGCCAGGGCTGTACAGAGAAACCCTGTCTTGAAAAACAAAAAACAAACCAAAAAAAAAAAAAAAAAAGAAAGAAAAAAATAGCTGTGCAAATCAAACATTTACTGATAGTAAGTTACAAACAAATTTGTTCCAAAACAATTCTTTGGTATATGAATAATTTTACCACTTATTGAAGATTAAAGCAAATTTGCATACTAATTTTCACATAATGATATTGATATTCTTGCTTTATGATTTTTACATAATATATAATGTATTATATATTTTTATATGGTTATATAAAAATAAATATATTTATTTATGTAAAATTATGTATCATAAATAACTATGTATTTATGCAAAATATAGCATAAATATTAAAATATTTATTTTATTTATGGGGGCAGGCATATCACATATGTGCCGCAGTGCATTTGTAGAGACTAGAGATCAAGCGGTAGGAATCAGTTCTCTCTTTTCATCATTTGGGCCCTGGGGATTGAACTCAGTCGGTCAGGCTTATCAACTACCCATAAGCTACCTTGCTGGCCCTTCTTGTTTATATTTACACAGATACTTAAATCTTGACTGAATATTTGCTATTGGTGAATACAGAGCATCCTTAGTGCTCCTCAGAGTTGACTGATAATTTGATTTTATTTTAACCACTGGAGAGAATGCCACTTAGTATCAGGACATGGCACGGAATGCTACAAATATCTGCAGGCCACTTTAGAAGTTGTTGGAATTTTTATTCTAATACCAAGCCAAATTGAGTTAGTAATTTTTAAAAAATAAAACACAAGATAGCAACCTAAACAGAAAATTTGAAAATCAAACACAATATGATAATATAATGCAATACTTTTATATAATTTACTATATATAATATATATAATTTATTATAATATAATTTAATACTTAGAATACTGAAGAATGATGGTAGGCAGATACCGTTTTTTGTTTTCTATAGTAAGCCATTTCTCATTGCCTCTACAGTAAAATCACTGTAATTCCTAACTTACAATAGTCTTGAGCCTGAGCTAAGGTGATTCAGGCAGCATGCACTGGTGTTATATAGGCTGATGCTATTTGTAATGCAAAGTACACGTGCTGAATGTTTAGAACCAAGACTGCCGGGAAGTTGTGTGATGACCCACAGGAGAGTATCGCCATAAACACCTATTTTGGTCACTGTGCATTTGGGGACCCTTCTATTGCTGCAATGTTTTGCAGCTCCCCTCTTTCAGTGATGTGACTCCACATAGGGTGGAAACTTACAGTTGAAGAAGCTGGAAGTTGAAACCATGTTAAGGCCTCTCCAGAGGAATGCATCTCGGTCTTGCTGAGCTCATTTCAAAAGGATCAAAACATCTTTTAGAACTTGAATCTGGGTCAAGTAACATGTCAAGCAATAAAGCCATTCTTCACCAAATGAGGATGGACTGAAGGCAAACCCATGACCTCACCTTCCCTAGGGAAAAAATGTAACTATGGACATTTGATTTTGTTTGTTTGTTTTGTTTTCTTTTGAGACAGAGTCTCACTGTGGAGCTCCAGTTGGTCTGGGATACGCTGTGTAGACCAAGCTGGCATTGAGTTTTCAGAGATCTGCCTGCCTCTGCCTTCCTAGTGCTAGGGTTAAAGGTGTGAGCTACCCCCTGTCTCAAATGTGGGACTTTAAGTAGGTCGATAGTATCAGGAAAATAGAGACATGCCTGGAAAAGGCCAGGACTCATATTGTCATCCATGTAGTTTAAATACTATATTTCACAGTCTCGCTGATGAACACTGTATCTGAGACCATACAGTGACGAACCAAGAGTCCTCACTAGAACTGGAAACAGTTTAGAGTTTTGATAGACCCTAGACAAATTGACCATGTAGTCTCTGACCATACCACCCAAAACATGCCTTTGCCTCTTCAGAAATATATCCAATGAAGTGTGCTGGATAGTCTTATGTCAAATTCACACAAGCTAAGGTCACCTGAGAGGAGGGAACCTCAATTAAGAAAATGCTCCCATGAACTTCAGACTGTAGTCAAGTCTGCAGGGCATTTTCCTAATTAGTGATTGACAGGGAGGGCCCTGCCCATTGTGGGTGGAACCATCCCTAGGCTGATGGTCCTGGATTCTATAAACAGGCTGAACAAGCCATGAGGAGCAAGCCAGTAAGCAGCACACATCCGTGGCCTCTGCATCAGCTCCTGCCTCCTGGACCCTGCGTTGTTTGAGTTCTTCTGGCTTCTATCAGTGAGGGACTACCTAAGCTCAGAAGTGTAAGCCACATAAACACTTTCATCCCCGACTTGCTTTTTGATCATGATGTTTTATCATGAAACCCTAACCAAGTCATGAAGACACTAAATCTCTGCAGTAAACTTAAAACCTTGTGGGGCAGACTAGTTCAGTAGTATCTTGTGATGTCCCTAGAGTAGCATAGGGCACAGATGGAGGGGCACTCATACATCTGAATTCTGTAAACTAGTCTCGTTGACTATCAAGAAATCAATCTCAATCTCTTTCCTCTCCCTCTCCTTTCCCCACTCTGTCTGTCTGTCTGTCTCAGGATCTCAAGTAGCCTTGAACTCATTATGTGGCTGAGAATTATCTTGAGCCTCTTTGCCTTCATGACTCATCAAATGCTGTGCTGATAAAGATATTCTGTTATACCTTGGCCTTCCTTCCTTCTCCATCCTTGCTCTCTCTTCCTCATAGGGTCTCATTACATAGTCCTGGCTGGACTTGAACTCATGATTTTCCTGCCTTGGCTTCAGAATGCAAGAATTATCAGCATATACTACTATGGTCTGTTAAAGACCATATTCTTTAGCTTCATCTCCTAACCCAGTACAGTGTCTGAGAGTAACTGTTCACTGCTCTTGTTATATCAAGCAGGAGCAGGAATATAAATTCCAGGGTAGTGGTTTCCCTTGTAGAATGGAAGCTCCTTCGCAGCTCTTCCAGGGCATGACGGGAAAAATCATGCAGAAAGCAAAAGCAAGCTTGCCCTCCTTTGTAAGGTGATTCCTCACAGACCCACCCATCACAAGTCAGTATTGGCTGGACAGTTTTGGAATACTGCTTCCATTGTGGGTACCAGCAACAATAACAATGCTCTGTTTGTTTGTTTGAATAGTGTTAGGATGAATTCACTTCCAGTTAAGCTCCCCTATTTAATTACAGCAGGAGTAAAAATTAGGTTGACAAAGAACTTTCACTGGAGTATTTCAGAAATATTTTTGAAGTCTGGACTATCACGAGTAAAGAAAAACAGCATCTTGTTTGAAGTTAAAAGTATGGTTGATCTCATCCTGGAAAAAGATGGAGTGTAATTCTATCTACCTTATGATTGTTGTGGTTCACTGGATCCAATAGCTGTTGGGAAACAGTCATTTAAATAGTTTGGCTCTTTTCTCTGAAAAGACAAAAAAAAAAAAAAAAATAAGAAAGAAAAAGAAAAAAATTACCATGAACCTTTAATTTCCATAGCTCAGAGAGTTGTTATTTATAACCAGCCAGAGGACAAGAGAAGCCACAAAGAATTAAATGTCATATTCTCTTAAGAAATATTTTCTTTCAGTATTACATAAATATTCTTGTGTTCTTTTGTACTTTCCTTTTTAAATCAGGCAACCCTGTGACATTTCAAAGTGAAATTACCACACACAGTTTTGATATTGAGGAAGGATAGCTTTTTTTTTTTTTTTTTTTTTTTTTTTAGAACCAGTCTAATTAACCACAAACGACACATTATTCATTGTCCTCTGACCTTTATGGTTTAATTTCATATTCTGAAAACATTCACTTCTAAATTTAGTGATGAAACTGCAGGAATGTAATGGTTGTTTCTCAGACCGTGCATTACAATGGTACGTGTAGTTAGCGGAGTTCTCTAACGTGGTGTTAAAACATCTATGTTGTCTATCTGCTTGGTCATGAGAAAGGTTTAATAACAGCTCCATCTTAAGATACACCAGGAAGATATTCATCTAAGACCCTGGATAAGTCTACATAAACTTGGAGAGTTCAGTTGCCTGGGGTGAGCCCGGGACAAGGAGAGCTGTGTTGAGTCTCTCTGAGATTGTAGACAAGAGGCAGCGATTGCCGAAATCTTTGCTGAACCCACCCACTCTCATCCTGACCCTCCTGCCATCCCTTCCAGAGACTAGGAGGTGGCCAGTCTAGATTAGCAATTTAAAACAAATTGTTATCAATTTGTATATTCCCTTTTTCTAAACCCAAAACTCCAAACCTTTCCTTTCGCTACACCGGGGTGGAAGGGGCTTTCTGGGGTCCACATGTCAGAGAGGTTGAAGGTCAAGGGACCCTAGGGGCTGTGAAGAATGAAGTATGGTACTCTCTGCTCCAATGTGCCACCGTTGGAATTTAGGCCACCTGCCTGCCCCAGTATGATGGCTCCAGGTTAGGCCACAGCCACATGTATGGCAGTGCTGGGTACAGAGCCAAGGGGACTGACTACTAAGGATTTGAACTCAGTTCCCAGGCTACATTCAGCTGCCTCCTAGGGGAGAAGAGCCTTTCGGAGTTTCACCTGTCTGTGTGAGGTAAGGTTGTCTGAACTAGTTTATAATCAGGAGTGTAGGTCCAAAGATGAGATGCTTTGGGGCCCCTCCTTATCTTCCAGGTTCTTGTGCCCTGGGGATTTGCATCGTTCCTGCCTGACTGAGGATCCCAGGGTTGGCCGAAGGAGTACTGTTACCACGTAGTCAAGTCTTCCGTGGACCCAAGTGAGGGAGGTTGTGGGTGGCCTCCTTGGCACCCACTGGAAAGTGTGAGTACTGGACACTCTACTGTGGAAACTTGTGCGGAACCTGGATGCAAAATGTCCGTCCCCCTCCGCCCGCCCCCACATTTCTCTCCCGGTTCCTCCCTCTGCTTTACTCATTCACTCCAAGAAGACCCATAGATACTTCCTGCTTAGGAGGATTTTCGTTTTAAATTAATGTTCATTTGCATGTATACATATGTGTACATGTGCATACATGCATATGTGTATACACACACACACACACACACACACACACACACACACACACACACATTTAAGTGCAAGTACACGTGATACCTGTGTGTAAGGCCAGAGATCAACATTTTGTATCTTCCTCAGTTGCTCTCTATTCTGCTTTTTGAAACATGGTATGTTACTGAACCTGGAAGTTACCAGTTCAGCTAGACTAGCCAGCCAGTGAGCCCCAGGAATCTCCTTGTCTCGTTCTCCTAGGCACCAACAACCATGGCTTGCCTTTCCCCCCCCCCCCCCAATGGCTTTCAGGAGATCAAACTCAGGTCCTCAAGCTTAACTAACCCACAAGTACTTTCCTGACTGAGATATCTCCCTAGGCCCCGGCTTTACATTTTAAGTGTACTCAGAGAAGTGTGACTACCCAGAGAAAAATCTAGGATTTTAAGTCTAGTTTTGGTGAGAAAGGTAAAGTAGTCTTTGGGCACTGACTGAAAATGGAACACATTCCTTTGATTGACTACCTTCCCAACCTGGGGCTCCCCAGGAAGGAAGGCTGCGTTCTAGCACAGGCAGAGCAAGAATGTAATGTGGACTGTGTGTCCATCCACATTTATGAATTCAGGAGGTAGACATCAAACCCAAAATGTTCAATGAAATACCCTATATGCTTTAGCCTTGACAGATCAACGATGTCCTCCGTAAGCATGTGTAAAGCTGTATCGATCTGTAAAACAGGCCAGCCTTGAACTCAGGAGATCCTCCTGCCTCTGCCTCCTGAGCACCCTCAGGTGGGCAAGAAGCCTCTCACCTCCAGCTTCCTTTTCTTATTTCCTATTTTCCACTTTCTGTCTCTTCTAATTTACCCTGCTGGATTTCTCCTCAACATCCAGCCATTTCCTTCCTGTTCTGGGAAGGTATGGGTCACTCTTCCTGAGGGTGGGGGTGGGGTGGGGGTGGAGGGGGATGGAAGAAGTACAGACCAGGCCTACTCAGAAGAAAAGGACTTTGTTTAAAACAGTGTTTGATTTTTCAAAACAGTTTGTCACCATATAGCCAGGCTGGCCTGGAACTCCCTATGTAAACCGGACTGGCCTTGATTTGAGGCCCTGCCCACCTCTGCTTCTTGCCACCATGGCCAGTTAAAGGAGGCTGTTTTGAGGGGCAATTCCTCCATTACTAGTCTATTCTTCTAGCCTTCTCGGTTTTTAGGTTGTTGTTGTCCAAATACAAACTGATTAGACAGGTGTCAACTCCCACTTCATGTTGAACAACTGCTTAGGTCAGAAAAACATTTAAGACACAACATCTGTGCAATTTTGTCTGAAAGGGTTAAAAAAAAAAAGGCAGTCCTTTTCCAAAGCAGTCTTGTCTCCTAAGACTTCTCCGCTACTCTCTAAGGTGTTTGCTCATAATTGAGTCAATTACCCGTCACAGTAGAAACCGGCAATATATAAAAGATGTTCCAGCTCAGAACCCCATTGTGTAACTGCTCATCATTTCTTTTGTCAAACTGGATCTTCTGCTTCCTCTGCCAACTGCAAGCCAAGGCATTAGGTCAGAGCACTACCAGGGATGGTGGCCACACTTCATCTTTCTCCTTTCTTCTCTTCTGTGCGTTACACTCGCCACGTGAGATTGTAATGAAATGAACAAGGCATGGAAGGAGGCAGCTTGCTAGCACCTGAGAAGCTGGGCTAGGTTTCTCCTGCTGTGTAGACCTCCCGCTGACAGCCAAGAGGTATTAGTCATGTGATGGTTTGGAATGTGCAATCATCTGAGACTAAAATGACCTCACCAGAGTAAATGACACAGAACACAACATACCTGTCATGCAGGATTTGCAGGGGAGAGTTTATTAGGCTTTTGTCATCCTTGCTGACCAACCCTCCCCCATTCTATAGTGATGATGCTCTATATGGACAGGGAACTTCCCCTAGCTCTCCCAAGCATCATGGCTTCTAGGGCTTTGTGCACGTGAAATCATTGCTTTATTTTGGTATAGTTAGAGCTCTATACAGGCTTTGTGTCCTCGCCACTGGCTTTAGTGTGGGATGCTTCTTCTGTCTGATGTGCCCCTTTCCTTGGTCCTCTCCTATCTGCCCCTGTCTACTTGGTCATTTCTCACTTATCCTGTAAGAGCCACTTCAAATGCCTTCTCCTAAGTGATTTTTCTTAACGCTTGCCCCCTCTCCACCTGACATGGGAATTGAACTTGGTTCTCAGAAAGAATGGTACATTCTTTTATTTACTTCTTTACCCTCTGTTTATTTGTTTCATTTTACTTTTTTAAAAATGTGCATTGGTATTTTGCCTGCGTGTATGTCTGTGTGAGTATTGGTATTCCAAAACTGGAGTCAGACAGCTGTGAGCTGCCATGTGGGTGCCGGGAATTGAACTTGGGTCCTTTGGAAGAGCAGCTAGAGCTCTTAACCACTGAGCCATCTCTCCAGCCTGCCCTCTTGTTTTTTGTTTCTGTCTTTCCCCCACTTTGAGATAGGGTTTTACTCTGTAGCCCAGGCTGTCCTGAAAGTCACTCTATAGCCTCTGACACATGCCATCCTGTTTCGGTCTCCTGAGTGTTGGGGTAACAAGAGTGGGGCACAACTCCCGGTCTTCCTTGAGTACTTGGCCTTTTAGCCATGCATTGTCCGACTGAAGCATGAATAAAAGTGTATCAAATCTTACGATGTACTGGCTGATGTTAAGTGCATGTGAGTTTGGAGTATGGCTGTGGCTGTAGCTGAGGGGTATTGTGCTTGCTTAGTGTACGTAAGGCTCTGGGGTTGAGCCCCCACACTGAAAAGGAAGGTTACAGTTCTTGCATCGCTTCGATGAATAAAGGCTTATATCAAAATATACAGACTCATTTTACCCTGATAATGCCTTTTGTCCCCCCTTCCTTTCCTCCAACCTTAGTTTGTTCTTTTGAGACAGGGTTTCATGACACAGCCCATACTGGCTTAGAACCTACAGTTGTCTTGCCCAAGGCTCCTTAGTGCTAAGACTACAGGTCCTAGCTACTACAGGTCCATGAACTACAGGTCCATGAACTACAGGTCTGGCTATGTACTTTTCATCTTAAACTCACTATTGGTTAATAACAATAGCTATACTAGCTTTTAAGAGGCCATTTACCAGCTCAGATTTCCCCCTTATATTTCTATTTTTTAAATGACTTTATTTTTATTTTATGTACATGGATGTCTGTATGAGGGTGTCTGGTTCTCTGAAACTGGAATTACAGAGTGTTGTGAGCTGCCATATGAGAGCTGGGAATTGAACCGGGGTCCTTTGGAAGGCCAGCCAGTGCTCCCAACTACTGAGCCTTCCATCTCTCTCTCCTCCACCTTACTTCTATTTCCTGACATTTTAGTCTTTAGATTTTGTAAGTCCCTTATATAAAATATATAGCTGGCTTTCTATGTTTTGTTTGTTTGAGACAGTTTCATGTAGACCAGAGTAGCCTTTATACTATATACATATATATCTTTTATATATATGCCTTATATATTTTTGTATATAATTATGAGATACACACACACACACACACACACACACACACACACATATACATATGTGTGTGTAAAGATAACTTTGAACTCTGACCCTTCAGTCTCCATCTCCCCAGTGTTGGGATTACAGGGAAGCATGACATGCAAGCTGTGTAAATTCTTCCTCCACCCCCCTCTGGTGTTGGAGAAGGAATCCAGAGCTTTGTGTAAGCCAGGCAAGTGCCCAACACTGGGCTTTCTCTTCCATTTTCTCCTAATGGTGGACCACACACGTTTCCTTTTCCCTAAACAGGTCTGGAGTGTTCTCATGCAGGAGGACTGATGGAAGCTCTCTGCTGTCTTGTTTCAGTTCTTTTCCTTCCTTCCTTCCTTCCTTCCTTCCTTCCTTCCTTCCTTCCTTCCTTCTGTCCTTTTCTTTCTTTTTTCCTGTTTTCTTTTTTGTTTTTTCGAAACAGTGTTTTTCTGTGTAGCCCTGGCTGTCCTAGAACGTGCTCTGTGGACCAGACTGGCCTGAAACTCACAGAGATCCACCTGCCTTTGACTTCTGGGATTAGCCTGTGCCACCACCACCCAAGTCTCTGTTTTGTTCCTTAAAGTTCCTATGAATTGGAAAAAGGGAAAGATTCCAGACAGTATTTATAATTATCCTCTGTATCCTTAGGAAATAAGAGTAACTAAGGAGAAGGTGGGCGGAGGTGGCTAAGTTTATAACAATTCCCACTGGCCACCTAGACAGTTTGGTAGCCAGGCAGCTCGTTCTCCAAATGATGAGTCAATGTGATATGAAACTGGATCCAGGAAAATGGAATCTAGTTTCTGCTCCCAGTTGGGGGGGGGGGTGGGCAGTGAGGGTGAGCCAGGGGAAGGTTCTTATGAGCTGCTGTGGGGCAAGACTTTATGAGGAAGCCATTCTCCCATGACTTGTCTCTGTTTGCTGCCAAACCTTTCTTAATTTGCTGTGGCATGTAGAAACCAACTGTGAACAAATACAAAAGAGAGAAAAGAAGGGGCTAGAGATACAGCTCCATGGCACACATACTTGAAGCCCTAGATTCAATCCCCAGTACTGGGGGAAATATATAGATAGATAAATAAATAAGAGAGAAAGAAGAAAGAAAGAAAGAAAGAAAGAAAGAAAGAAAGAAAGAAAGAAAGAGGGAGAGAGGCAGAGAGAGAGAGAGAGAGAGAGAGAGAGAGAGAGAGAGAGTCATAGCATGATGGTTAGCACTTATCCCATTATTTGGGTGTAAGGGAGGCTGAGGGAGGACCCCTGTGAGGTGAAGGTTAGCCTGGACTACATAGCAGGTACATACCCAGCCAGGGCTGTATAGCAAGCCTTCTGTAATTCCCTCAAAGGGGAGAGCATTAAACATTGTGATAAGACTCAATTATAATTGCATTATCTAGTAAACCTGAATATGGAAACACTTGCATGGTTTTTAAGATTATCGTGTTCACAACAAGATATAAATTTTCTATTCTTAGGGTGTGTTGCTTTGTGGTCTCCGTTTTGGATCCACCCCCACCTCCACCCCACTCTGTTCCGAGTGAAAAATAAATGTAGCAGTTAATAAGTTAAACCTGGGATTTTTTTTTTTTTTGATTTTTTTTTTTTTTTTTTTTTTTTTGGTTTTTTCAAGACAGGGTTTCTCTGTGTATATCCCTGGCTGTCCTGGAATTCACTCTATAGACCAGGCTGTCCTCAAACTCAGAAATCTGCCTGCCTCTGCCTCCCAAGTGCTGGGATTAAAGGCATGCGCCACCACTGCCTGGCCAGACTATTTGTTTAACCAGCAGTTTGATCTAGGACACGTTTCTTAGTCATGTCTCCCAGTTACTTTCCTCATGTTCTAAGCAAGCCTAAACATGCACATCCATTACCAAGAGAACCCAGAGAAAGCTTTTGTCCTGAAAATTACTATTAAAAAACAGAAATAAAGACAAAACCTAACAACCATAGTAGCTATTTATTTATGTACTTATTTATTTATTATTTTAAATAAGGAGTTACTCGTGAAAGTTTTACAGAGAAAAGGGTATGGTATGGCACTAGGCACTAGGTAGGAATCCGTATCTTTGCTTCAGGAATTTAATCTAAGTATGCTAGAAATCTTTTTGAACTTTGAAGTTGCCTTGAGGGCGTCTGAGAGATGGCTCAGCAGGTAAGGGCACATACTTCCAAGCCTGATGACCCAAGTTTCATCTCTGGGAGCCACATGGTGATACGAGAGATCCAACTCCCACAGCCTGGCCTCTGACCCTCACATGGGTGCTACTGTTTCGTGTTCACTCAAGCAAACACACACACACACACACACACACACACACACACACACAC
>JANHMN010000010.1:55926744-55953245 GCA_030674055.1 Rhabdomys pumilio | reverse complement strand
ACACACACACACACACACACACACACACACACACACACACACACACGATATAACCTGCTCAGTTTGTGTGTTTTCAGGACTATTTGATTATTGGATAATCAATGGTGTGCTCTCCCCTGGGGAAGACTATGTCTCCTGTTCTCAGCATTCCTTAGTTGCTTGTGGTCTGGTTCTTTCTGTAGGACTGAGGCCTTGCTCTTTCCCCCTTCCACTTGGACATGTCTATTGTTGTTGTCCTTGCTCAGCTCCTGTTTGCCCAGTCATGTCGGTGAGACTTCATGGAAGAAGCTTCTGGTATTACTAGGAGACACACCTCACAGCAGACTCCACGATCCTCTGGCTCTTACAACCTCTCTGACCCCTCTTCAGGCATGTTCCCTGGGCCTTAGCTGTTGTAGTTGTTTTGTAGATGTATCCAGTGGGTCTGGGCTCCACAACTCTGCATTCTGATTGGTTGTGGTTTTCTGTAATGGTCTCCATCTGTTGCTGAGAGAAGTTCCTGTGGTAAGGGGTGAATACTATACTTATCTGTGGGTGTGAGGACAAATGTTTAGACTAGAATTAGGAATTCTCTTGGCCTGCATGGAATGTTAACCCTCAGGGTGCATGGTTACCTTGGCAGTAACCAACAACTCTCTAATTGGACTTAAGACATGTTTAACAAGAGAAAAACCATGCCCAGTACTGGACACCTAGCCAACTTCCCCGAGCTAGAGAAGTCATGAGTCTTGACAGAGAACCACAATCACCACCTTGCAAATCCAGAAGGCCTGTTGGTTGCTTCTCTCCCTTGTAAGCTTGCATGGAACCTTCTGGCACCATAAAAGCTAGTCCTCAGTGAGGAGATATTCAAATCAGTTCTAGCTCAGGGGCCTCTGATTCCTGAATTTGACCAACTTGAATGTTTAATAAGAGACTAAATAAAAGTGGTTGTGGCAATACATGTCTGTAATTCCAGCACTTGGGGCAGACTGTGAGATACTATTATTTTTTAAAACATTTCTTTGTTTGTTTTAGTGTGTGTGTGTGTGTGTGTGTGTGTGTGTGTGTGTGTACATGTATAGATGTATAGCCTTCAGAGGACAATTTGAAGGGGTCAGTTTTTTCCTTTGAACATTTGGATTCCAAGGACTGAACTCAGGTTGGCAGGCTTGGTGACAAATCCCTTTTCCTGCTGAGCTATCTCACTGGCCCAAGATAAAATAAAAAAGACAAGATAAAGATGGTACACACCTTTAATCCCAGCACTCATGAGGCAGAGGCAGGTTGATCTCTGAGTACAAGGCCAGCCTAGTTTACAGAGAATTCTAGGTCAGTCAAACCTAAACAGAGAAACGCTGTTTAGAAAAACAAACAAAACAAAAAGAAAAAAATTAAAAAATAGATGTTATCCCAGTAATAGAGTTCTTGTCTATTATGAACAAGGCTCCAAGTTTCATTTCCAGAATTTAAGTAAGCAAACAAACAAACAAACAAGCAAAATTACAAATGAAGCCTTTAAGACTCAGCCTCAGATACCAACCTCTATAAATAGCATGTTTTCCCATGGGAAATTTGTCCACAGCTCCAAGCAATTGGCCTATGACTAAAACACAGAGACGTGAATGGTTAGGAATGCAGGGCGACATTCCTTCACACGTCACTGTTGGAAGAGGAAGGGGACTGCCCAGAGGACAGGAACAAGTATGCTCTGTGAGCTTTTCCAAGCTGGATGTTGGCCAGCACAGCAAAGGAGCGTTTGTCCCAAAGAGCAGCTCTGGCTCCTTCATGACCACTAAATGACAAGGACATTGGGTTAGGTTTGGTCCCACTGCTACTCCTGTGCCTGCACAGTCTGGATACTTTACCGTTCCTTGGAGCAATTCAGAGGAGAAAGTCCACCTTTCTGGCTAGGGCTTTCTGGAATCCTAAACTGGGTTGGCTAATATTAGCTTTCCAAATTCTCTTAGCCAGAGTCTCTCAAACCTTCTCAGTTAGCCTGACCTACCTCTGGTGTTTGAATACTCTGAGTAGGGATGCCTCATGGGTTGGTTGACAAATGCTAAGAACTCACTATGTATTGTTGAGGTTTCCTCCAAACTGTACAAAAAGCAGAAAAAACAGAATCTCTGCTTTCAAGAAATTTACATGTTGGTTTGGAGAGCCATATATCTTACACATTAAAACATGGGAATTGCCAGACAGTGGTAGTGTTTACCTTTAATCCCAGTACCAGGGAGGCAGAAGCAGGAGGATCTCTGAGTTCAAGGCCAGCCTGGTCTACAGATCGAGTTCTATGACAGCCAGGGTATACAGAGAAACCTTGTCTTGAAAAACAATAAGATAGATAGATAGATAGATAGATAGATAGATAGATAGATAGATAGATAGAGGTAGGTAGGTAGGCAGGCAGGCAGGTAGATAGATTCAAGTCAGCCAGATCCAATTTCACTCTACTATTTCTTAGTTCAGTACTTTGAAGGTTTTGTTTGCTTGGTTTTTTTTGTTGTTTTGTTTCAATCTATAAAAATGGGAATGGGGTCTCTGTTTTAGAGTTGTCCTGAATATTATATCACATGATAAAATACTCAGTGCTCATACAGTGCCCAATAAAGGTCAGCTCTTGTTATCTCATTCAGAAAGTCCAAAATGAGATCTCTGCTGGTCTGGGCGGTGAAGGAGCTTGATATCACTCTGCTTCACTGTTTTCTGTTTGTTTGTTTGTTTGTTTGCTTGCTTGTTTGTGGGCAAGGCTGGCTGTCAGGGAGAGATCTTGAGATGGAATCTCACTGTACTGCCTAGGGTGTCCTCAAATCCAAGATTTTCCTGCCTGCTCTCAGCCTCCCAAGTGCTGGGACAGCAGGCCACCCTCAGGCCCCAGAGGAGAAACCGCTGCTCTGTGGGATGCAGAGATAGCTGAGAACTGCTTTAGAGGGGCTTTGGGAGCACATCACGCATGCTAAAGATACACTGTTCTGCCTGTCTTGGCTCAGTTATGCACAGAACACTCAGGTAGGTTTGGAAACCCAACAGCTGGAGCTTCCACTTTAAAAGAATTTGCTAAAAGACAGGGATTCAGGACAAATGCAAATTCATAATTGTAAAGCGTCATGTGGATTTGCAAGATCAAAATGATAAGGCAGAAATGATGCTTTCATGAGAGACATTGAAGGCTAGAGCGCCAGGAGTCTGGGCAGAGCCTTTAGGGTCCCCAGTTAGCTTGCACATGTGAATGTGGGCACTGGTGAACTTGTGCAGCCCCAGAGCCTTTCCTTTATGTCAGGGATGACTGGGGATGATTCCTAGCTGGGCTTCTGCTTAGGGTGGGGTTTACTTTGCAGACTTAATGACAGGGTACCTTTCTGGGAGTATCCCAGTGAAAGATTCAGACAGAGGTCACCATCAGCTTCTTCCCTGGCAGGGCTGTTTCAGCTGGCATCTTGAGAACGGTGTCACTGAAGCTGAGATTTGTGTGTGAAACTCGGTGCTTCTCAGAAGGCCAGGTTATAGTGTAGTCAGCCCTCCACTATAAGTAGATCTCCTTGCCACCGTCTTTCAGTGGGTTATGTAACTGTGGGAAAAAGACAGAAAATGGAAAGCATGGCTGAGGGCCAGCGAGATGGCTCAGCTGGCAAAAGTGCTTGTGGCACAGGCCTGACAACCTGAGCTTAAACTCAGCAATCCACAGTGCACAGAGAACTAATTCTACAAAGTTAACCCCTGGCTTCCGCATGGCTCATGGGTAGGCTGTGATGCATGGGCAGCCCTCCCTTCCCCCCACATTACACAAACACTAAATTTTTATAAAAATTTAAAAAGGCTGAGTTTTTTTTCTCAAAAATGTTTACATTTCTGTGTTTGTTTGTTAATCATGTTTGTGGTGTGTGTGTGTGTGTGTGTGTGTGTGTGTGTGTACATACATCATGACATTCAAATAGACATCAGAGTCAGGTCTCTCCTATTCCATACTTGGATCATCAGGATTGGCAGTAAACGCCTTTGCCTGCTAAGTTCTATCCCCAGCCCATTAGTCTCACTTTAAAATGTCTTCATGGAACTTGAAGGCACCTCAGAAATTACCTGTAGGTGGGAGAAATTGAAACCCAGAGAAGATAAGCACCTGGTAAGCACTACTCAGCAAGTGTGTGTTTGGTCTGGGACTGGAATCTGGAGTCCTGGGGTCCTGCTGGAACGCTTTCGTTACTATTAATCTGTCTTTCTACAGTTGTGGAGAAGTCTTTTTCTCTTCCGTTGATTCTTGCTTCTTTGCAAAGCCTAAAACCAGCCAGGATGATCCAGGGACCTTTGGGAGTCTTGATTCACTTCCAAAGGCAGTTTGTCTTCTGTTGGCTGCTGCATGGATTGCTGTTTCAGTTAAAGTTTTTCACATTTCACATAAAAACATGCAAATTGCCACAAACACTAAATGAATAGGCTTTAGTATCCAGGGTTTATACATAGAGTACCTCTCTCTTTCTCCCTCCCTCCCTTCCCCTCTCCCTCTCTTTCTCTCTTTTTTCTCCCCCACACTCCAATTGCATTAACATGCATTCTTAAGTAAAAGATAGAGATGTGTGTTTTGGTGAAATCTTGAACATTTTTCTTTTTCTAAATTTTAGTTGGTGATCACCACGATGTTCTGTGATTACAAATCCTTTGGAAATTTCACAATATATTAATATCGTGGAGAACTAGTCACCATGTTTCTAACGAAGAGGGAAAGAAGGGAGCACATTGGATGAGGGAAAAGAGACTTCGGAAAACATGGCCAGGGCATTTGGGAGTGTACAGGCAGTGGAATATTTATGCGGCGCTGTGGGTGTTTTGAACTTTCTGGAAGCTAACAAGCTCCACACATGAACTCAATGGAAGTCCTCCAAACTTTGGACAACACAGAGGCCTTTCAGAAGTCTGAACACAGTCCAAGGCAAATTATAGCCCAGTGCAGTGGTGCAAACGAGAGGCTGGGGAGATCAGAGGAAATCACACTGGTCCTGGTCCCCAGGAGGCCAGGGCCAGGAGTTGCTTCTTCCAGGAGAGGTTGTTCCCTTGTCTACAAATAGCTTCTACCTCATGGGGTTGCTTTGATGATAAACATAAAACATTACACCTAATATCTTAAGCACAGGGCCCAGCATACATAAGTGCTCGTGCGCACACAGGCACACGTGCACACACACACTGCCACATACACACTTAACCACATGCATTTATTGTATGAGATGCCAATAGGCTTCTAGAAAAAGATACGCAGGAACTAATGTCCCAGTACCTAGAAAAGGCCCCTCCTTGGGCAGTGAGACAGCAGGGTTGCAGCCACAGGCTTTGAAGTTAGCAGGAGCTGTGTTTAGACTTCAGCTTTAATATTTTCTAGCTGTGTGATTGTGGGCTAATGTGACACAGCCCAGGTGGAGCCCCTGGCTCAGTGCCTGGCATGGAGGGGTGCTCAGTAAATACTGGCCGTTGGTTCCAGCTCTCAGGGAAAGGGGCTGTGAAACCAGAGGAGGGAGGAAGATAGGAGAGCAGTAACCCGAGCATGGCAGACAGAAAGCGGGAGAGCAAGCCGAGCCCCTGTGGGGCCTGTACAGGTTTCCTCTGGTTACCACAGCAAACTGCCAGGGACTTGGTAGCTTAAAACAAGACTTTTTTTTTCCCCTTGCAGTTATGGAGGCCAAACGTCTAAAAGCCAGTATCATCACATCAAAAGCAAGGTGTCCCCAGGGCCGTGTTCGATCTGAGGCTGGAGGAAGAGAGCTGCTTTGTGCCTTTCTAGTTTACGTTGGCTGTGGGCATTCTTTGACTTACAGTTACCAGACTTCTTTGCTTCAGGCTCTACATGGCCTTCTCTGTGTGTACTCATCTGTGTTTGTGTGTGTGTGTGTGTGTGCACGCGTACATGTGTAAACATATATGGGTATATGTGTGTGTTCTTGTGTGTGTGTGTGTAAAATCTCCCTAATTTTCTAACTGATAAAGATATTCATGATTATTCTTAGAGTTTATCTAAGACAATCTCTCTCTATCCTTTATTTATCTGCAAAGATCCTTTTCTGACAAGGTGAAGTCTACAGAAACATTAGTGGGATTAAGACCTAATACCCTTTTTCTCTTTTCTTGTTCCCCTGCCCTCTCCTCTTTCCCCTTCTCCCTTTCCCTATCCATCTCTCCCTACTCCTCCTTTTCTGTCAAGGCAGGGTCTCACTTTGTAGCCCACACTGGCCTTGAACTCACAGAGATCTGCCTGCCTCTTCCTCCTATGTGCATTATGTGCCCACAGCCCAATACTGGGGCTGCCACCATCCTGGGAGAGAATTCTAGTTTTCTTTTGCCTGAGTGATGGGATAGGACAGGAGTGTGATGAGGACAAGAGAACAGGTGTCACAAGGGCAATGACAAATCTAAGCCACAGCCAGCCTATGTTGTTGAAAACAAAGCAGGATAAACCAGGAAGATACAGGAGGCCAGTGGGACTCTCACCGGCAGTGTCCAGGATGATGTCAGAGAAGCTACGTGACACAATGGAGCCCAGGAACAGTCTCTGGTCAGCACATGTCGATGGCGCACGTTACTTAGCCATATGAATGGAGTAAGGAAGCATGTGAAGCTGGCCTGAGTACACTGGAAGGGCTCAGGGCAGAGGTGGAATGCACAAGAGGCCCAGATCCCCAAGGCCTTGCCTAACCTTCCTCCCCTGGGTTAGGTTGCTCCATAGTGTAACAAGACACTGTCCATCCGCTGCCACCCACTAGCTGAAAGGCATTGGTGAAACCACTTCAGCCCCCTGGGCCCCATTTCCTTATCTGTAAACAGAGGGCAGGAACATCTTCCTGAGAGGATAAGTTGGAGGATTAATAATGCAAAGGAGGTAGTCTGAGAACCTGCCTGCTCAAATAAACACTGGCTTCTTGTCTTCTTAATAGGTGAAGCGGTTAGTCTAGCCACGAAGGGCAGTGTGCTCTTTTGCCCAAGGGTGAGACAACAGTGCCGTATGAGACAACATGGAGAGGAAGGGCTGGCTACCTTACCAGAAATGAGGCTCCCCGCCACGACTCTAAATGTTACTTCCTCATTCTTGCTGTCCCCTGAGCTCACAGGAAAACAGCCAGAGGGATTCTGCTCTGTCCTGCTCTGTCCCCGTTCTTTCCTTGTCTCTAAGCTTTGTCAGACTGAAGTGGTTTTAGTTCTAAATAGAAAGGTTTCCATGAGTATAGTAGGCCCAACCCCACCATCACAATTTCACACACACACACACACACACACACACACACACACACCATTGCAATCAATCACCTTTGACCTTCCAGGAAGCAAGACCAGCAGCCACCCTCCTTGCCTCTCACAGGCTCTTGCCTTACAAACCTGGGCCAAGTGAAAGGTTATTTAAGGATCTGTTGGGGCTTCATAGGAAGGGCTGTCAGGACGGGGCTTGAGGCAAACAGGAGCCTGTCCTTAAAGTCTTGGCTCTGCTATTTGACTTTTAACTTCAAATGTCTCTTTTCAAAATGCAAAAGTAATAGTACTTACCTCATAGGAAAGTTATCAGAGTTAAATAAGGTGCTTATTAATTACACAGCACAGTAGATGACTATCGTTAAGTAGATTTATTTATTTATTTACTTCTTTAGTGTCCCATATAGCCTAGGCTGGCTAACAATGACATTAAACTTCTGACCCTCCAGGTGCCTCCTCCCGAGTGTTGGGATTGTAGGCCAGTGTCCCCACAGCTGGTTTATTCTGTAGCTGGGTATTGATCAGGGTGTTTGCATGCTAGATGAACACTGAACCACATTCTTGACCCCTATTAAGAGAAAGCACCAGACAGTGTTGGCACACTCCTTTAATGCCAGCCCTCGGGAGGCAGAGACAGGCAGATCTCTGTGAGTTCAAGACCAGTCTTGAACAAAGCCTTGAACAAAGGCAGTTTCAGGACAGCCAGAGCTGTTGTATAGAAGGGAAAATTGTAAATGAAAAGAAGCAAAGGTTATCTGTAAGAGATGAGGAAATAAATCAGACAGCGCTTGCAATTTTCCCATGACTCCTAGTGAAGGGGGAATGGACATGAATTCCCTGAGAGCTACAAGCTGAAGGTAGGACTTCAGGAGATGCCTCTCTGTCTTCTTTAGGGGCCTGGATGGGCCTGGAATTATAGAACCCTAAACCAGTATTTCTCAACCTGTGGGTAGCGACCCCTTTGTGGGGGTATTGCATAGCAGATGCCCTGCATATCAGAAATTTATATTATGATTCATAGCAGTTGCAACATTGCAGTTATGGAGTAGTAACAAAAATAATTTTATGGCTTGGGGGTCAACACACATGAGGAACTGTACTAAAGGGTCCCAGCTTTAGGAGGGTCAAGGACCACTGCTGTGGCTAGTGATCTCTGAAGAGGCACCGAAGTCTGTGTGTCTACTACAACAGGGAGGCGACACAGTAAATCAAAGCATTATGTTTGCTCCTAATATTTAACATCCACTCAGAGCCTGTGGAAGGGAAGCTAGGTAGTGTGTTGAGTGAGAGTCCCCAAACAGAAGCCCACCTCCTGGGAGCTGAGAATTTGGAGAGAAGATCTGTCTGCATAAACACAGAGGTTAAAGATCTAGAAGTTAAATTGCTATATGGGGATTTCTCCTGACCTTAGAAAGTTAGGTATCTCTGGGGGAAGTAGACCAACAGGGTAGGTTTTGTTTGGTTTTGTTTGGTTTTGTTTTTTAGCTGTATCTGAGTCCTTCAAGTATTCCGTTTGTTCTGTTTCCTGGCTGGCACTACTTAAACAGTTCTATTCCACCACGCCTTTTTCCCTTGCTGGATTTAACTCTGAAGCCATGGGCAAGATAATCTTTCTTTTCTTAGGCTGTTTCTGTCTGGCATTTTGTCACCGAGATGGGAAAGCTGACTAAGGCAGAGGGTGTTCTAGGTTATTTTAACAGGCTTTAAATCCAGCTATCTAAGAGAGCCACAGAAGACAGACATGGGGAGAAGGGGAGAGAACACAGAGGGGAACCAGCCCCAGAGGGTTACATGACAAAGAACATGGAGCCACTAGAGGATGGCATGGCAAGAAAGGTGAGCTGGCCAGGGCAGCACAGTAGAGCTGGCCCTGGTGGTGTGTGCATGAGAGCTGGTGGGGTGATCAACTCAGCTCCCACCCAAGCAGACCCAGGGCTTTGAGCTGGCCCATCCCAGCATCCATCCGTCTATGAACTGGAGTGCATGAAGGGACCCATCCTGCAGATCCAAAGTTGCAGATATCAGGCCAACAACATGATATCTAAGAGGAGTCCAAGAAAGGATCCAGAACTGATAGAGTGGCACAAGCCAGAGGCCTCGAACCAGAGACTCACGAAGTGAACATTTGCAAGACGTGTAGGCAAAAGGGTGTGCTGTGGGACACACTGACACACTGAAGCTTCCACGCGGAGCGGTTGTTGTTGTTGTGATTTTGTTTGTGTTTGAGGGAGAAGTTGCAAGGGTAGAGGGTGAATATGAAGGGCCAGAGAGATCAGTGGGATTGGGGCAGACGAAGGGAAATTCACAAAGAATCAATAAAGAATAAAAGGAAAAACAAAAACAGAAACAAAAAACAAAACAGGGCAGGAACCTGGAGGCAGGAGCTGATGCAGATACCATGGAGGGGTGCTGCTTACTGGCCTGCTCTCTACGGCTTCCTCATACTTTCTTCTAGAACCCAGGACCACCATCCCAGGGGTAGCCTCACCCACAGTAGACTGGGCCTCCTTCTCCCACTAATTAGTAAATGGCCCATAGGTTGGTCTGCAGTCCGGTTGTATGGAGGTATTTTCTCAGCCAAGGTTCCTTCCTCTCAGGTGAGTATGGCTTTTGGTAAACAGTCACAAGCTAATGAGAACGCCTCCCAGTCACCTCTTCACTCCCTGTTCTATTTGCTTCAGCTTTGGCTATTTCCTGGTCCAGGTTTGTCACCCCTTTCCAGGGCTGGCATTTGGCCCCCGCCACATGCCTGACCCCGGCTGGCACTTCTGGATCACTTGGTGCCTACTGTTCCATTTAAAAGCACCCTGTCGGGGACTTTACCCCTGGCTTTCCAGTCTGCTTTTTTTTCCTTTCTTTGTTCCCTATTAGCATAAATTTTGTTTTATTTTTGAGACAGGTGCAGCCTAGGCAGGGCACAAACTAGACCTGTGACAGAGGATGACCTTGAACTTCTGACCCTTTCACCTTCACCCACTAAAGGCTGTTTGGGATTGAACCCAGAACCTCTCACGAACTGGCCACGTACTCCAGAAATGAGATGCAGCTGTTTCCCTTTCTGTTTTCTAAAGGCTCATACTTTTGCCTTCTGAGTGTAGTTTTCCATTTGTTCATTAGATTTTTACCCCCACTTTTGCTCTCCTAGCATGGATCCAGTACTCAAAGGCTCTCGGGAATACCCAGTTACTGGTCTGTCCCATCTACCCCGCTCTAGTACAATGGCGTCGCCCAGAGAAGGTTAAAGGAGGCCATAGGGGCTGGGCAAGTGTCTGAGTTATTACGATCTTGAGATGACTGAATACCAACTGTGCACTACCTGTCATAGACTTCTGAAGGAGATGTGTTTGCTGGGCCTTTCTTACTCATTGTAGCTGTGGTCGGGTCAATAATTACAATAGGTAGACTTTAAACAGTCTCTGGCCAAAACACTGTATTTTGGTGTGTCTAACACATGCCCAACAAACCTTGCTCTATGGCCTTCAGGGCATCTTCCATTTTTACTGTCTTATCTTTTCTGTATGTAGAGAAGGGTGAAAGTTTCTTCTAGAGAGGACTTTAAGGAAGGGGCAGTTAGTGACCAAATGTTTCTTGTTTTGGAAGAGGTGGTACTGACAAATGACCTTTCTCCTTATTTCTCTGCACTGATTTGTAGAAAGATGGCCGTGATTGGAGGAAAGACCAGGGTGGGACTCAGGAACTAGACGCTCAGTAGATAGTATCTCATTTAAGGCTCACAACAACCCCCAGAGTTGGGAACTATTATGTCATTTTATAGATGAAGCAACTAAGGCAGAAAGGTCATGCCCTTAGGACTGAGGGTGGTGGTGCCTGGAACCCGTATGCTAATGAGGGTCCCTAATCCAGATGGGGTGATAATAGGAAGCAGTCATTTGAAATCAGCCAGGAGAGCTGCTGAAACTGAGTTTCAGGCTGGGGCATGAGACCTCTGTGCTGGAACAAGGGCTGACTCGGGCCTTAGGAGCCATGACTTTCCTTGGAGAGTGATACCTTGGAGAGTGGTAGGTAGGAAAGAAGCTGCAATTGGAAGGAGAGGGAGTGGCCTGCAAGTCTGCTGTGTAGGTGCTGTCTTGTGTTAATTAACATTTCCAAAGCTCTTGGAGACACAAAGAGGAGAGATGGCATCACTGTGGCAAGTATGACTACATTGCCCAAAAGGCAAAGAGATGGTGCCAAGACACAGCAAAGGCCTGACTGATGCAAAAGAGGGTTCTGATGCCACAGGACAGGGCTTGTCCAGAAAAGACCCTGTCTCAGACACAAGTCCCTTTGTAGATTCTACTGTGAAATGGGATAGATGTCTTTAGTGCCTGAGCAGAAGATTCCAGCCCTTACAATACCCATTTTATTGGGAGGTATTAGGGATTATCACTTGTACCTGAGTGGGAAGGAATTTCAGGTTTGGGGTTGACCACAGGGAAGAAAACCCAAAGGCCTCAAGTCTCAGGGGTCCAGAGTGGAAAGGCCACCACAATTTGCTTTGGGGCACAAAAATAGAGATATTGGAGGCAGGCTGTGCCCAAAGCCACTGTTTCGCTTGTGATTGGACCTTATGATGACATAGTATTACTTCCCCAGGAGGCATAGATATAGCCTCAGCTAGAGATGAGAACTAAGGGCTAGTCACATAGAGGGACAGAAACTCCCAGAGGGTGAAAGTTGAAGCACAAGAGATGAGCAAGGGGCAGAGGTGTTTTAGAAATAGATGGAGCAGGTGAGTCCCCAGGGCAGGGGGTGGAGCCAGGAGAAAGCAGCCAGGGTGTCACAGCTATTGGGAAGGAGGCTTAGAACAGTCTTCACTACCATGGCTTCTTGTCTTGTCCTCCACTGGCGTCCCCATCTCTTTCACATTCATCTTTGAGGCTGACCCTGGACAGCCATTTGTATCTCTTTCAGAAACCCACACTGCCTCCAGAAGCCCTGGGCCCAGAAGGACCTGATGGAACCTGTAGGGATTACTGCATGTTGAAGTAGAAGGCAGGAGGCCTGATTTCGGTGACTTTTAGGTGGTCATCTTTGTAACACCAGTTTGTATGCAGCACACCCAGAACTTGCATGTGTAGGTGTCCCTGGGCACAGAGTTGAAGACATGCACATCTGGAGGCCACTGGTCCCAGAAAGTCTTAGCCCCAACATGCACTGAAGGCCACGTGGTATCAAATTTAAATCTTTGTGGCAAAACCATCCATTCACACATTCTTGGGCTAGGAAAGCAAAACGAGTAACCATTCCTGGGCTTCTTATTACATAGCTTCTTATTACATAGCTCATATCAGTGATATGAATTTACTTTAAAAGCTACATTAAACAAACGTAACACAAAACAGGAGCCAGAGCAATATGGCTCAGTGGCCAAAGGCACCAGCTGCCATGCCGGACCAACTGAGTTCCATCCACAGGACCGATATTAGGCAAGCACTGATTCTCAAAAGCTGACCTGTGACATACAATGTTGCACATACATGCTTCTTGTAATATGTTACAATATAATCAATTGGGTTTTGTTTCGTTTGTTTTGGGTTTGGGTTTTTTGTTGTTGTTGTTGGTGGTGGTGGTGGTGGTGGTTTTTTACAAAGCAACTTTATTTATACAAGGCAAATCCAGAACTCTAGAGAACTAGAAAAACCTACAGCCTAAATACACACTAGAAGAATGATTGGTGAGCCATGCGGCAGTGGCGCACGCCTTTAATCCCAGCATTCAGGAGGCAGAGGCAGGCAGATCTCTGATTTCGAGGTCAGTCTAGTCTACAAAGTGAGTTCCAAGATAGCTAGGGCTACACAGAGAAATCCTGTCTTGTAAAACAAACAACTGAATGAATGAGTGAGTGAGTGAGTGAATGAATGAATGAATGAATGAATGCTTTGTATCTTCTACCCCAAGTAGCAGAAGGGTCCTGTGCTACTGGCCTAGAGATGGATGCCCAGTAGCCTCTTGTGTAGCCTTGGTTAATGGCGGACAAGAGGCACGCCCAGCTCACCTGCACTTCTCTAGATGTACAGGCTGCCTGGGCTTTTGGTACTCCATCCCAAGGATGTGTGCACTTCATGCCTTTGAGGCTCAGGCCTCAAACCTCTCTGTTGCCCTGGGCTGCACTGCATGGTTTGAACCTGCTGGCTTAGCCTGGAGGTAGAGCAGCACTCCCTCCTACCGCCTTTCCCCCATCATCATCCTACCTAGGGTGATGCTGGGGATCTGGGCCTGGAGGAGGGAAGACTTGACTGATTGCACTGGCCTCCCCCAAAGCTCCTTTTAGCAATCTGAGCCAGTGCAGGCTGTTCCGCCTTCCTGTAACCTAGCAACTCCAGCCCCTGACAACTGATTTATTAGAGAAAAACTTAACTCTCCGAAAGCAGGTTTGTTTGCTTTTTTCCAGCTTTCCTTCTCTCCCTCCTCCTCTCACCACCCCCTTCATCCCTCGTTCCCCTTAATTCTTTTCTCAGTCTTTGACTGTCAGGAGGGAGGAGGGACAAGCATTTCACCTTCTCTCCTGTGGATACCTCAGCCATCCTCCCATCCACCATCCTCAGGTGGCATCTCTGTGGTAGACAGAGCAACCTTGCTAGCAATGCTCCGTTCTAATGAGCTTCTTGCTACGACCAGTCTTCAGATTCATGTGTTAGCTCCGAACCACCAAGGTGATAGCTTGGGAGGTGGGGCTTGGTGAATAATTGAATCTGTAGGGAAATAAGAGGAAAGAGAAAAGAGGCCCAGGAGAGCTGGCTTCCACTTTCCCCACATAAGAACTCAAGACAACCCATGCATAGGGAAGCTGTTTCCTTCAGAAGGAGCATGGATCTGCTAGTGCCTCTGCGGTGTGTTTCCAGGCTCTAGACCTTTGAGAGCACATTGCTCTTGTTTATTAATCACTCAAATTACGGCATTTTGCTGTAGGAGCTGGGCTGGCCGAATATTCTGTGTGTCTGTGTCTGTCTCTCTCTCTTCAATATTCAAGATGGAACCCAGAACCTCACACACTCTACACAAGTACTTAACCACTGAGGTACATCTTCAGCTCCTCTTTCTCGTTTTGAGACAGGGTCTTGTTTCATTGGCAGGCCAGCCTTGAACTCCAAGCAGGCCTCTAGGTTTTCATCTACCTGCCTCAGCCTCCTGAGTAGCTGAGATTACAGGCCTGGGTCTGCAAGCCTCGCCACACTCATACTTTGCGTCAAACCTTTTGCTAGCTTCCCCAAGAAATATGAAAACCCTCCAACCACCAACACTGTCTTTCTATTGCATGTGCGCCTCCCCCTCCTCATTTTCACACCCTCTGCCCCACTTGGTTGTAGCCCTTTTCTTTGTCCCCATGCCTTTGTGCATATTGTCCCTCTGCAGGGAATGCCCTATCTGCTCATTTAGCTTTGTGATACTCTTCAAGATTTGACTTCAGTGCGGGCTCCTCTGGGAAGCTTTTCTTCCCCATCTCTCAGGCACGACTGGCCACACCCTCCATGCTACCACCCACCTAGCATCTACTTCAGGGGGTGTACAGGTGTGCTTGCCCTGTGCAGGCCTCTTTACAGGAGATTGTTATTACAGGGATTCATTGTGAGTGTAACAAGAATTTCTCTTTCTCTAACAAGTTTCCAAAGCTCGGTCTGGGACCCTGATGCACAGGGAGCGAGGTAGACATGAAGGGTGAATGAGAAACTGGAAGAAGGAGGTTGAAAAGGAAGGGAGGAAGGAAGGAGAGGGGAAGGCATGGGGGGAAAGAGGGAAGGAAGGAAGGAGGGAGGGAGGGAAGAAAAGGGAAGTAGGAAAGTACAGGAAGGGTGGAGGCAAGTAGGAGGGAGGAGGGAAGAGGTGAGGGGAGGGAGGACCATATGATGGAAACAAGCCAGTACAAGCATCCAGAAGTGAATGTTCAGGGTGGGCAGGGGATGCAGCTCTGGTGATACACACCCTCAAGGATGAAAGTGCTTCTACCTGTGGACCAAGGCACACTGGCAGCTTCAGAGTGAGACCTGGCTGTGTGGTGAGGGCCAAACCAGCTGGGCTCACCTGCTCCTTCCTGTTCCAGCCCTTGCCTGGTACCCTGGGAGGGCTATCCCGCCCTGCTATGCCTGTGCCACCTGGCTGGGTTTGCCCAGTAAGAAGTACTTGTGGGAAACCAGGGGGTGGGTATCTTTCCTGCCTTACAGCTCGGAAACATTACTCTGGCTCCTGCAGGCACATGCCTGGCCACATTCAGCAGGTCCTACTGACTCTGGACTTGTGTCCATCCCTGCCTCTAGCTCTTTGTCTCCCAGCAACTGTGGGAGATTGCTTTTGGCTCTCTTGGGTGGTCAGCTCACCTCCTAGCTGATTTCCCAGTGACTTCTGTGGCCCGCATTCCAGTTTCCTGGTTAAATCTTCCTCATCAGAAAGCAAAGGTTCCCTTCTCATTATTGGTCTCTGAGTAACACTGGCAGCTTAATTTACAGGGGTGGGGGTCACTGTTTATCTTGGAGGAGATGTTCCCCTCCCCCTCTCTCCAGACTGGTCTTGAACCTGCAGTACTCCTGCTTTTGCCTCCTGAATGTCCCTACCAAACACACCCCTAATTTATTATATAGTGAGGATGTGTGACTATTTAAAATCACATGGGGAGAGCTGGTGGTGTGCGTTTGTCTGGCCAGGGCATATTGCTGGTTGCTTGGCACTCTGAGGGCTCACTGTGAGAGTGTGGGTCTTGGGGAGACCTTGTCTGCACCTTGCTTCTCATCTACAAGAAAAGCTCTGGAGCTTTTGGCCTTAGTTCACTGAATTCCTAATGAGAAAGAAGCATAGAGGGAGATGTGGGGGAAGCAGGGAGCTGGTAAGAGAGACTGACAGGTATGGAGAAAGGAAGAGAGAGAGAAGAAAGGGAGACAGCAGCCTATGTGCTTGTGTTTAGCATGGGCTCTGTATGCAGTAGCTCAGTCAATATTGGTTCAAGGACTGAATAAACAGGGAAACCAGAGGGGACAGGTGGAATTCATAGCCCAGAAAAGATCAGGTGTTGGTTGGCCTCTGTTCTTTCTGCTTCGGGTCTCCTCAATGGCAACAGCGTTCTAAGCTGTTTCCGAGTTTCCAGTCCTCCTGAGTACTGCCTCGGGAGACTATAAAATTAAACAAACAAATAAATAGATTAAATAAATATCACCACTTTTGCTTTTTGAGTCACAATGCTTCCATGGCCTCCAGATGTGTAGTGATTACACTCTATTATGTGTTTGCAAGCTTTGTCCACTGGACACATTCTGACCTGGTCTCCTCCAGTCCTTCCTCACTCCCATGATATGAGTGTGTGGTGGGAAATGACGGGGACTTAGAGGCCTCAGTGCTTAGCCTCAGACCCACTCTCTAGAGCTTTCTTTGCTTCCATCTTTATCCTTTTAAGACCTGATGATCCTCTTCTGGTTTGAGACAGGGTCAAGGAACAGGAAGTTAGAAAGGTGAACTCAGATCTACAGTTGACCCCACCTCCCTTTCTCCTTCCATAAATAGGTTTTGATACTCACTGGGTTTAGGGGCCCCATTCCCACAGCCTGGAAGACATTCATAGTTGATTAGTTGTCATTGGGAGTTTCCTAGAGACATAGACTCCAAGAACACAAAATGACCCAGCCCCTTGACTAGCCCTTCTCGGTGAGGTCTTTTAATGATTGGCAGAGCTGGGCATGTCAGGACCTGCTTCTTGGCAGGTGACAAGACAAAGGAGCTGGTCAAGCTGTGCTTTACTGGCCCCAGCCCCGGAAAAGGACCACACTCAGGGGATGCCACACAGAAGAAAATGACTGAACCTGAGGAATGCCTGAGGGTAATGGAACCAGAGAGGAGAATTCTGATGGTATTTGAACAGAATGAGTCTGGCACTGAAGGGCAGGAAGATAAGGAAGATTCTGGACCTTCTAGCTGGAAGCATGCTGCTTCTATAGAAGTGCTTGAGTGTCTTAGGGGCAGCACTCTTCCATATAAGGAAGGACAGTGTAGGGACTGGTTGCTAAGAGATGTGGCTCTCCATCTTCATTTGTAGATCTGCTGAGTAGAAAGAGAGCCTAGGTCTGAGGCTGGAGAACAGCAAGAAGTTTGGATGTCAGGGTAGTGGGTCTTTCTGTGCCTAGTTTTATCTGGAAAGATGGGTGAGCAGAAGGGCAAGCCTACAAGTCAGGCTCAGGCAGGGAGGAATAGCAGTTGGAGATGAGTCCTCCCATCCAAGCCCTCCCATCCAGCATCCAAGGCCTGAGCAGGTCCAACACTGTTCAGCCTCTGTAGCTGGTCTTTGCTACTTTGTGGGTTCTTCACCCTTTATCCCCTCAGTTTCATCTCCTGTCACTAGAGATGAGAGAAGAAGGATGAGAGACAGAGAGAGAGAGAGAGAGAGAGAGAGAGAGAGAGAGAGAATCTAATTTCTTTCCTTTTGTTTCTTCTTCTTTGAGCATAACAACTAACAAAGCACAACCAACCCCTCCCCATGCAACAACCACCAACCCCGGACACCCACTCTTAGGCCCCAGCACTTATATACCCTTTGAAAAGTATTCAGAATTCTAAATGACACACAAGAGCACAAGCCACACCTCTGCTATAACACGAGGCAAATCACAGCTGCTGTGGACAGTCTGAAGCAGCCCCATATCCCCACACTTGGGATTAAAACGAAAACACATTCTTATAACATTCTTGTATTTTTTTTAAGAAACCAAAGTTCACAGAATTTTCACTGCAACCCTCCAGCTCAGATGAAATTGGGCACATTCAGGCATAGCTGGGAACGTTGGGCATGGATTCTGAGCACTCCCATCTTCAAGCACTTTTGAACATTTGAGAACCTAGGGTTTGATTGGCACTTGGCAGAAATTGGGAGGTCCTTATTCCAGTTTTGGATTTACGTATGCAAAAGTGATTCAAGCATTTGGGGTAAGGTGCTGTAGAGTGACCCTGAGATGCTAACTACACAGTTGAGTTCTAAGGCCCAGAGGATGTTGGGAGATAGGGACTTGAGCTTTAGGGACTGGCGACCCTCATTTGGAAGAGATCCTACTAGCAGTGAGCCCACCCTCTAGGTGCGAACATTTTGTGGGTGGGACTTCAGTGAAGGCACATAGAGAGAGCAAAATAGAGACACTGATGTCAGTTAAAGCCTGGTGTAGGTGGACTGTGACAAGTGACTCCAGGCATCAAGGAGGTACAGGAAGACAGAGGCCATTTCAGGAGGTAGGTGGGGTGGGCAGGAAGAGGCTGCTCATGGGTAGATTTAGGAAGATTTGCTGAAGGAAACAGTACTTGAACTTGACCTGAAAGAGTGGGCAGGGGGTTAACAATGCAGCAAGGTGCAAAGAATGAAGGGACCAGTCTGAGCTTTGGGGCGAAAGAGCCAGATGATGAAGGACTCTGGGCGCTGGACTGAGAAGTTTAAATAAAAATCTGACGAGGATATAGCAATGGAAGCTGAGGGGGAAAATTGACACTGATGTGGTACAAACTGGCTTTTAGATTTCAGAGTGACAGTCCTATCTAGTGTGGAAAGCCAGAGCCCTGAGAGGCTGTTCTAGCCCCGTGCTGACCTGAGCAGCTCATTGTCTTGATGGGCCCTTGAACCTCCTTTCCCAGACTCTTTGTAGGGCTAGACAGGGCCTCTGATAAGGAGGGCAAGGTTACATAGGCCAGCCAGTGGCCAGCAGCATATCAGCAGGCATGTTACATATTAAGGGGATCCTCTCTCCAGTCTGACCTTAGCCAAGGCCACGCTCTTTGAGGGAGGGGAGGGCATTCCTTCCCAGTGGGCCTCTGCTCTCAAACTAAAGCTTTTCTGCTCTGCAGTCCAGGGCCCCACCCTTCTGTCAGCTCTCTTCCACCTTTGTGCTCACATCTGTTTATTCACTCTTGTCTTAAGGACTGTGTGAAGGAATCCACCACTCCTGCGAGTAAACACCACGCTGCGCTTTGCACATCACAGGCACACAGTATTCTCTCTCTCTCTCTCTCTCTTTTTTTTTTTTTGGTTTTTTTCGAGACAGGGTTTCTCTGTGTAGTCCCCGCTGTCCTGGAACTCACTCTGTAGACACACAGTATTCTCGCCAACCTCACTTGCATGCTCGGTATAGCAAACACTCTTCTGCCGTCTCAGACTCCAGCTGCTCATCTGCACAACAGGGTCTCACCAAGGAGGACCTGGGAGAGGAACCATTTAAAAACATTCCCTGGGAGTGGCTTTCCAAGGAGAGAGGAGGAATTAATTGTTCTCTCTGGTCGTGTTTGTCTGAAGTCTTGTAAGGAGTTGAGTTCCAGCCCCCAGGGAATTTGCTGCCAAGGCATTCCACCCAGAAGGAATGTGGAAGCCCAGCTAGAAAACAGGTTTCTCTAGGCTGTGGCGCCTGTTGCTGTTCAGACACAAGGAGACACAAATCTGTCTCTAGAGGCCCTGGATATGATAGGAAGTGTACAGCTTCCTCTGCCTGACCTGTGCTTACTATGGAGGGCAGCCCGTATGAGTGGGAACAGTAACCAGGCTCCCAAGGTGGGTGACTTAAAATAGTGCTAATCCTCTCAGCTGCTGCTGGAACCGGAGCACCCTCTGGGAGCAGGCGCTCTGCCAATCACTCCAAACAAATGACCTCCTGTCCTCTCCTCCCCTGAGAGGGCACACATGGCCATGGCATCCACCTGGATTGTGGGCCCTTGAGCACAAAGCTTGTGCACAGTTTATGCTCATGGAGGGCTGACCACATGTTGGACTCCTGTGAGTGCTCCCCCAGGATGAATTCTTGTCACTTTCTGGGGGAGACAGACATATTTATCTCCATTGTTTTTAGTTTAGGAAATGGGCTTTAGGAGGTTAAGTAACTTGTTATAATTATCCAACTTAGTGATGGAGCCAGGTAGGAATTAAGCCCAGGTCACAGATGCCAAACCTCTGACCTCTTTTCTCTGTGATCTCCTTCAGTGACTCTGGTCCTTGGACTCCATTTATAAGAAGACTGGTTTATCATCTTTTGGAATCCCTTCATATTGGAATTGCATCTTTAAGGCTCCTGGCCTGTTGTGGTCACCAGCCACCATTTAATACTAGATCAGGGACCCTGTTTTGCTCTGCCTTGTAGTCAGGGAGATATAAAACAGAGTGCATGGCCCTCTTCAAAACCCCTCTCTTTCTACCAGGCTTTTTTTGGGAACCACGTCATCAGCAGTCTAATTGTACCCAGGGATGGGAAAAAAATGGCCTAAAGAGACCTCAGGAAACAGATGGCTTTGGGGAAGGCTCCCTGTAAAAGAGGAAGGCGCTGGTAGACCTCACCTGCTGCTCTGTGGTCTTGAGCTACTTAAGACTGTCGGTGGCCTGAGAAATCAGAAATCCCCATGATGAGTCTGTGCCCCATGTCTCAGGCCCACTTACTGGCACCCTTGCCATGAGGTTAGGTATAGGGTTGAGCAAAGCCACAATTCCATCATGTCTCTCAGCCTGGCCAGTCCGTTCCAGTCCTGTTCACCTCTCTTGACCTCCTTCAGAAAGGAATCTTCGAGTTCTGAGGTCCAGCCCCAGTTTACCCTGAGGGGAGAAGATGACTTCTCCCAAAGGCCTCAGCCACACAAGAAGCTGGTCCATTCTCATTTCTTTTGTCCCCTTGGGCTTATCACCCTAGCCTTGCTTTACCTCGATGTTTGTGTAGTTTCAGGCTCAGTCCCCAGTACTAGGCATACAGTAGGGTGGCCCATGATGAATGAATTTGGCTCCCACAATTAATCTAAGCACAAAGGATACCATTCACTACTTTATCTAATTTTACCTGTGAAAGGTGCTGGCGCCCCTCAGCTTTTTTATGGGTATATTTATCTACTCTCTCCCTGATGGTTGATGTTCACCCTCTTGTAATCCTTTCCTCAAATGAAGCCAGATTGTAACTTAGAACTGTCCCCACCCCAAGCAGAATGCTAATTTATAGACATCTCTTCTTATCCAAGTTCAATTTGAAAGAGGAGTATGATTTCCATGATTCCACCGGGTTAACACTAAGGCAGAGGGCTGGGGGGCATAGGTCAATGAAGATTTACAAAACCCATCTCTTGACTCTCTCTAATGTATAGGCACATGTGGATAATTACATGGTGCCTGCGTGGCTGTAAATTGTTTTCCATGTGAGTCAAAGTATTTTTTTTCTCTCCTATTTCATTCTCCTGTCCTCTCCCTTTCCCTAGTAGCTGAGACTTTCTGAATCTTTTCCTCCATAGAGGGCAAAGAAAGAAAGGAAGGTAGTTGCTGAGGGGCAGGAAGGGAGCAGTGGTCAGAGACTGCTTGGCAGGGGCTAAGAGGACTCCAGTCTTGACTTGGCATGATGAATCAGAAGGGATTAGTCTTTAATTACTTCTAATTTCCAGGATGAAAACTTTGATGAAAATGGGCACAGCTATCAGGGCCTGTCCTGGGTATGATCCTGGCACATACCCCGTGGGGACATGGGCACGAAGTGTATACTTTATTCCATGAGTAGTGTCAGCTGAGCTGACTTTTATAATGCTGAGACTGAGCCTTCAGCCTCAAGCATGCTGGGTAAACATCCTACCACTCAGCTATACTTGCTAGAGTTTTCTTCACTCAAGTTATCTGATGAGTGCCTTCCGTCTCAGGGCCCCTACTTGTCAGCCATGTTCTGTCTATTCTCATTTTTTCTTCTTTCAGGAAGGTGTTGGGGAAGGAGACTTAGGAAAGTTCTCCAAGTAGGTTGGTTCGTCCTGAGCCGGTGGTGGAGTTTCCCAGATGCAGAGCTGATTAAGGACTATAAAAAGCCTTCCCCTCGCCACACGGTCATAGAAGGCCTTTCATGAGGAGTATTGTATTGTGTTCCAAAGACATCATACACGTCATCAATATTTGATGAGGCCTTGGGGGTGTGGTCCAGTTTGCTGGTCAGCTGAATGACTACAAGCTGGACCCAGCCTGGTGTAGCATGCCATGCACAGTCCCTTGTCCTCAGGGAAGGAACAGCAGCACATCACCTCAGGGCAGACAATAGGGTGGCTCCTAACTGGCTTTTTTTTTTTTTCCTGTTCTCTCATTTGGGAGGAAAATAATACAACTCTTGCTAATTACAGCTGCTTACTTTGGACTAGGTGTCACCTCCTTTGATTCTCAGACGCCTTTGAGGAAGCTGTTGAGCAAATTGGGGCCCCGGGGAATTCACAGCTGTCCAAAGTCAAGTAGGATCAAGGATCTGGGAAGACTGGGAAAGCCAGCTACCAGAACAGAGGTGAACATAAGCCCATTGGCCTAAAGAACTGCATTTTTAGAGGCTACGTTTTCACAAAGTGAGGGCCGGGAAGCTCTAAAGAAGCTTAAGGAAACAGGAAGGGCATGGGGGTGAGAAACCTTGTTCCCAAATGCTTGCTGGTCTCCCTCAGGTTTTTCCTCAGTTTTTTCGACAGGGTCTCATGTAACCCCAGCTGGCCTCAAGCTCACCAGCTGAAGACTATTTAAGTTTCTGTTCCTGCTGCCTCCCCGCCTTGATGCTGGGACTACGCGTGAGCTTTACTATGTCCAGTTTTCACATCCGTTAGACAAGCATTCTATCAGTGGAACTACACCCCCAGAGCCCTCCGCCTCAGTCGTAACGTTCAGGAACCTTGGGAGTCAGACTCCTCCTCTAATCTGGACTTGCATGGAAGAGATGACCATGAGAACTGGGAGCTGGCACCCTCTGGGGAGCTGGGCAGTAAGGACAATTCTAAGTTACACTCTGGCTTGTGGGTCACTGTGAATATCCATTTGTCAAGATAAATCAATGGAATATTGACTGACATCTGTTAACTTAAAGACGTTAGGCCATTGTACATGGGATTTAATTCGTATCCTCCTGTCCTGAGTCCTATAAGTCTTTATTGGGGCCTCGATCATCATAATTTGAGAGTCCCAAGAGAAATTCCAATTGAGTGCTTGTGTATTGGATTCTCACTAGAACCTGGTGAATACAAAGGCATGGGTAAGTATTCTTTTTCCCTTCATTTTCTTTTTATGTTTTCCCCAAAGGCCTTTGAGTGTTCAAACATGTAAAAAAGCATAGATAACAGTATGAGAAAAGGAACCTGGTTGCCAATGGTAACATAACATTCATTCTTGGAAAGAGGGGCCCGTGTGACCTTCCGATCAATTTTACATCAGAACTGACCTGTCTGAAAATGCTTTAAGTTTTCAATTCTAGGATTTTTCCAAACCAGCTGGACTAATAGCCCATAGGACCTTACTCTAAGGAGTGTATTTACCTTGTCTATGGGTGTCTTCCATTTCCTTCTCCCACTAAAGTTTCTTGGGCTCTCAAGATGCAGTCTGTCTTAGTTAGGGTTTTGCTGCTATGAACAGACATTATGATCAAGGCAACTCTTTTTTTTTTGTTTTGTTTTGTTTTTTGCTTTTTGTTTTTCTTGGTTTTTTCGAGATAGGGTTTCTCTGTGTAACCCTGGCTGTCCTGGAACTCACTCTGTAGACCAGGCTGGCCTCCAACTCAGAAATCCTCCTGCCTCTGCCTCCCAAGTGCTGGGATTAAAGGCGTGCACCACCACTGCCCGGCAAGGCAACTCTTATAAAGACAACATTTAATCGGGGGCTAGCTTACAGGTTTGGAGATTTAGTGCATTATCAAGTCGGGAACATGGCAGCATCCAGGCAGGCATGGTGCAGGAGGAGCTAAGAGTTCTACATCTGCATTTGAAGGCTGCTAGAGAAGACTGGCTTCCAGGCAGCTAGGACTAGGGTCTTAAATCCCACACCTACCGTGGCACACCTACTCCAACAAGACCACACCTCCAAATAGTACCACTCCCTAGGCCAAGCATATTCAAATCACCACAGAGTCCATGGGGAAGGTTGGGATGCAGCTCTTCTTTGGTCCTATTGCTGGTCTAGAAGCTGGAAGCTGCTTGGCCATCAGTCCCTCCCTCTTGCTGTAGGTGACTATGTCCTTGGTGTTATAGCCTAAGTTGCCAAGGTTATAGGAAGCTGCACCTAGGGCTCTGGCACTGTCCTCCCTGCAGGCAAACTTCCCTTTCTTCCCACAATAGGCACAATCTACCACCTCTATTTATTGTTCTGCTGAGCTGGTTCCCAGCTTCTCGAGCTTCAAACAATGAGGCCTCTCATTCAGAGCAACAGGAAGAGTTTCAGGAATCACACAGGTCCGAGTGGACACACTTCAGGATGACCTTGAGATGACTGTGACTGTAAGTTCATGTTTGGCTGAAGCCACCCCTCGATGCTCAGGGTTCTGACTGTGCTGCCAAGACTAGGAGGGTGGGACCTGCTGTGACAAGTGCATCAGGTGATGCCAAACTTCAGCGTAGAATCTGGTGTCTCCTCACCAAGCACTATATGCCACAATCCCTCTCCTGCTGTTTACGTTGGAGGGCTGACTGTCAGCAGGATTGTGAGGTCAGCCTGTGTGCTATCACTCTACAGTTAAGACTTCTTCCCCAGATCCTGCATGGTGGCCTTGCTGTTCCTGGCCTCTTGTCCAATGTCAACCATATCACCTGGCTCCTAGGCTGGGCTGAACTTCACCCACTTATGGCATCAGCCTTCCCTGTCCTTGAGGATTCCCCTAAGGTTTACACATGCAAAAACATGAATGAACATATTTATATAAGTCCACTGAACATGTATCATGTATACATGTGCCCATGCATATATATTCTCTTTGTCTCTGTGTGTGTCTCTCTTACTCTGTCTTGCTGTTTGTCTCCTTCTATCTCTGTCTCTCTGACTCTCTGTCTCTCTCTTATACACACACACAAACACACACACACACACACATTCCAGAGCCAGGTTCCGTAAACTAATGGCAGACAGGGTGACCTTTCTATTCCAGGAAACATTTGTTTACCTCAACACTGGTAACTTGTTTTCTGACCTCCAGGTGAGGGATGTGCTAGCTAGCACAGCAGGCCACCCTCAGGAGTAGAGAAAAGCATATTTTCTCTAGGTAGTCACAAGCCTTGGGTGGAATTTGAGCTGGACTCCAGCCCAGACTTGCCTGGTGCCTGGCCACCTCTACACAAAACTCTCAGCATTATGGAGGGAGTCTCATAGAAGTGAAATGGAACCGAGGAGGAGAGGGATGCTTTGGGAACAGACAAAGCCTTGGAGTTGCCCACAATTCAGCTCATGAAGACATTTTTTCTATTTCAAGTACCCAAGGTCTGTAGCTGCGGGCTGGGTTGTGCCTCCTAGACTTAGCAGGATCAATTGCTAAGAGACCTAGAAGGACTGAAGCTCATGCTATGGTTTGAATAGGGTTGATCCTTTCTGAAATACATGCTAAATCCTGATTATCGTTGTGGCCATGTTAGAATGTGGGACCAACAAGAAATGAGAAGGTACCAAGAGGGAGTAATAACTCACTCACGAGATCCGGTTACTTTCCATGGAAGTGGGTTGTCACAAAGCAAGGCTGCCCCTCTTGTTCGGTGTCTTTTACAGATGGACATTTCCCTTCTTTCTGCTGCCTTGAAGCCATCAGATGCTCAGTACCATGTTCTTGAACTTATTAGTTCTCAGAAGCGTAAGCAAGAATAGACTTCTTATCTTTATAAGCTACCTAGTCTCAGGTGTTGTGTTTTAGCAACAGGAAACAAACCAAGACACCTAGTTTCTGTGGGCCTTTGAAGTGGACTGTTTATTATACACATGTCTCCGGGGGATTATTTCATCACATTTGGTTAACCAAGGTTGTCTTGTGACAGCTCTGGCAAGCAGGTGTGGCAAAGAAATCGTATATGTTTTATAGATGTGTAAAACAGACTCAGAGGTGAATGTTGGGTACAGAGTTGGAACTGTTACCCTCTGGTTTTATTGTTCTGACAACTCTGCCGTACTGCTTTTGAGCAGACAGACTAGCAACATCCAACCTAAGTTTCATTTGAGAAAATGAACACACCTTTAACAAGCTCTTCACATTTCCTGCCGAGGTTTGAGTATGAAGCAGACACAGGCTCGCGTGTTCAGTGCTCAGCTCCCTGGTGGCATTGTTCTGGGAGGTTCTGGAAATTTTTAGGAGGTGGGACCTAGTGTCGGAGGAAGTAGATCACTGATGTGTGGTTTGAAGGTTACGACTGATCTCCATCCAGTCCCTTCTTTGCTCCCTGCTTTTGTCCACCACTGGCTGAACAGCCCTACTCTTCCACATGGCTGCCATGACGCCAAGAGCTATAGACTGGAATCTCTAAAACCGTAAAGTAAAACAATCCTTATGTTCTTTCATCAGGTATTTGTCGTAACAACAGAGCATCAGATTAAGTCACCTTTAAAGCATGGCCTACTTCCTCCC
>JANHMN010000010.1:55886404-55926734 GCA_030674055.1 Rhabdomys pumilio | reverse complement strand
CAGAGCATCAGATTAAGTCACCTTTAAAGCATGGCCTACTTCCTCCCCACATTGTCTCCTGTCCCACCAACCATTTTGTCTGAACTCTCCCAACCCTGCTCACATTACTCAATTCAGATCTTCATGGGGAAGAGGCCTTTTTTTCCTCTTGATGGTTCCCAGTGAATTGACCACGGCAGACAAGCCAACAGTAAGCGAGCAAGAACACAGACAGTATTTACAACAGTGAATGACCAAGTACACACACCTGGTTTGGGAGCAGAGTCCCAGTCTTGTCCTTTTTAAACCCAATGAGCTTTCAACTTTATCATGCTGTCTCTTCCCCAGAGGGTGAGGAAACAGAAGCAACTGCCCACAGGAAATATGCTGCAGCTTCCTCCACAGACACGGAGTTCTAGAAGAGCCGACTCCATGGAAACAGCGTATGTGTGCACAGCATTCTTTGAGGCCCACTCCAATTCTCCTTAGTAGCCGCTGCATCGCTGTGGATCTTCATGGTGCTCAATCCTAATCTGAGTTCTCTTTAAAACAAAGCAGCATCAATGAATCACAGACCATCAGAAAAAACCAGCTCCCAACTGCTCAAATGTCCTCAGTGCGCAGACCCGGCTTCTAGCACAGTTGGCATCGCTTGCTCAAGGCCACCCCACCTAGTTATGGATGGAGGGAATATTCAAGTTTCACACTGAACTTGCTAGCATGGTGCTTACCTACAGTGCTGACACCATATCAGTTGCTTTGAACTTGATTAAAGCTGGGCTTCATTGGCTCCCGTGGATACTCTAAAACCTGGGAGAATAAAACAAAACAAAGCTACATCTGGATTGATCTTGTTTTACTTTGTCCTCTATTCTATGCAGATTCTCACTGCTCTTTGGGAGCACTGATCCCTCAACATATAACCAAACACCCATTTATATTCTTAAATCAGGTCCTATGCTAGACCAGGCTGTAGCTAATAAATAAGACAAGCAGAGTTCAGGTCTTAGCTAACAGAAGTAGAAAGGTTATTTACAATAATGAGTCCTAGAATTATTAGTTGTGTGATTAGTCCTAGAACCACCTGTTTGGGATCTTGAACTGACTCTCTCAGCGTCTATTCCTAAAACCATTCCCACTGTTTCCTGTGGCCCTCCTTGGACTCCAGATACTGATTCATAGCTCACGCTAGGACATCACTTCTCAACCTATGGGTCATGATCATAGGAAATGACCCTGTCACAGATGTCATCGAAAAACATAGATATTTACATTACAATCTATAATAGTAGCAAAGTTACAGTTATGAAGTAACAATGAAAATAATCTTATGGTTGGGAATCACCACAACATGAGGAACTGTATTAAAAGGTTGTATCATTAACATCAAGAACCATTGCTCTAGACAGACAGACCCATGTTCTCCTGCCTGGCTCGAGCATCTGAATTGGCCATCTAGATATTGGGGATAGTGCTTACTTAGTACAGGCAGTGTTACCCCCACTTCTGGGCGTTGCATGGTCTAGCCTCTGCGTTGGTCAGGGCTGGGCATAGTTTTTCTATTCATATAAATTTAGATTCAGCTTTGAATCTAAAATTCCAGGTCTTTTTATTTAGATGTCTTATTTCAGACAAGGTATCATATAGCCCAGGCTGACCCAGAACTTTCTATATAATTATCTCTGATCTGATTCTCCTGCTTCTGCCTCCAGAGTTCTGGGATTATAGGCATGTGCTTTGTATTTGATTCATGTGTTTGATTCTCAGTTTTGAGAGTATCCAATTTCAGGTGTTTGATTCTAAACTTTAGGAACATGATTTCATGCCAGTATTTGCCCCTGGCACTGACATTTGTGCCCACGGTAAGTATATATCTCCTTCCTGGATGAACTGCCCTTCACCTGCAATGGGCAACTTCCTGCCCTAGTGCTTACCAGCCTGATACGCCTATGCTAGTTCTCTGTTTTCCTGGTGCACTTCATTAGAGGCAGTCCGTGGCCTGTAGCTGATCCATCATCCTAACAGGCCTTTGATAAATATTTACAAAGTTGAATCAACTTAGGAGTGGTTCAGAAATTCCAGGAGCCTCTAATAGAGTCCAGAGGCCCTGGCTGTAGTCTGATAGCTCATTCCATGTTGAAATGCTCTTCATCCAGCCTTCTGCTTCTCTCTGCTCCACAAGTTTGGAAGGGACAGATGTCTTGATGGCCGTATCATGGCAGGCATGGGAGCAATCTTCCGTACATGACTTGTGCACCTAGTAGTACTTGGAGGCTTTAAGCCCAGTGCTTTGTCCAGTGTTGTCCAGCCCTGCAATTAGAAACAGGTCATCCTGTCACTGGCTGGTCTGGGAAGTGTCCTTACCTCTCCACCTCTACATAACAGCATCTATTTCCATAGAAGGTAGAGGCAGAACCAGTCTTGGAGGCTGTTTGTCTTAGTCCTTGTTTACTGTAAAAAGACGCTATGTCTAAGGCAACTCTTATAAAAGAAAGCATTTAATGCGGGACCTCCTTAACAGTTTTGTAGAGGGTTAGTCTATTATCTTCATGGTGGGGAGCATGTAGGCACATATAGCATAGAGAGAGACATACAAAGACAGACAGACAGACAGACACACACACACACACACACACACACACAAAGAGAGAGAGAGAGACAGATAGACAGAAACAGAGAGACAGAGACAGACTGGGCCTGGTGTAAGCTTTTGGAATCTCAAAGCCCACCCCTAGTGACACACTTCCTCCAGCAAGGCCACACCTCCTAATCCTTCTTACACAGTTGGTAACTAACTCTGTGGTGACTAAACATTTGAATATACAGGCCTATGGAGCCATTCCTATTCAAACCACCATACTGTATTTTCCTCTGATGCTTCTTGACATCCCTAAGTGGGCTGTGCATTCTAGATTTGAAATTTTTGTTGGTATTTAGGAACTCATACTAAGGAAGCCTCAGAAAACTCACTTGGGACAGCAAAGCTAAAGCTTTGTGAAACGGAGGGCCAGGCTGTCCCCAAGGGACAAGCCAGTGCCGTCTGCTGAATTCAGCCACCGTGCTGCTACCTGAGCATAACTTGGTTCCTGTGTAAAGCAAGTTTAGAACTTTTCCTGAATTCTTCCTTTGTGTCTGAAATACTTTATTTGTAGGATAAGAGAAAGATTTTTGCCTCTTCAAGAATAGCTGAGGGGCTGGAGAGATAGCTTGAGATAGCTTGGCAGTTTAGTGTCTCTTGATCTTTTAGAGGACAGGAGTTCAGTCCTTCAATGTCCATGTTGGGCAGCACACAGTCACCTACATAACTGCATCTCTAGGGGATCTGACATCCTCTTCTGGTCTCTGCAAACACCTACACACAAGTGCACAAATGCATATGAATAAATATAGACAACATCTTTTTTAAAAGGATGGCCAAGTCTTTATTTCCTCCTAGGCAGCCTCTGAAGTGACCCTCATTAATTCTCACTCAGTAATGTCAACAAATAAAATCCAGCAAAGAGGATAGGGTATCTCTGGATAGTAGGGTAAAATAGGCTTCTGTATTGTGTTTCCTTCTTCCCTCTGCTCCCTGCCTCTCTTTTTCTTGAATTCCACATATTGGGAAAAGAAAACTGCCATGTTATGAGTAGCTGTCTAGAGACACCCTCATCCCAGGAGCCTGGAGGGAATAGGGGCTTCCCAGGTTCCCTGTGACAAGCTTGGAACTGGATCCTCTATCACTTACAAACTCTCTCAATGACTGTGGTCTTGGGAGAAGCTCTGAGCTGAGATCACTCAGTTGCAGGCATCTGGAATCCCTCACAGAACCAGGAGGTGACACACAGTCAAAGCCTGAGCGATTTGTTAGGCAGGAGAAGGTAAATAGCACATATCCCCACTTGGGCACTCCAGATACTCTCTGTCTGAATTTTGTCACTCACTCCTCATTTACAACCCTTCTGCCACATTCCTCAGTTCCTGGTCCGGGTTGTCGCTAGTCCAGAAGTCACCTTTGTGCCAATTTTAAGGAGAGGCCCATTCTTTCACAAACACTGACTGGGGAGTTTTCATAAACATCCCATCTGTGATAACTAGGATCAGAGTCCTGCAGATACACTGCCTTTGTATGGTGCTCAGTCTGTACCTGCATGGAGCACCATGCTCCTGCATGGAGCACCACATTCCTGCATGGAGCACCACACTCCACGCCTGCTTAAAATTTTCCCTTCCTCAGTGGCTTGCTTCTTTGCAAACTGCTGACTTCCTTGCTTTCCTTCTTTGACCATTGACCTTTAGTTCAGGCTGTGGCCACTCCCTTATTCTTACAACCCTGCAGTGTAGGATTACAGGAAACAGGCCAGCAATAGAACAACTTTAGTGAAAAGCGCTGGCTGTTAAGGTGACCATAAACCCTAGCATAGCCCAGCTGGTCATTCAGAAGGTAGTCTTCTTGGTCATTTCTAAGCAATAAAAGCTTAATTGGCTTATAAGGTTTGGGAGAGTAGGAGGTCTGGAAGTGTGGCTCCAGGATTTGGTAAAGGCCTTTCTTTGAATTGCTCTGTCACTTGACTGAAGAGCAAGCAAGAGGAACATGAGACACACCCACCTTGTTTTACTCAGCTCTCACTCCGTGATGATTAACCCACTCCCTTTAGAACAGCTCCCTCAGGAGGGAGCGCCATCATGGTCTAACCACGTCTTAAAGATTCTGCTCTTACGGGTCAGTGTCAGCCTGCACCTTGTAGGGACATCTAAACCAGTGTTAGTCTTCCCTGGATGTTGTCCAGGGTCATCCAGGTACCTTCTCCTGGTCATTGCTGTCTCTCATTTCCTGTTCAAGTGAGCTCTTACATTCTGAAGCCACCTTCTCTTATCCGTTTATTTTTAGGCAGAGGCTTGTGAATGATCATAAAGTCTTGATCCTCCTGCCTTCGCCTCCTGGGTTCTGGGATTACAGGTGTGAGCCACCCCACTTGGCTGGAGCCACCTTTATGGTGACCATATTCTTCTGCCAACCTAGAATTGGAACTCTCCCTTACTTTTGACCTGGATCTCTCCACTTCGCTACAGTCTCCCCTAAGGACAGGTGTGTGCTTTCGTTAGAGTCACACACAATGGCCTGCCAGAGCCCTTGTCCTTTCAGCCTCTCTCTAATAAACCCAGTAGAGTGTGAACAGCTTGTCTTAATGAATGCATTCCCTTCTGAGCTGGTTTATGTTGTTATTCATGCGACAGCCCCCGACCTTGGGAGTGATGCAGAAGGAAGAACTGCCCAGGCCTTCCTTCATGCAGACCTGGTGCTATGGCATAGGACTTCACTTTGCCTAACTTTCTCCAGTTTTGACGGGCCTCAACTGTGCTTTCAGCCTCGTGCTCTGGCTGATCCAAGGCTCTTGCTAGCAAGGCACCTTGGCTGGGGTGCTGAAGTGTCTTTCCATGGTCCCAGGCTGGCACCACTCTTTCTAAGAGCCAAGTCAACCACGTCATCCATTCTCTCCCTTACTAGTTTTCCTTTCTCTCAGCCTCCTCCCGTGACCCGCTGACCCCTCTCTTCTTTGCACTGACATCTTCTGTCCCTTATATGTGAGTGCTTCTGCTTCATTTGACCCCTCACATACACTGGGGATTTAGCTGTTACTACTTTTTAAGCCACTAAGAGTCTATTCATTCATGCAGTTTTCGTATGTTTGTATTTCCTACTGTCTCAGCAGTTTTGAATGAATGCTCAGTGGTATTGTGCGCTTCTAGATTGTTCTGACATCACCACCACTGTCATTCATCTTACAAAACTGAAAGTGTCCTCTTAGGTAACTCCCACCCCTTCTTCCCGTCATCCCGGTCACCACAAATCTATTTTCTGTTCCTGCGAATTTGGCTTACAGGTACTTCACATATGTCAAAACAGTCTTTGTGCTCTTGTGGGTGGCTATTTCACTTAGTAGAGACCCAGAAAGGTTTATGCATGCTGGAGTAGACTCATGATTATCTTTACATGAATGGATCCAAACCTACAGCTCCAGGATTTGCTTTTCTCTTAGTGCTTGCTTGTGCATCTTCCATTTTGCACAGAACTGCAACTTTTAAAACGTGAATGTAGGGCTAGAGAAATGGCTTAGTGGCTAAGGGCATTAGCTGCTCTTCCAGAGGACCACCCAAATGGCAGCTCACAACTGTCTGTGACTACAGATCCAGGGATCTGACACCCTCACACAGACATGCATGCAGGCAAAACACCAATGCACATAAATTTTTTTTTTTAAAAATGAACGTATTCCAGTTGCTTCAAAGTTCACAAATCTAAAGCCATGCGTGCCACCTCTATGGGTCCATTTTCACTGCCAGCTCGCCTGGCTTTGAAACCACTTAGGAGTTGATTCTGGGTGTGCCTGTGAGGGTGTTTCCCGAGAACTGTAAAGGCCAGTGTGGGTGGCACCATCCCAGGTGCTGGAGTCCTGAATGGAGTCAAAAGGGAGGAAGGAGAAAGTAAGGTAAGTACTAGCAACCTCCTTTCCCTGTTCCCTGATTCACCCAGATGTGAGCAGATGTGAGCAGGCAGTCTCTTACCACTACAGCTGGGGCTGCTCCTGTCACCAGGCTCTTCCTGCCTTCAGCCCTTAGACAACAATATGTCCCTCCCTGCCAAAATTGCTTCTTGTCATATATTTGATTCTAACTAGAAAAGTAACATGGCGCCCTTAGGAGCCTTCCTTTCTATCAGTGGAAATACGCTCCCAACGTCTCTTTTAATCTTGGGCCTTTTCCATTCTTCATTTCTCTCTCGACATCAAGTTACACCACAGCTTATAAACTGTTTCTTGTTTCTTGTTTCTTACATAATGAGTTCAAAGACCTCAGGCCACTCACAGTCCAGCTTTGAAGTGGCTGAGATTACGATCAGCACATGTGTCAGTAACCAGAAAATAATGAACTTTTAAAATAACATTCAAGTTCGCTCTTATGTTAATGAATTCCGGAGCTAGCCTGGGATTGGTGCAGAACCTCAACAGCTGCTACGGATCCAGACCTCTTCAAGTTCCCTGATTTGTTGTCTCCAGATACTCGCTGCTCTCATGGTTTAAAACGCAGTTGGAGGGCTTGCCTGCTGACCTGAACTTGATCACTGGAACACACGTAAAGAAGAGAACCAACTCTACAGTTGTCCTCTGACCTCTATACGCCGTGCACACCCGACACATGTGCCCCTATGCATACCCCCTTACACACACACAGGCACACACACAGAGTCACAAACACAAGAAATGCAGTTGGAGCCCCAGCTTAATTCCAGGCAGCAGGATAGAAGAGGAAGTAGGAAAGCTCATGTGCCAACTGCCATTTGGTCTGCACTCTAGGCGGATCCATAACATGATCCTCTGTCACTAAGGAAGAAGGGAGAGTAGAAGATGGGTTCCAGCATTCTCTGTTGCAGGCCTCCCTCTGGCTTAGTGTGTCCTTGGTGAACTCTCCAATGATAGGACACAGCCACTGAGGGATCCTCTGTCACTGTCACTCAACTGCACTGACAGCTCATCTTGTCTGTACCTTCATCTGTGGCCTGTGGTATTTGATGTGCCTGGCAAGAAGGGGCTCCACGAGGTTTGACAGATGCCTTGGGAAAAACTGAGATAAAGGAGAGGACTCAGGCTGTGTTCCTGTGGCTTCCCCTACCCTTTCCTTGTATATGGGTTTAAACTTGAGGACAGTTTAGAATCTGAACACAAAACAACAGGGCAGGCAAGCTGGAAATCTTGGCAGCTGCCAGGAGGATGAAGCTGGATTAGAGAAAGAGAGAAAGTGAGGCTTCTGAATTAGAGGCCAAGAAAGCAGGCAGGCTGAGCAATGGAAATCAGCAAGCAGCTGCCAGGTATGGGTGTGTGTGTGTAAGAGAGAGAGAGGGCAGGGAAGAGAGAACACAGAGGCACAGAGAGCAAGAGAGAGACAGAGACACACAAAGACAGACACACAGAGACAGAGACAGACAGACATACAAACACACATAGAGACAGTGACAGACAGAGACACGAAGACACAGACACACACATACAGAGAGAGAGAGAGAGAGAGAGAGAGAGAGAGAGAGAGAGAGAGAATGTTAAGAGAGTGAGGGCAAGCAGGCTTAGGGTTTTAGCTATTGTCTGAAAAAGGGAGGGGGCTGCAGGTTTAGAGGTGAAAGGAAAGAGTGGGTGAGTTTAGCAGTGAAGATCAGTAAGTAGCTACCACCAAGCAGAGGACTCTTGAACATGCACAGCTCATTATGCAAACAGTCATCTGTCCCATCAAGAGAAGCTGCTCTTGGAAAAACAGAAGGAAAATAACAGCAACTGTAACCTCCATACAGAGCCATTATATAATTTGCGATATTATTGAAAGTCGAATGGGGTTTGTCTGGGTTTTGCCTTGTATTTTTCTTTGACAAAGAAGCATCAGACTGAGTGATGTTGAGGGTCTTGTTGGCATCACATCTCTAGCTAGTGACCAGCAAGTTCACATCTGTGTGCCTTCCCTCCAAGCCCAGGATCTTCCTAGGAGGATGAGAGCCACAGCAGGCTTTGCCTCTGGGGCAAGAGGCTGTGTTGGCTTTGTGGAAGGAGGCATTGGGAGGAAACAGAAACTTAGAGGAGGCTCAAGGAGGAACTTGGGGACATGCCTTCCCCAGGCAGGGCAGTCCCATCAGGTTCATACCCAGGAAGCCGAGGACCTGACCATGTCCCACAGGATGAGTTACTGAAGTGTCATAAAGGTCTCATTCAATTTTGGACTGCCTCAAAACGAAAACTGCAGGACTCTGTGACAGTCAAGGCTCTACACAGGCTGCATCAGGTCTTGCCCTCATCTGTGTTTTATGTCTATGAGCTTTTCGTCTGCAAGTATATCTGACTACGTACTATGTGTGTGCAGTGCCTCCAGAAGTTAGAAGAGGAGGGTTAGACCGCCTGGAACTGGACTCACAGCAGTTTGTGAGTCACTATGTGGGAGCTGAGAATTGAACTCTGGTACCCTGAGAGACCATCAGTGCTCTTAACCTCTGAGCCATCTCTCTAGCCGCTGAAGTCTTGTATTTGATAGATAGTAGACCTTTTAATGTATTTTTCTGTCTGTTTCCTTTCTGTGGCCATGGGAATTAAGCTTTGTAAGGTGATAAGGCTTTGGCAGGTGCTATAGAGTTACTTCAAACTTATGTTCAAAGCCCCCCTCAGGCATCCTCCTGCTTGGTGGTTTTCCTAAGTTGGTCCCCACTCAGGAGCATTGGTACCAACACCTGTTTGTAACAGGAATCTTTAGCTCTCCTCAAGAACTGATTTAGATAGATCCTAGCCACCTGGGTTTTTAAAAGCTTCCCAGGCTATTTGGAGAAACTTCTCCAGGAGGGGCCCAGGTGGTAGTTAAAAAGGGCGGGAAGCTAGGCTGCTGCAAGGGCTGAGTAGAGACTGTTAAAGCCTCCTGAGTGTCTTGGCATATTGACATGTTGGAATGGCAGGCCATGGAGGCCTCCTCTTGCTATGTGCTGCTTTCTGGGATGGGGGAAAATACATTTGGAAGAAAGAATCATGGACAGCAAGGGACATGAGGTAAGGGCTCCATAGGGAGACGCTCAAGAGGGACATATAGCCAGAAGCAGAGATAGGTAGGCCCTGCGAGGCCTATCCATGGCTAACATGTAGGCAAGGACAGAGTGCATTTTGGTCTTCTGGCCAATTGTCTTTGTTCTACCCTGGCTCAGGGTACCCTGCTATCCCAGGCCATCCTGATGTCTGTGAAGCATTGGTTCCTGACTGGTACTGAGCAGAGGCCTTCTTGGCTATCTTGCACAAGTTGGCATGGGAGATGGATAATTTGAGTTTTCTCTTGCTTATAGTTAGTTGGGCCCCTCCTTGTCCTCCTTGTCTTGTCTCCTACTGGTAGTGTGCCATGGCTGTGTGAGGCAGCATCTCTTCCAGAGGGGTGCAGGTAGACATGATCTCCCCAGGCACTTGAAGGGGCTTTTGGGCTTCTTTTTCGTAACTCTTTCCTACAATGTGTAGTCATTCTGGTGAGGAGAGTAGACCGAGATAGCCATTTAGTCACGGAGCACCTGCAGGTGTGTCTCAGTGAAGTCATATATCACTTATGAAGTTCCTGCTGAGAAGTCACACACCTGGAGGGATCGGCTTTGGAGATGAAAAGCAGCTGGGCCTGCAGGGAGGGGGGGGGGGGGAGCCTGAGTCCCCACCCCCGCCCCACCCCTTTACATCATCAGCAAATACACAGAATCCTCAGCCCCAGTTTCCAGGGACGTCATGGGTTTTCCAAGCTTTAATTACAAACCCGTCTTCTGCATCTACGTCCCTGCCCTTGCTGCCCCAAGGGAAGCTTCTAGACCTTTGTTGTCTCCCTGAAACACAGGTTACAGAGGAAAGCATTTGGAATCAGACTCCATGGGTGTGAGATGTGAACTTGGGTATTTTGTGAAAGTATCTTTTGGCTTTGCTAGGCCTGTTTGTCTGTAGAAGGGGCTACATCCTGCATTAAGAGAATCATTCCATTAAGGTGTGGGGTTGATGCTGACCATATTCCTGAGGAGGCTGGGATCTGGAGTCACTGGTCCTGTTTCTTACTCTCCATCCCATGCCTGGCTGCTCATACTGCCCAGGCTGGAGGGCCTCTCTTATTTTGAAAACCTACATGTCTTGGGGTGAACACATCTTGTATATCAGACTGGCTATTGGGGTCTTGCGTGGAGGAGTCCAGCTTTCCTTGCACTTGAAAAGCCAGGGGCAGTTTTTGTTCCTTTCCCCGATAGAGACAGTCTATGTCAGATATTCCATCCTAGAGATCAAGTTCCGTGCTTGGCTACTAAACCCAGTCCTTTGATATCCATCGCAGTTACAGGATAGGCAGGGATCTGACCTTGTCTTAACATTGATCACAGATAGAGTCTGGTCTCATGCCTGGAATCAAAGTGAGCTCAGGCATATGGACAGGACACTCATTCCGTGCCAGTAGTTTGGGACAGATGGTGACTATTTTCTCTCTCTCCCTGGGCCTCAAGCAGTCTAAGCAGGCTTCAAACAACCTATATAGCCAAAGATGAACCCTGACTTCAGTTCCTGTCAACATCTGGGAGGTGAAGGCATAATTATGGGCATAATTATGACACTGTTCCTGGAGATCAAACCCAGGGTTCTGTGTATGCTAGACAGTCTGGAGCTGGAATTCCAGTCCAAAACTTGGATTTCTTCCTCTCTGTTGAAGTGCATTTCTGATAGTCTTGCCTCACCTAAGACAGGGATCCTGGATGGTCTCCTCCTCACCTCTGTCCTTGTTCCCTTTGTTGTCTCTTGAGTTTGAGCTGTGCTCTCTACTGTAGTAGAGTCTGTCAGAGGAAGGAGAAGTCCCTTGACCCTCAGCTGGTGTAATCCAGCTGCAGGGTGAGCTCACAGCTCAGCATGGTAGCTGCATTAAATCTTGAGCAGCTGGAGGCCTCTCTGCAGCCTGGCACCTATAGGAGGGCACTTGCCCTGGCTTGTCCCTACTGTGCATCTGAGCTACCCAGTACTCGAGACAGAAAGCCACTCTCACTAATACTTACAGGGCTATGGATGTCCCTCAAGGCTCTGGAGAAGGGGCGTTCTGTGTGGAACAGTGTACTGTGTGTACTTATGCAGAAGCTGAGACGTTGAGTCCTCAATGTTTTGTGCTACCTAGACTAGGAAAAACATACACAGAGGTTTACAGAGAAATTGGAAAAGAAAATAGCAGGGAAGGGTGAAGGTGGTCTCTTAAGGTGCAGAAAACACTTGAAAAGGAAGAGGGGACTACAATAGGAAGGGAAGGGGTCAGGAGACAAGTAGCCATTGCTCAGCAATTTGACTCTCTCTGTATATTGCGCCCCTACTGCATACCAGGTATGAGGTCAGCTATCATTCTAATGCTCCCAGCAAGGTGCTTCAGCCACTCAACAAAGTGAAACAGTCTTTAGGGGCACGTAGGTGTCACCAGAAATCCTGCTCTGGACAACATCTTGGATGCAGTCTGGGAGGCATCTGCCTCAGAAGACTGTCTATAACCATGACCTTACCTTGGTTTCCATTCCTTTCAAAGACATTACCAGAAGCTCTTGGGAGACCTGGATAGTATTGTTAGCGACTTTGCTGTCTCCTGGAAGGATGCTGGGCAGGGGAGAGCATAGTAAATTAATCTCCCAAGGATCTGCTGATTAGTAAGGCATGGAGATTCAATTGAAAAAACGAACACCAGAGACCAAGGAGAGACTTTCAGCCCAGACACAATATATGTGATACCAGTGCCTTTGAAGTTTAACATGCGTATTAATGTCCTGAGGATCTTGTTAAAATCCCACATGGACCCTACCAGAGAGGCTGTTAGGAAGAGGGTGTGAGGAGCTAGGGAAATAATGCAGTTGGTAACTTACCAGTAAGTATGAGGACCGGAGTGCAGATCCCCAGCAACATGTAAAAAGCTGAGTGTGTGTCTGTAACCATAGTACCAGGAGGGTGGAAACAGGTAGATCCCTGGAGTTGCTGATCAACCAGCCGAGCCGAACTGATGAGTTCCAGGTTAACTGAGAGACACTGTCTCAAAAAAAACTGTAGAATGACGGAGGAACTCACCTGAGATTGAGCTCTGACCTCTACACACATGTATGCATGTCCAAACACACACAGACATACACACATACAGATATGTGCATGCATACATAGAGAAAGACAACACTGGAAGCTTGGGACTCAAGCATTATCTGCTGTCTGCCGAGCAAGCTGCCTGGCCCAACAACCATGAACTCCTAACAGAAGTCAAAGAGAAAGTCCTGGAATGTCTGAGGTCTCATAGCTGGCAGTGACAGGGCTGGAAGTCAGATCCAGGTCTTCTGACTCCATAGCTCTCACTGTTGTTGTCTGTCCCTCAGTTTTCCAGTCTCTTCCCTGTGCTGGTGGCCTGAACTCTGGTGGGAGGGCCTGTTCTGTGCAGAGGGGCAGATCTCCATCTATAGCAGGGGCTAAGCTCCTCTCAGGCAGAGAGGGATAGGCAGGTCTGATATCATTTTTTTTTTCCGGCCTGGTTTGTGGCCAAGCTTGAGTGCCAAAGCAGCTGACTGAATGGGCCTCTTCATTCAAACAGGCCCTTAATTCAGTGAGATGGATGCAGATATGGCCAGGGATGTCGGTGCCACTCTATAACTTTGTTTTCTATAGAGTCACCCTTTGAAAGGCTTTTATTTGCATCTCTATAAACAAAGCAAGAAACCCCCTGCCACACTCCATACCCCAACCCCCATCCCCAGTCTGTGATGTGTCAGAAAGATGCTAGGCCATAAAATAGTGATAATAAATGTCTGGCATTGTCGTGGTGATGTAGGCTTTCAAAGCCCTGTAATGCCTCCTCTCATCTTCATTCCCCAGGGCCTCCTTTTAAGGTAGGCAGGACAGATATTATTATGTCCCCATTATAGATGAGAAACAAAGGCTCAACAAGGAGGTTGGCTTGGCCAAGGTCATAGCTCTTGATGCAGAAGGCAATGGTTTGGTGTTCTACTGAACACACTGTCCTGGCTGCCTCCATGTCACCATGTAGCAGAAAGTGTTTCAGTTCTGACAGATTTATTACCAGCAATTTATCATTTGCTTATTACCAAAGGGGGGGGTGGGAAGCCAGCCTTTAGAAAAACACCTAAAAATTGCCCAACAAAGTGCCATAGGAACTGAGCTGGTATTGACTTAAGGCCAGGAGATGGTCCACCCAGGGGAAGGACAGGAATGTTTCCACATGGGAAAGGTACATTCCTGACAGATCAAAGTTCACACCTAGCAACAGCTGATGTGTGGTGATGGGTAGGTAGAGGTGTGCTGGTAGCTGGCAGCTGACAGCCAGGGTCAAATCTAGAAGAGATTCAGAGGAAGCAAGCTCCAGCCAGAATCTGGGTTTTAAGAACCAAAATCTAGAATTCTGGAGGAAAAATTGTCAGGGACTCGTATCTGGCAACAAAGCTGGTACCAAGAAAGGGTGTGTGTATTCGGGGTGAGGGAGCAGAGCAGAAGAAGAAAGGACAGGCTGCTAAGTCAGAGCTGAACAGAGCAGAGATGTTTCTTGTCTAAGAGAGAGCTAGGTTTGTGGGTTTAAATTGACTGGGAATGCCTGGGCAGGCAAGCCAGCTGGTACTGTGGAGGGAAGCTAAGGATGTTCTGGGGCTGATTTATTAATCTACAGAAAGGGTTGCTAACTCAGGCTAGTCTCAAACTCCTTAGGTAGCCCCTAGGATGACCTTGTGACCCTCCTGTCTCCACCTCCTGAGTGCTGTGGTTACAGATGTGTGCTACTGCACTCCATGTTTGTGGTTGGGGATTAAACCCAGGTCTCTGTGCATGCTGGCCAGGTGCTCCACCAATGGAGTCACATCCCAGTCCCTGGCATGATTTTTAAGAAGCTGTTTCTTAGACTGACATCCAATAGAGCGGTACTCTACAGGATGCCTCTGAGGGGAAGCAGAGAGGAGGGTCTGTGTTTAGTAAAGACTACACAGAAGCTCAATGGGTGCCTTTAATAAAGATGAACAAGCACACGTGTAATGCCTATTCCAGCTAGGAGGGATTGGGAGCAGTTTTCCAAGCCTTTAAAGTTCTGGCACAGGTTAATATCTCCAGAGCAAAATCCAACATTTTATCAGCTGGGCCAATGGCCATACCCACAATACTTTGTGCCTTCCACACCTAGCCCCTGACCTCTTACCTCATGTTGTGGGTTGGACATCTAAATAAGGCAGGATGCTGTCTTGAATAGCTTTAGAATTGCTGTAACTTGGCTGTCACCACAGACTTAATTTACTTCAAGCTAATGTCCAGTATTTTTGTCCCCTGGGAATTGCCCACTTGTTCCAACTAATGTGACAATCTAAAGGTCAACAAAGCCGAGATCCTCCTCCTTTTTCTGGCTACCAGGCTGTACTTTGCCCACCTTGTTTGCTCAGGTGAGCAGGAAGCAGAGAAGTGCCTGACTCAGACTCTGCCAGGCTCTGTTGTCCCTTTGTATCTGTTATGCTCTTGTGTGTGCCCACGCCCAGCTGGGCTTGTCCTGGCAACTCCACCCAGTTTTCTGTCTGGACTCGGCTTGTTCCTTTCTTTATCTGTCTTGTAATGGAAAGATCTAATGACCATTGGTCTGCTACAGCTTCCTAGTGGGCAGCAAACTTGGACAACCATCAGAATTATCAGGAGGTGTGGGATAAAACCTTAGAATTGCCTTTCTAGTAAGTTCTGTGGGATTACAATACTATTGGTCCAAGAACCATGCTTTGAGAATTGTAGGGCCATCGTTTCCAAATGTGAGATGTTTGGGAAGTGTGGTAAGAAGTCATATTAGCAACTTGTCTGGTGGCTGTGATAAAATACCCCAGCAATAGCAACTTAAGAAAGAAAGGGGTTACTTGGGCTCACAGTTTAAGGGTATAGTCTAATATGGTGGGAAAATTCTAAGAGCAGGAATGTGAGAATCCTGGTTACATTGTATCTGCATGCCCTTGTTCAGCTTGGTTTCTTCTTTTTATCCTGTCTAGGACCCAAGCCTAGGGAATGGTGCCACCCATTTTTAGGTGTGTCTTCCCATCTCAATTGAATATAATTAAGATAATCACAGGTATGCCCATATATATGCTTGTCTTCTAAGTAATTCTAGATTCTGTCCAGTTGGCAAATCAATATTAACTACCACAGAAGTGTATGTTTCTGGGGCTAGTTCTTCCTGCCTGTCTCTCCTTGCCCTGGCCCAGTACTGACTGGTCAGCTCTTCTACCTTTCCTAGTCTCCTAGTTATGAATACTTGTATTTGCTTGCTTTAAACCCCATCTCTGGCTTCTTTCCCAGCTTGCTCTGTGTGCATTCACACATTATTGCTCAGTGGGAACTTTCTGTCAGTTTTGATTCTCTCACAAACATATTCTCTGATTTAGGATGGCAAGGTGCCCAGTAAAATGTGAGATTCAGAAGAAACAACAAATATATTTTTGTGGAGTATTAAAGTTTGGAATAGAGTCTCTATGAGGATCCATGTTGGCCTTGAATTCATAAGCTTTCCTGCCGTAGCCGCCTGAGCATTGGGTTTTAGGTGGGCTACCCTACTGCTTCATATAAGTTCTTAGTGTATGTCTTATGCAGTATTTGTGACATAGTTAATTAAAATATTGCTACTTGGGCTTGGGAAGCTGGTTTAGTGCTTGCTATACAAGCATGAGAACCTGAGTTTGACACCATATAAAATCTGGGCTGGTGTAGTGGCCACGCCTTTAATCCCAGCACCTGGGAAGGCAGAAGCAGGTGTGTCTATAAATTCAAGGCTAGCCAGGTCTACAGAGGGAGTTCCAGGACAGCCAGGATGCATGGAGGGACAACTGTCTCAAAACAAAACAAAGCTGAACAAGTATGCTTGCCATCCCAGTACTGAGGGGCAGAGACAGGAGGAGCCTAGGGGCCTGATGGCCGGCTAGTCCAGTTGAATCGGCAAGCTCTAGAAGAAAATGATATACTCTGATTCAGAAAATGAGGAGGAAGTTGAGTGAGGAAGACAGTTAAGAATAACCTTTGACCTCTACATACATGCACACACTCAAGTACTTATACCCCATCCACACATGAGCAACTACTGACCTATAAATTTATATAAATAAAAATTTATCTGAAGTGAAAAAGTGTTTTTTTTTTTTATCAGCTATCCTATATTTTTTCTTAACAAAACCAGCTGCCCCCCCTGGCATGACTCCATTTTGATTAGGACAGTTTTGACAGAACCTTCAAGAAGGCAGGCTCCCCAGGAAGCAAAGTAAGATTTGTTCTTCAGCACTTGCTCACTAATGTCTGTACCATCCCAGTCTGGGTTTAGCCTCCGTCCTGGAGGATTTGCCCTTGGTCTCCCTTGGTCTCTAACCCATCCTTTGTCTCTTTGCCTCTAGCTTGCTCATCTGCCACCTGCCACCCACTCATGATTACATTTCATCATCTCAGTTGATGGTGAGTTTCTCTAGACTTATACCTGTGATCTCTTCTAGTCCAGCTTGTCTGGGTACATCCCCCGCCCCATGCTAACATCAAGGCCCAATACACACAAGCCATCAGAGATTTCCACTCCCAATAGGGGTCAAGGTCAGGGCTTCTACATTCAAGCTATCAAACAGAGCCTTCTCTTTCTATTGGGACCAAAATCAAGGTCTACCACATTCAAGCAATCAGAAATGTCTACTCTCAACTTGGACCAAGTTTAAGGTACATTCAAGTCATCTACCCCAGTTGGGGCTAAGATTAAAGTCCACCAGAGCCTTCCTCTCCCAACAGGCCCCAGAGACAGCAGCTCAGTGGTTTTATTCCTCCATTAATTTCCTCATGCTGCCTATGAGTTAACAAGAGTGGGTTGAAGTTCATTGTCAAGCTCACAATTATGCATGGGTATCTGATGGACTAGGCTGTCCTTAGGAGCATGCTTGACAAAGGGAGTTAGGAATCTATCCTTAGTTGGCAAAAGGCAAAAGGGCCTACATTTAATTTCTGTCAATATAACTACAATTCTCCTGCCACCCACCCTGTCTCTCCCTGTGGACTGTAGACAGGCCTCTGGAGGGCAGGGGAGGACATAGTTCTGTTCTCTTGAACCCTACATGTTCCAGTCACTCAGATTTCAGCCAAGGAAAGGGAAGCTTCTTTTAGAACGTAGTTTTTAGTAATACTTTAATTCATTTTTAGACCATTTTGTACATATATACACTGTTTTTTTGATCATATACACCCTTCACTCCCCTAGATCTCCCCTAACAGATCTCATTTCCATGAAGAGGAATCTTCTATAAAGCTATCCACTAAGACAGCTTGCAATTCTTTCTTTTCCTTTGAGATTTGTACGTGTGTGTGTGTGGGGGGGGCATAAGAACACATACATGTAAACCACTTTGGGGTTTGGGAAGCAAAGTAAGAAACTGTCAGTGGGGGTGGTTGGTTAGTTTACAACTCCAGCATTTTAGAGGAACAAAGGACTTGAGTTTGCTGTGGGTTGTTGGCTCAGAGGCAAAAGTGGGATCACAGTAGCCGATAGCTACATCTTCACTGCCTAGTGTTAACAGCAGTTAAAACAATCCACTCAGACATCAGGACATCCCACAGAGCAGTCAAGGCACAAGACAGTAGTGTGTGCAGTAGAATCCAGCTGTCTAATAGGCAGCCACAGCCATATATGAATTCCAAGGCTGGAGAGGGGAGCAGGATTCCTGGCTGGACACAATTAGAGGTTAATTAAAGACAAATATGTGAAGTTGAATCTGAGTGACTGGAACATGTAGGGTTCAAGAGAACAGAGAAATGTCCTCCCCTGCCCTCCCGTCTACAGTCCACAGGGAAAGATAGGGTGGGTGGCAATATTGCTGTTGTTTCTGACTGTCCTCCTACTGGGAGGTTTAATGGTGTGTGTGTGTGTGTGTGTGTGTGTGTACATGCATTCTTCTATGCTGTCCTTAAAACCCACTAAACCCACCCACTATGGAGCTGGCCCACCATGTACTTGATTTTAATGTTCTCAAGTTTAAACATGTTCCTAAGTCATTTGGGGATGAACCAGTGGTGTAGTTAACGTAGGAGAAGTTGGAAGAGTTTGTTGGGATACAAATTGTTTTCTGTATGCATCCTTGGAAATTGAGGTTCTAAAGATTGGGGGTGGCTCAGCAATCTGCCTTTTTAAAGAGCTTGCCAGGGAATCTGATGACAGGGGAACTTTGACAATATCTGAACATAACTGTGGTAGATAGCTCTCCATGCTGCGCCCCTGCTTTGAAGAACCCTCTCTGCTGCTGAGAAGATAACAGTCAAATGCATCCTGGATGGAGGTCAGGTCCTCAAGCTTTTTCATAGTCTCAGACCCAAATCTTAGGGAGGAAAACATCATAGCAAGAGACCCTGTCTCACCACGTTACTGTCTCTTACACGTTACATGTACTTGAGGTGCACTGGAGGTGAGGTTGGCACCACATCTGCCTTGGCCTCTAAGATCAGTTCTCTGGGTCTATCTCCAAAAAACGTTGGCGATGACATTGCCAAGGCTACTGGTGACTGAAAAGGTCTGAGGGCTACAGTGAAACTGACCATCAAGAACAGACAGGCCCAGACTGAGGTGGTGCCCTCTGCCTCTGCCCTGATCATCAAAGCCCTCAAGGAGCCACCAAGAGACAGAAAGAAGCAGAAGAACATTAAATACAGTGGAAACATCACTTTGATGAGATTGTCAACATTGCCAGGCAGATGAGACACTGGTCTTTAGCCAGAGAACTTTCTGGAACTATCAAGGAGATTCTGGGTACCACACAGTCTGCGGGCTGCAATGTGGATGGCTGCCACCCTCATGATATCATAGATGACATCAACAGTAGTACAGTGAAGTGCCCAGCTAGTTAAGAATCAACAAGAAAATATTTCAATAAAAGACCATCTGATTTAAAAAAAAAAAAAAAGAACATGCTGTGTAATGGGGCTGGAGAGTTGGCTCAGCAGATAAGAACATTTTGCCTTTCTCACAGAGGACCTGGATTTGGTTTCCAATTCCCACATGGCAGCTACAGCAACCTGTAACTCCAGTTCCAGGGTAACTTATGTCTTTCCCCACAGGTATACAGGCACCAGACATGTACATGGTACACATACATGCAGGCAAAATACTCATGTAAAATACATACAAAAGATTAAATCTTACAGAGAAAACAACACTGCAAAGTTAATGGGGAGACTCCATATCCTTTGTACTTAGCAGAAATGCTTTTCACTCCTGATGAACTCTAAACATCATGATGTCCCCCAAACAGGAGCAAACATGTTCATGGTTTACCCATAAGTCCAGGTAGAGGCAGAGTTGCTCCAGTTGCTCTTTCTCCTTCCCACTGGGTTTCTCCTTCCTCCTCTCACAAGGCTCCTTGTATGGGCTTTTATCACAGCATCGACTTCACTTGATAGCACGTCAGCTTCCCCAACCAGCCCAGATACTCTGCCATCCTGGGCAGAGGATGCTTGTTAGATATTCTCACCATCGTGTCCAGTGACCCGGGGCTTTGGAGACAAGCTCTGACTTCATTCATTCTCTTTCATTGGGAACTCGGGGGTTGTAGGTGTAGAATGGCGGGGGGAAGCAAGCTTGTGGCACATTCGTACAGTGCTTCTCGGGATACAGCACATCTCGGTGCGGAAGCCAACCCCAGTTTGGAGTGTGTGGGAGGATCCAGTAGGATATGGGAAACAATAACAACTTGACTGCTTACGTGTCTTTTTCATAAGGTTAGGAAGAAGTTTGCCTTCCTCGTATATTGTGAGGCAGTGGATTGTGCCACCAGACTGAAAACTTGGTAATGTTCAGCGATTCAGAAATTCGGTACTCCCATATCTGAGAACAGCAGGCATTTCATCTACTCCTGACCAGATTCCTGTCCTGGAACATGTGACCACAGCACCCCATGGAGAGGGCTGTGACAATCAGTCTGGTGGGGACAACACCTAAAACCCTTTTCCACATGCAGATGAGGCATCCCCAACGTCTCAGACCAAGTCAATAGAAATCATCTGCTCTTAGACCCCAACCCACCCCAAAATGCGTATAAGACCCTGTCCACACATGAAGTACACGAGTTATTTCACCAAAGACCGTCTGAGAACATTTGTTTTTTTTAGAGCTGTAACACTTTGGGGAAGAGAAATTCTCTCCTGAAGCTTTGTCACTCGAAGCTGCTGGAGCCTATTGCAGTCACTTCCTGCTTGGTGGCCCCAATCTTGGCTTTAGCTACCCTGAATTCCCCAGCACTTGAGAAGCAGAGGCAGGCAGATCTCTGTGAGTTCAGGACTAGCCTGGTCTACAGAGTGAGCTTCAGGATAGCCAGGGCTACATGCAGAAACTTGTCTTGGGGAAAAAAAAAAGATGTCTGTTTATTTTTATTTATTTAGAGGTTTTGTTCTCATATATTCACTCTGGATCCTGCTGCCTCCACTTCTCAAACGCTAGATTACAAGTATGTGGGGTCACTCCCAGTTTTATGAAGTGCCACGGATCAAATCCAGGACTTCACAAATGCTAGACAGTCACTGCACCTGCCACCTGGGCTACGAGCCAGCCCTGACGACAACTTGTATGTGCATGTTCACATGTCCTTGATATGCATGTATGGACACATGCCTGCCATGGTGCATATGTTGGGGTCAGAACATCCTTGGGCATCAACATCTTATTTTTCCTGATTATAGGCATGTTCTCTTCTGTTCACCCTTGGTTAGGAGTCTAGCTGGCCCATGAGCTTCCAAAACTCCTGTTTCTGGCTCCTATCTTGACATAAGTATGCTAGGATGATAGATATGTGTGATGGTTTTTACACGGTTTCTGGAGATTCGAACCCTGGTCCCCATGCTCTTCCCTGCCAGTGCTTCATCTACTGAGCCTCCTCAGCCCCCTAGAAGTGGATTTTTTTTTTTTTAAAGTTGGGGCAGGTGTTTGGAAATACCGCTGTTACTAATGCCAGCTGTGCACATTCAAACGGCTTAGAAGGAAATGTTCTGAGACTGTTCTACATCTGAGCCTGGTACTGCAGGCCTGTAATTCCAGCTATTTGGGAGGCTGAGTCAGGAGGATCATACAAGCAGTCTGTCTGGGCTGCAGAATGAGTTCAAAGCCTGTCTGTGCATCAGAGACTCTCAAAAGCTTAGAGGAAACAAAACCTGGTTAGTCGTGCAGCTCAGCGGCAAGGAGTTTTGTTTTGTTTCTGCAAATATACAGCCCTTGGCTCAATAATTCACAGAGGCACTTTAACCAAAGTCTCTGGAGAATTGCATGAGAATCGTAATTCTGCTAACTGACAAGGGACACTTGTGGCTGCCCATTGTTGTAAGGAATCTTTGCAGCTACGATAATCTTTAAAATCAAATTTAGAAAGGTTAGGTGCTCATAAAACATAGTGAAATCTATTCCATCAAAATGTTCTTTCCCCCACAAGAGAATTTTGGCAAGAGCCAAATTCTTATTTCATCTGTAACTTTAATTATAATTATTATGTGGTCGTTATAACTATAAATTCTATTTTCCCTTTAAAATCATATCTGTAAGTGCGTCTCTATATTTATGTGTATGGGATTTTTGTGGGCGTATGTATGTAGGTGCACACGGAACATGAAACATGTGCGGGGGTCAGATGGAGACTTGTAGGAGTCAGTTCTCTCCTACAGCGTTTGTTCCTGGGACTGAACTCAGGTCCACAGGCTTGGTAAGAAGCATCTTCACCCACTGAGCCATCTTGCCAGCTCCAATCCTATTTTTGTGACCATTCTGTCACAAAAATAATACACATAGATATAGATATACTTATAGATTTTATATTGAGGTACATGTGTTAGGAGTCTTTGCTGGGTGGTACACAGTGGAAAAGTTAGGATCCCAAGATTAGATTCCCATCCCTTTGATGGCAGGCCTGGGGCTGTCGGAAGGGTGGGATGGTCCAGGTGATTTTGTTATGGCAACAGCATCAGTATCAACTCAAGGAGAACAGCAGCATCGAATCAATGAGTGTTAGCAGAGCAGTAAAGGCAATCATAAAATATTGATAAAACAGGACATTGAAGTGCTTCCCATGAATAGTACTAGTAATAGCTGACCCCCATGAGCCTTGTGTGCCAAGCAGTGCCTGTACCTCTCCTCACACTGCCATATACACCCACAGCAGCCATACCAGGTCTCAGTCATGGTAGGGATGCCCACAGGATTGGTTTCACAGCACCCACAATGCTTTCTGGAAGTAGTGGGCTGCCCTTTTTGGACAATTTAGGAAGTTGCTTAGGTTTCTTTGTGTGTCAAGGGGATTTCAGTTCCATAGAGAGCCCGGTCCTGTGCCTGTGCCTTGCTGTGTAAAAAACAACAAAATTAGAACCCGAGAAGAAAGGTCAAAGCTGAGTCTCCATACATAAGTTATCATTGATCCTCACCAGTCCCCAGAGATGTGCTCTGAGCTATTTGCCCAGCAAGTGGGAACAACCCTAGCTGCCCTGCAGGCTTGCCTTCTGCACTCTGCCCCAGGCCGGGCACCTTCCTCTCTAGAAGGTTAACCCCAGTGCCAATTTGTCCTGACTATATAAAGGGCACAGAGGCGTGGTGATGGCCTGTCACTCTGGTACTAAATGGTCTAGGTATGATCAGCTTCGTAGGTATGGGACCTGGGAGTAGGTTCAAAGTGCCACCTTCTTGGTTGAATATTGTTCCTGTTTAAATGTTTTCATCAGTTTTTCTCCACAAAGGTCCCTGTATTCTAATTTTGCACTAACCCTTATGAACTATGTAGGTGGTCTTAGGTCTAGGCCAGAATGGAGTAGTCCCTATGGGGCAGCTTGGGGCGTTTGACTGAGCTGGCGACCAAAGAAAGCCAAGGCCCTTCACCAGGTTGGAAATAAAGTCTTGAAGTAAGTGTAGCCTCAAACCAGACTCTGGTTGTATTACAAAGTTGCTTGGCAATGTGACAGGCAGCTGAATCCTAGGGGAGGTTTAGGTGTTAGGGAGTGAGACCTGCCCCCCTCCCCCTTTATTCCTGGACCCTGAGTTTGGCCACCCATCTTGCTATCACATAGAATTGTACCACTCATCTCTGTCATTGGCCTTCTGGGACTCAGCAAAGGCAGACCAGTCCAAACTGAATTTTAACAGTACGCACAGAGGCCTGCAACTCAACTGGCCTGTCCACCCCATGTGTGGGGAGCAAGCTGCTGCCTCAGTCACTCCACTCAGTAGAGGGGCCTTTCTGGAGGCACCAGTGTGAGGCTGAGCCTTGGTAGGCCTCTTAAAGGGCCAGTGGTTCTAGTCTAGGCACAAGTTGGAGACACATGGAGAGTATGGGCAACGGCTACAGAGGAGGTGGGGGGAGGGGTGGACATGTGCTTGCTCAAGCTTGCACACAGGAGGATGATTGCAGCTTATTGGTCAATCGTCTCTACCACAGCCTTTCATGCAGCTTCTCAACTAACCCTCCCCAGACAGCCTTTGTGGGGCTTCTTGCTTTCTATTATAGTTGGGAAAAAAAAAAAAGGCTTATTCCTTATAACAGAGGATTAGAATCTCTTCTTCATCTCATCTAACCCCCAACTACCAAGAAGTGCAACTGTTCAGTTACAGAGTCTGATCGCACTTGAGGTCTGAGTGAACAGGAATAAAATCCGAATGATTAAAGCACCGCCTGTGGGGAATTCATTTAGGGGATGCTTCTGTTTCTTCTTGTCTGTCCCTTGAATCCTGCGACTCCAGAAGCACCTTTGTTGCTGTAGGAAGCAGACAGGGTTCTAAGGAGTGGACTCCAGGTCTTTCTTTCCAAGAGGATGAGAGGCCCTGGGCAAGAGGCAGAGCCTGGGACCAGAACAGTGAAACGAACTTCTAGGATTACCTCTTCTGGACATTGCTTAGAGAGCTCGCAGATGAGGTAAGCCTTTGCTGAGCTGACACGCTGCAGCGCTCTTGCCAACAGTTACAAAACCCATCAGTGCTAGCAGAAGACTGTGTTCTGTGGCACTAACATCACCATAAGGTTATGTTTGGTTATTAATATTATCGTTATATTTCATTGTTTTTTTTTTTAAAGACAAGGTCTCTCTGTGTAGCCCTGGCTGTCCTAGAATCTGTTTTGTAGATCAGGTTGGCCTTGAATTTAGAAATCTGCCTGCTTCTGCCTCCCAAGTACTGGGTTAAAGGTGTGTGCTACCATGCCTGGCTTATTGTTATTATTTTTAAATGCATATGGGTGTTTTGTCGGCATATATGTCTGCACACGTCTGGTCTGAAGAAGGTGTCAGAAACTCTGGAACTGAAGATACAGGTGTTTGTGAGCTGCCATGTGGGTGCTGGGAATCGAACCCAGATCCTCTGGAAGAACAGTCAGTGCTCTTAATTGCTGAGCCATCTTTCCAGACCCTTCTTAAAAATATTTGTTTTGTTTTTTTGCAAGATAGGGTTTATCCGTGAAGCCCTGGCTATCCTGAAACTCTTTGTAGATCAGGATGGTCCCAAAACTCAGAGATCTGCTTGTCTTTGCCTCCTACATGCTGAGGTTTGTTTGTTTGTTTGTTTGTTTGTTTGTGTTTGGTTGGTTTTTTTGTTTCGGTTTTTTTTTTCAATTTTTAAAACTAGAAATCCACAAGTCAACATAATTTTATAGTGTTAGGCTCTCGTCAAGCTCAGGCTGACTGTTAACAGTCCCAGTTTACAGTCCACGCGAAGACATGTTACACCTGGTTCTCACTTACTGGAATTGCTTAGTTTTGCTTATGATAGGATTAGCTACAAATCTTACTCTGAAATTAATTTTTAAAACCTCTGTGGGTCTCCTTGACCCACAGCCGATTTGTGGACCATCAGCCAATGGTAGTGGGATGACGGTAGTGGGAGCAGAGACTTTAAATGGGGCAGGGGGGGCGGGAAGCCCTGTGAATACATAGGGTGAACGACCACACCAGACCGCTTGTCAGTAAGCAGATCAACTTTATTTAGGGTGATTGAAGGCCTATAAAGTTTTGGGGGACTGAAGGTAGGGACACCTAGGATGGTTAAAGGTCACTGGATGGGGGCTCAGGGTACTAAAATGCCCCGTTAGCATGGGGAAGCATTTCAGGAATCTCAGGTGCTGGCTGAACAGGTTTTGTCAAGAGAAAGAAATTGATCCTATAAAGTAACTGACATCCCTCAGGTAGAGGCCAGTGTGGGGGCTTAGAATTCCCCAGACAAGGTCAGAGAAATAAAAACTCTGCTAAAAAAGGAGTCCCCCCATTGTGTGGTAACCCCAGAAGGCTATCTGGCCAATGATAGACTTTGCCTTAACAGTTTCCCCACAAACCACAGATCAGGTGTAATCAGGTGAGTTCTGCCCAGGGGAATGATAGAGCTGCCATGATAGTAGTCATGTCCTACTTTCTAGATTTTATAGACTATTCATTTGTAGTTGGATTCAATTCATGGTGGGACTTGGTGGCCATTCCCTTTTGGAGGTTGTTATTGTATGGTGGGTTAATGTTTCACCGTGTAAGGAAAACATAACTAAGCCAATTCTTTCTTCCCTTGACCTTAGTCTCTTTCTCTATACAAAGTGGGTGATGACAGAAAGGGGTGGGTTTCATTATTACATACAAGGGTGCCTGCGTGGTCTGAAACTGGTGCTAGAATTATGTCAGTTTCCTTTTTGTCTTTCCTCTTCCTTCTCTCTCCCACACCATCTCTCTCTTCAAGGTCTAATGTAGCCCAGGCTTGTCTTGAAGTCACTAACTTAGCCAAGGATGACCTTGAAAATCTGATTCCCCTGTCTGTTATTTCCTATAGGTGTGTGCCATCGCTTCTGGCTTATATGGTGTAGGGGATTCAAGCCAGGGCTTCATTTCTGTTGGGCGAGCACTACGATGTTGAATGACAGCCCAAGACCTCAACCCTCTTTAGAACATCCTTTGAATCATTTTTCCACTATCACTTACAGTCCCCACAGGCAGCCCGATGCTGCCACCATCGTAACGACAGATTCCTGCTAACCCCTTGCCTTTTCCATGGTGTTCCCCCAAGCAAGCAGCTGGCTCTTCCGTCCTCATAACCATGTCTGCTACAGATCAGGTACATTCCTTTCTCTACCTACATGGAATTACCAGTCTTAATGGCTCTGTTCCCCCTGGGCCTCTTAACAAGATCATCTCTCCATCTTTCAGAGCTCAATTGGCATTCCAAAAGCCTTGATGAAGGATTTTTGACTAGGTTTAATCCACCCTAATCTTTCCTTTATGAATTTAAAACCCTCTATGAGGTATACAACAGAGTGTAGCGTCCCTGGAAATTACTGGCTTTGTTCATGATGTGGCTTTGGGCATAGTCCTGTGTTGGGGATTGGTTTGTCTTAATTCGGCTCCCAAAATCACAATCCGTGTTCAGACGCTGAGGGTCCCTGTCCCTAATTGGTTTTTGATTGATCAGTAAAGAGCCAACAGCCAATGGTTGGGTGGGGGGACAGAGGAGAAATTTTAGGATTCCCAGGCAAGAAATGCAGAGAAGGGGCAGAATTGCCATGACGGGGTAGCAGAAAGATCAGACTTAAGAGCCTGCTAACATGTAAGAATCAGGGAAGCGGCCCCAGGGGCCACTCCCCCGATTGGGTCTAGGGTAGCAAAGATAAAATATAGATTCAGAAAGTGTTAACTCAAGAATCCCGGAGAGAAGTGTGTGCTAGCCAAGGGGAGGTCAGGAGTGGCCTAGCCATTGAGCAAGTTAAGGCTTATTAAATATAAAGGTTGTCTGTGCATGTCTTTCATTCGTGAATCCAGAGCTCTTGGGTGGGTGTGGAGACATGCTTCCACCCAAGAGGAACTCAGAGCAGCTTAACAATTCACCCCCACAGTCCTAATTAGACTGTTTACCTAAAAGGACATGGAACACCTCTAGTACATACAGATTCTGAGTCCCTCATCCAATGTATTGGATCTGAATGTTTTGGATTCTGCATTTTTGAGTAGTTGTATATATGTATGTAGTATTTGTATATATGTAGTTGAGATACCCTGAGAATGGAACCCAAGTTTAAAGATGTGACCCACTTTTGTCTCAAATGGGCCAACAACTACAGATAGTCTGCAGGTAACTCCACACAGTGTTTCAACATAAGCCCAGAAGATCACGGACACTGAGTGTAGCCCCTCTTTCTTGTTTATCTTTCCAAAAAGAGATGATGAACTCCCAGGAGAGGAAGGCAGGCAGTCCCCATCCCTGAGATTACTTAATTACTGCCCAGTACCTAGGACCCATCTTTGAGCCTCTCCCCTTATACAGCAGCCTGTATCAACTCAGGGCCCACACTTGTATTTGGAAGGGTCTCCTCCTCTTCCTTCAGTTTGACGTGTTTCACAGTTTTCCACAATGTCACTCCAAGGATGCCAACTGCCAGGCCACCTATTGCTGCCACTGGCACTGCCCAGTAGAGTGCATTGGAAGGTTCTTCAGTCTTCTCTGGAAGAAGCTCACTATTCCGGAGAGTGTAGAGGAAAGGGCTTTCCTGGGGGGTGGGGGCAGGAGGGTCAGAGATTAAGGGCTATATTCACCCATCCATCTGCCCAAGTCCCATCTCTACAAGAGTGCAATGACCTCATGCATCTTCCTAGAGTCTCCTCGTGGAACTCCCCTTTCTTCTCCCAGTGCCTGAAGCTTCCAAATGAGAATGAGTCTGTGCAGTGGTCAACACCCAGCTACAACCTCCTATTGGTTCCTTGCCAGCATTTCCTTTCAAATAGGATTTTGAAAGGTGGGGAGCTGGTAAGCTACTGTTGGAAAAGCCTTGAGGTGCATCTGAACCTGCCTTCTTGGGTCCTACTGTTCTCAGTAAGCAAACACTGAGCACCACTGCATGGCCCTGATGGGGAGCTCTGATGAGCACCTGAGGACCGAGGTAGGATATCCTCTCAGTGCCCAGGAGGAAGGCACAGGACCAACCATGTTAAAAAGGAGAGGGGTGCAAAGGTAAGGGAGAGCTCAATAGAGGGGTGTGTCTGGAGGCAGGAACAGCAGCAGATGACAAGATGAGAGAGGGGCCCAGGGAATAAGGGACAAATGGGGTCAAAGCCAGTAGTGAACAAAAGCAAAACACAAGCATCTAATGGGACTCATCTGGTAAGTGGGTCCATTTGCCTAGGGTATGTAGTAGTAGCAGGAGGCAGGTTTCTCCCTTGGGCAGTGGTGGCCAGATAAGGATCCCAGTATCCTTGACAACACTGGAGTTATTTGCCAGTACAGTCATTCAGTGTCTAGAAGTGGAGGATGAGGAGGAAGCAGAAGAGGAGAGCTGGATGAGCATCTGGTCAGTGGTCCAGGGGAGAAATGACAGGGGCATGGGCTCTGGGAACAGACGGTATCTTCATTATCAGTTCCCATCCCCGAGTACTAGTGTAGGGCTAGGCACAACAGTATGCTCAGATTCTTCTGAAGTAACCTGTAGTCTCAGCAGGCATCTAGCTAGTACTCTCTAGACTACCTTCCAGCACGACTACTCTCTGTCAGTGGAGCTGTTGGTTCCTCCCTTCCCTGTTTTGTGTCCATCAGAAAGGACAGTTAGGATGCAGTGAGTACGATTAAGTCCTGCCCCGCATCCAGTCAACTTAGGACAGACAGGGTATTCCTGTTCACTCACCGGTGAGGGACACTTGAGTTTAGTTCGGTTGTATGTGAAGTTATTGGAGGTTGTCTTCCAGCCCACAGGTTCCAGCTGGAAAAGAGAAAGAGGATGCCTTGATTGTTTAGAAAAGTTGGGAGCTGGCTTACACGGGATACTCTTTTGGAAGGGTGCATTTTGACCAGCAACCTGTTAAGATCCGCCGCACAGCTCTGGCCAGAGCTGAAGTTGTCTTTTGACTCATAGGGGGAAACATCTGTCTGAACTGGGCAGAACCCCTGAGTTGATGCCTCTAAACATATCCAAAAGGATATCAAGGCCCTGGGAAAAAACAGTCGGCCTATATTCAATCTCTTGAAGGGCTGAGACCAGAATGCCCACTCCCTCTCCACTTGTGAGTGGCTGTGACTGCAGATGCTATATCTTCAGTTTTATAAAATGGTGATCATATTTACCATATTTACCAACTTGTCCCAGTGTGTGCAGCTAGTCAGTTTCAGGAGCACTTTGAAAGCATATTGGTTACCATGACATTCTTACTACACTTGGCTTGTCAACCCTGAAGAAACTGGAATCTTACTGGAATTACTCTCTGGGTTGTCAAGCAGATGAAAACATTTACTAGAAATATCCCAGGGAGCAGCTGTGGTTTGGTGGGGTGCTGCTAAATGCTTCCACATCAGACTGAGGAGCGGGAAGCTGCTGTACCCCCAACCCCAGCAACTTTAGGTTGGAAAAGTCTGGGTCAGACTTGACAACCACAATCAAAAAGTGACATTAGTACACCAGTGTAGTATCCCAAACCACAGAATTAGCTGAATGCCCTAGGGGAGGAGCCAGTAGTGGGGAGCATAGGGTCAAGTACCAAGGGGCAGGTTAGGTCAAACTTATGCCCCAAGGGGAAGAAGAGATCTGGCACTTTGAACTGGTCTGACATTCATCCCCTGTAGTCTGCTTCTGGTCTATCCCTGGCCTCCAAGCCCTCATGATGAAGAAGGTAAACACTCTCCCTGAGCCGGTGATAGACCTGGGCCGTGATCTCACTGTCTTCTGTCTGAATGCCCTTCACACCCATTTCTTAGGAACTCAGAGGTGAATGGCTCTGAGCTTGGGAGGGGTGCCTTCTCCAGGGCAGCTGAATGGCTGGTGTTAACTGTGGTAGGATTTTTAGAACACGCATCTTAGGGCTTCCCGAGACACATTGACATGGAAGCATGTATGAACTGGCATGGGTTCTAGATGGAGATCTGTTTCTGCTTTCTTAGAGCAAAGGAAACACAACTACACTCTAGCAAACAGAACCACTAAGGACAGAACGGAGGTTAAAGGTCAGGTTGGCTGTTTCTCAGGGATGCTCTAAGGACTAGGTTCAATAAACCTATCATGTCCTCTTCCTGTTGGTTCCATCAGAGTGCATCCTCCCCATCCTTCACCTGCCCCGATTTCCCTCCACCTCCTTGGCTGCTGTCTTTGTGACTTCTTTTGCAGTCAGCTGGATTATATCCACAGCCAGTCTCTCCCTAACCTGCCCCTTGGTACTTGACCCTATGCTCCCCACTACTGGCTCCTCCCCTAGGGCATTCAGCTAATTCTGTGGTTTGGGATACTACACTGGTGTACTAATGTCACTTTTTGATTGTGGTTGTCAAGTCTGACCCAGACTTTTCCATTTGAGCTCCAGGCTCTTGCACGTAGCAGACCCCATGCCTCTGTGTGGACATCTAGGAGGCAGCCACTACTTCCCATGTCTGACACAGAATGCAACTTCCAAGAAGTCTCTTTTGTTATCTGACCATCTTTGGTGTCTTAGACCCCAAAGCCAGGAGTCCCTCCTTAGTCACTTCCCTCAGCCAGTTTTAAATACATCTTAAGTGACCACAGCTCTCCTCCAGGGTTGTCACCCTGGTCCCAGCTACATTCCATTCATGCAATCTCATCTCTTGTGCCTTTGATTCCAGCCCATGTCTGCACATTAGCTAAAGGACCAATGGGAACATGTCAGCCCCTTGTTTAAGACAGCTGAGAAGGTGGCCCTTGCCTTTCTTTCTGACCTTGGTCCCTGATTTTAGAGTATCACACGGGCCTGTATGTTCCTCAGAAGCTTCAAGCCCATTCCTGACTCTATGCCACATGGGTCTTATTTCTTCTCCCTGGAACACTGTGGCCCAGACCTCTGCTTGGCTGGCAACCTCTTGGCATTCAACTCACATGCCATCCCTGTGAATTGCCATCCTCCTCAGCTCTACCTTACATCCCACCTCCCTGTGTACAGCTTGTAGAGCCCAATGTAGTCGGTTATCTGTGACCTTGTGTTGACCTGTCTAACTTATCATTTGTGTCTTCCTGGCCATACTGTCTACACTCCACGAGAGCAGGGGTATTCTTTACTCTGTTGTTCAGTTCTGGGCACCTGGAACAGTACCTACCACCTAGTAGTGCCGGAGAGTTGTGTGATGAGTGGATAGTCAGCAGGACTGGAATGATAAGAAGGGGAAAAGGCTTGAAGCAGCCCCAGGGAGTGGAGTTGTTTTTCTAGAAACAACCTTTCTTAACACAGGCACTGTGGAGTACCAGGGATGCAGCCAATCTTAGGGCTAGGCAAGGTGCCATGGAGCAGAAAGCCAGTAGCCTATGCTGGGGAGGTAAAAGGCTAGTGGTAGCTGGCCTCTTGAGTGTTTAGACGAGGCAAGGAGGTGAGAACCCAAGGTAAAAGGATGGTGGTGCATGCATGGTGCAGGGATCGCCAAACTGCAAAGTAGAGGCAGGGGCTGTCTAGCATGGTAGCCAGAGAAAGGAACTGGGGTCAAGTCCCAGAAGCCCTGTATAGTACTGCAACAGTGTATAATCTGTCTCCTTTCTTTGGAAGGTAGAAGGTGGGAACCTTGGAAGACTGAAGGCAAGGGATGATTTGGTCAGGTTCTCTTTCATGCAGATTGTTCGACTGCTCTGTGGAAAACAGATCTAAGGTGCAGTTCATAAACCCTGTCTGTTAAAAATCGTTTTGGGGGTTCCTCTAAAAAGTGATAAGTCTAGACCATTCATAATGGTACATGACTTTAATACTAGCAATCAGGCATATTTCTATCAGTTCCTGACCAGTTTGGTTTATATCGCCAATCAAGGTATATAGTAGGGTCCTGTCTTGAAAGAAAGAGAAGAACACCAAGTCTAATACCTACTCCAGATAAATTTTATTTATTTATCAATTATATATGAGAATGATGTATGTCTGTGTGCACATGTGTGCATATGAAAACAGTTGACCCCAGAGGCCAGAAAAGGGCATCAAACTCCCCAGAAGTTACAGGCAATTGTAAACTGCATGTGCTGGATAGGTTTTTGTCAACTCGATGCATGCTATAGTTATCTGAGAAGAGGGAGCCATGATTGAGAAAATGCCTCTATGAGATTGGACTGTAGGTAAGCCTGTGGGGCATTCTCTTAGTGATTGATGTGGGAGGACCTGGCCCACTGTGGGCAGTGTCCTTCTTGGGCAAGTGGTCCTGGATGTTATAAGAAAGCAGGCTGAGCAAGTCAGTAAGCAGCATTCCTCTGTAGTCTCTGCTTCAGTTGCTGACTCTAGGTTCCTGCTTGGGTTCATGCTCTGACTTTCTTCATTGATAAACTATACTATGGAACTGTAAGCTGAAAGGAAACCCTTTTCTCTCCAATTTGCTCTTGGATATGGTGTTTTATAGCAGCAATAGAAACCTAACTAAGACACTGTCTGACATAGCTGGGAACTGAACTTGGGATCTCTGCAAGAACAGCTTGCACTCTCAAGCCAGATGCCCAGATGTCTCCAGCTCGCTGCTATATTTTAAAAATCCTCTCTGTTGAAGCTAACAGAGAGAAGCATTAAGTATACATGCAAATAAGCAGCTGGTCTTTTGGTAAAGAGAACATACCAGCAGGGCAAACAAGAACCAGAACATGACCAGTACTCAGAAGGGGTCCTCCTGCACCTCTGAACTACTCACCTAAGGAGAAACCATCATGAACGACAACACCGACTTCTAATGCTTTACAGTTAGCTACTTGCCTTTGAGGTGGCTGAGTGTGCATGTGTATGTGCATGCACACGCCTCATGTATGCATATGCTGTTGGGGTTTGCTTCTTATTCTTGGCGTGAAATTCCAGAAATTCTCTGGCTTATGGACATACAACAGTCTGTTGATGGACATTTGGGAAATTCCCAGCTTGAAGTTAACGATGTGCGTGGTGCTACCATGAAAACTGTAGTATGCATCTTTGTAGTGGACTCTAGTGGACTCGTCTCTCCAGGACAGTATTGTTGGGTCTCAGGAAATACACAGGTTCAGCATCATTAGATATACAATGAGCTTGCCAAAGTGGTTGTAAACACTCATTATATTTAAGTCACCAGAGGATGGTCTGGGCAGATGGCTCAGCAATTAAAGGCTCTAGGGGATTCTTGTATGAACCAGTGCTGAGAACTTTTGTACAGAGGGTATGAGTCTGGAGGCAGGGATGCTAAGGAGGAGGAGATGTGGTTACTATTGGTGTAGCGTTTTCGGATAAGGAGTATTGAGCAGCAGTGGTAGAATAGGACTCAGAAGGAGAGAAACAGCTCCTGGTCTTGACCTTTGCACAGGTCTCTAGAGGAAGGACTGTGGGTTACGAAGCCAGGAGACACACAAGATACAGTGACAGTGACTTAAAGTATAGAGTGCCCTGGGAACATCAGCCGAAGCTGCAGACACTATGTCATAGAGCTCTAATTATGAGACATGAATTCACTGGCTGTATCTGTGCTTATCAGGTTGGTGTCATGGCTGGGCCAGCAGAGGAAGGCATGGAAAACATGGACTCTTGTTTCTGTGGTGCCACTAATCGGCTGTGAGAGGCTAGGCAAACTGTCCCGTGTCTCTGGTTCTTAGTTACAGAGTGCTCTGGTTTGGTGACCTCTCAGATCGGTTCCAGCTCTAACAGCCTATTATTTATTTGCTGTGACTCTAGAGGTGGCATTCCAGTAAGAAGATTGGAGAGTTGGCAGGGTGCTAGAACTGTGTCTGAGGTGGTTTGGGATGAAACATGGGACCCTGTAATTATTCCCCTAAATTATATAGGACAAGGGTGGTTTTAGTTTTTTGATTTTTAGTTTAGTTTTGTTTTTTTTTTTTAATTTGGGGTATAGTTCGGAAACCACCAGTTGTCTTGTGTTCCCAGTGTTTTAGCTTTTGTTTTTACATCTAAAGCCCTGGCCTCATTGAACAAAACTCTCTCACCTGCGTGAATGGAAAGACCACTGACTGACTGCTTCAGAAAAGAAGGCAAGAGCCTTACAGCAGAGACCAATGGGCCTGGTCATGGCCGAGAATCTTGCTACTGAGATTCAGGAGACTCTCTGGAGACTCCCCAGCTAGAAGCAGATGTGACTTGATGGAAAAGCGGGAGGCATGAGCAAGAACTTTGTTTTCCTGGCTCATGACAGCATTTGGATTCCCCTAAGATCTTTGGGGGAGCACAAGACAGGAAGTGACGCCAACAGGAGGAAAGCTGAGCCTGCAGCTGAGTAGGCTTATATATACCACTTTGAAAGCTAGGGAGGAGGTGGCAATGCAGCTAAGAAGAAAGTCATTGTTTCGAGTCAGCTGAGGAAGACATCAAGAAGCACAGGGCTGCTAACAGATGTGGGAATACCTGCCCATCGGTGATTGGCACAGACACCCTTGGCCTGGAACTGCAATAAAGACCAGAGATGTCGATGGTTCAGTCACCAAGGGAAACATGCAGGTCAGGTGGGTGTTATAATAGAGCCTAGATCAAAGACTGTGGAAGCACCTCATTTGCATGAGGACATGAGTTCAAATTTGTAGAATCCATGTAAACAAACAAATAAAACCCAGGCATGGTGTGTGTGTATAACCCCAGCACTATGGAGGCTAGGCAGAGGGTAGGATAGCCTGTGCCCTGGTACACACACACCAGGATCAATAGTGGTGTTTTAGAAAAAGAAGTCATAGCAGCAGTTTGTCCTCTTGTGTGACTGAGCCAATAGCCTGAGGGTGCTCCCTCGGGAGCACTCCCACTTACCATGTTGTTCCAGAGGGCAATGGCCATCTCAGCATGCCCACGGTCTGAGAAGTGGAAACAATCTTCAGAGAAGAAAGTGAGGTCCAGGCCCCCACGCTGTGACCAGAGACAAGGAGGTTAACATCTGGACTCAGTTGCCAGCCTCCCCACCCAGCAGGGGACACAGCAGGTCCCTTTTCATCCTATCCTTTGGATCTTGTTTCAACCTGCTTCAGGCACTGGTGGGAAAATCTCACGGGTTTTGGATTTTTTTTTTTTTTAAGCAAACATGAATTATAACTTCCCTAGTTCAACCCTGTCCTGAAAATGACACTATGATAATTTTAGTAAGATTTCCATCCTGGGATAAGGTGACATGGGGGAGAAGGCGCGAGGGTGGCACTTGGTCACTATTCTATTGTTTCTTTCTAAGAATGTCTAAGTTCTAATCATACACACACGCTAGAAAGAAAAGCTCTACCTTTGGGAGGCTTGCTGGAGGACGGTATTAAGAAACGAGTGTTACATTCATAAGCTTCCTAGAAATGGCTGCAGCTTACCTCATTCAGTGGGATAAAGGTATTCCGGAAGAAAGGCTGCACTGTGACTGCGAAGTCCTCACGCTGCATGTACTGGTGCCAGAAGGAGAGCTCGGAGATGTCACTCTGAGGGTGGAGAGGCTGCTCAATCCAACTGGCAAGGTTACACAGGGTCTGCCTTGGCTGCCGTGGATGGGTTGTGACAGGAGTAGACCCACCATAGACTAAAGGGACTTAAAGGGAGCATGCCTGCCCACACAGGGATTTATCCTGCTTGTGATGAACCATTGCATCTTACCGCCCTATGATGACCAATAGGATCACAGTCAAAGGGTCCCTGGCTGGAGAAGTTCTCCATTCCTAGGCTCTATTAGTTTTATCCTAAGAGGCTGGGTCTCAGCCACCGATGATGTTGAATTGGCCACAGGGCTGGCTGCCCTCACTGCATGGCGGAGTCAGTGAGACCTAGCTCACATGAAGAGGACTATCTCCTCAGTTCTCCAAAAATGCCTAAGAATTTAGGACAACAGAGGTAGAGAGCCTATGGGTTTTGAACTCAAGTACCAAAACATGGAATGGAATATTAAAGGATTAAACTAAATATACCCACAGTAGGGACTTCACGATTCACCTGAGAAACGGAGACAAAAGGGGAAGACAGAAGCACAGGTAGCTTGTCCGGTGCAGACCTCACTTGCTCTGGGAAGGTTGCTGAGGTGAAGAGGGAATGGAGGGGGGTGGGGAGAGGGAGCTTCTAAGAGGAATATTACTTGCCCCATTAAAAGGAATTAGCCTGCAACTATGCTTTGGGTGGGCTTGTCCCAAAGCAAACAATGGTAACACTGATATGCAGGAGTGTTGGGGAGTAGACAGAGGGTGGAGGAAATAAATATTAGTAGAATTAGGTTTTCTGTTTATGGAGAGGGGAGAGGGGGAAGGCAGTGGGAGCCAGGAACAGTGATCCTTCTCCTCAGAAAGGTTAAAGGTTAGCAGTGCCCTGCTGTGTGGCATCATACTCTGAAGGCTGGGTGTCTCCCAACTGCCCCTTTGGGATCTCCATACCCTCTTTCCCCAGGTAAATACTTTGAGGGACAGGATCTCCTTTTAGGGAGCTGCTTGCTCTCAGCCACGCCCTGTCACACAAGTTCTGAGTCCTCAGGGAGCACAGCGTGGGCTCCAATCAGGAGCACCAAGGGAGGAGGAGAGCATCAAGACTTACCTGGAGGTTCCAGTTTAGTTTCTTCAGCTCCTGCATCCCTATGAGGTTCTGAGAGTGTTTAAAGCAACTGCAGTTTTTCCTACAAGATAAGAAATCTTGTCCCGAGGCTGCCTTGGCCGGGTCGTGCCTTCCTGACAGAAGTTTCTGTCCACATGGCACAGTCTGTGCTGCTAAATGGAGGTGAACGGGGCCCGACACACAAGTATGCCTACGACACCTGAGTCTAAATCACAAAGCCTTCACTCAGGAATGCGATCGAAAAGGTATGCTGTGGTTGGGACAGTAAATGTGTCCTAAAATCTCAAGTGTAGACTGAAGGCTTGGTCCTGAACTTTGACACTATGGGACAGGATGGTGGCAGACCCTTTAGTGAGTGGAGCCTAATCTAGAGAAGTAGTCACTGGAGTTATGCCCTCTGCCCACCCACCTGCTTTGCTTTCTAGCCTCCGTGAAGTGACCGACTGTATTCCCCCACATAGTCCCACCCAAAACTGTCTTCTCAAAGGGCCAAGAGGCCATGGATTGAAAAGTGAAGCTTAGAACCAAAATTCCCCTATTCTCATAGACTGACACAAGATACTTGTTTCCAGTTGGAAGGGTTAGCCCCTGAAGAAAGGTCTCTTTCCTCTTGTGTAGACCCTCCTTCTCTGTGTTGACTATTTCCCAATTGTAAAGGAAGGCCCTGATGGAGTTCTGGCAAGACTTCTATGGTGGCTCTGCCTCTGGACTCCTCCCCACAGTCCTGAAGCTTCTCTCTGCTGAGCACTAGGGAGTTTCCTTGGTATCCAGAGTGTGAAAACAACTGGATGGCCTGAGACACCCTTGAAATGTGTTACCAGCATCTAAAGAATTAGAGAGACTTTCCTAGCTAACCATGGCCATTCCACCTGAGGACCTGATTCCTTAGCCACCTTTACAGGACAACATTTGTCATCAGATAAGATGCCCCAGTCACAGCTGTAGAAAGAGTCCCTGAGGCCCCCAAAGGTAGCAAATTTCTATCCGTCCCACAGTAATTCCTGCCCGTTAGAACCTCTGACCCCTGCTTCTGAGGATGGGATAAAGGCTGTCTGTCTGACCTGTTCTAGCCCCATACATGAACTTCCTGGTGATGTTGTTCTTGGGGAGGGTTTATTCCTATTTTTCTAGGCAAGTAACCAGAGGTCCAGAGACACTGTGGGTTCAGGTCCAGTGTTCCTCAGTAGCAGAGCCAGGATTTTAGGGAAAGTCAAGGTGTCCTTTGAGTTCATTGTCCTCTGAAGAGAGTAGATTTGCCAGTGTGGACTTTGGAATCAAAAATGCTGGAGAGTCTTCTAGGTCCTTTGGAGTGTCTCGTTTTTATAGGAAAGTCCAGGGAAGGGACTAGGTAGGCACATGGTTCTGCAGGCCTACCAAGTGTTGTCTAAGTCCCCGGCTTCTAGTCCCACCCATACCATTTTCCTTCTAGTGTGCCTATGAAACCCTGCCCACCACAGGCAGCCTTGCCCTGCACACTTACTGAACTGCCAGCGGCATGGCACACTTCCCACCTTGGTCGTGCTGCAAGCCAGCCAGCTCCATGACTTCCACCACATTGATGAAAACCCTGGGGAGCTGCAGGAGGCAGAGGGGTGGGGTCCATGAGTTCAATCTAACCTCACCCTCCCCATCATTACCATGGAAGTAATAGATGCCCAGGGAGGGGCCTGTGTGATTACACTGACTCTTCCTAGTGTCTCTCTTAGGCAGAAAAGCTGAGACTCGGAGAAGTCCCAGAACTAATAAAAACCACAGTGGTCACCTTCAAACCCAGGCCAGCTGGCTCCAGCCGGAGCTCTCTGCTATGCCACTGTCCAGCCAGTTAGAAGCTGTTTTGCAGAGAATCGAATACAACTTGCCTAGAAGTACCCAAGGCACGGCCCTCCACACACGTCAATAGTGGGAAAGCAGGGTGGCTTGCAGGACCAGGGAGCAGACTGCTCACTACCCACTCCTACCTCCTCATAGAGGATGTCCAAGGCTTCCTGGATGTACTTGACATACTCTTTGGTTGAGTAGTTGTTCTGTAGAGGGAAAAGAAGGCTCTGTTTGGCTTTCTACTCTGGGAGGAAGCATTAGAGGATGAACTAGGTGACTGCTGTCTCCAAGAGCCCACTTTTTTGCACTCCTCAGACTTGGCCTGGGACCTGGTGGTATCTTTTTTCATAAATATACACCCTCAGGAGCAGAGATAACACGGTTTACATGAGGGGCAGGTGTGTTGGTATTTCCCTACACCATGTATCCACTGGCAGCTCTGGGTATCTTCTGGCTTCCAATGACCCCTATAATCCAGGACCCAACAATACTGAAAGCTCCAGGGGTTAGGTCTTTTGTGCGCCCCAGACTTCCAGTTCTGGGCAGTAAGGGAAAGGACTGAGGGAAGATTCTAGAAGAGCTGAGCCTGCATGGGGAAGATAATCATGCCAGGTTCTTGATAGTTACTCTCTGAGATCGACAAGGAGCTGTGAGCTGCCTGCCATCCCCAACAGTGTCAAACACTCCACCACCTCTTCAGAGTCCTGACAGCTGCCTTTTCCTGGCAAAATAAAATACATGATGTCCCCAGCTTAGAACAAGATGTATTCTAAAAGGTACAGGTTCCAATGCTTGTAAGTCTGGATATGTTTCCCCATAGAGACACATCAGGAATGGGGTCAGCTCCCAGGCCAGCTGGCTGGGGTTGGTTGCTTAGATTATCATGGCCCTAAAGGGCAGCAAGGACACTCAGTTTGGTTCTATTTTTTCCAACTCCATTTAGAAGATTGTATTACTTCCCCCTCCAAGAGAGGGCAGACTCCAGGCAGGCACAAGACATAGAATCACTGGCCATCTACTGGAAAGTGCCATTTGTATGTCCCAAAGGGGCCACCACCTCAGTGAAGACTGGGTCCTTCTAGACCTCTCTTCTGAGTTGGGGAGCCACTTAGCAAAACTGAGTGCTACCTGCTTTATGTAAACCAGAGGCTGTCTGGATAGAATCAAGCATTTGGAGCCCAGGCTAGTATGATATTCCCAAGGGAAGGAGATGAGTCAGAGCCCAAGGTGAGGAGGATGGGGGCCAGCAACTTCATTCTCGGGCCCTCAGTGAGGCTTGCCAGGGGCTTACCGGATCCTCACAGTAAAGACACAGGTCATTGTTCCCAATGAGGAGAGTGATCAGCTTCCAGTCTTTCTGTAGGTCGATTGTCTAAGGGGACAGATCATGAGTTTAAAATCTGGGGACAATTGCTGGTGACACTAGCCATGATACCTAGCCAGCTTCTCAGATACTGTCATCTTTTCTGTATCACACAAACTATGAGGTCGGGTCTCCTTCAGGCTTCTCTGAGGTGATGGGTGCATCCCTATAATAAGTGTGTGTGTGTGTGTGTGTGTGTGTGTGTGTGTGTGTGTGTGTGTGTGTG
>JANHMN010000010.1:55869455-55886394 GCA_030674055.1 Rhabdomys pumilio | reverse complement strand
GTGTGTGTGTGTGTGTGTGTGTGTGTGTGTGTGTGTGTGTGTGTGTGGTTTCTGCTCATACATAGGAGACAGGCTACTTTCTCCCCCAAATCTTAAGGGGCTAGAGTGGGTGTGTCCCACATTTCCCCAAGCTCTTGAAAGGCCTCACGGATTCTCATGTTCCTCAAATGTGCTCTAAGGTGTTCAAAGGTGCCTATGTCAAAAGATAGAACTTGAAGACAAGGTCATGGCTTTTAGGGCCTGGGTTCAGAGAGGGAAAACCCAGCAGGGTCTGCATGATGGGGTAGGTCCAGGAAGGCCCTGGAGCTGTGGCTCCCAGCTTACTGTCCCCCATAAATGGAGTCCCTCTCCTAGCTGGAATCCACAGCACAAGAACAGGGCATTAGTAAAAAGTACAAGTGAGATTCTGAGGGGTTGGGGAGGGAGAATGGGGGAAGGCCTGGAATGGGCGGCCTATTTTTAGAACTTGGTGTTTATATAAGGAGGCTCTGGGAAGCCAGCTCTGGAATAAAGGCCCCAGGCCTGTGATCTTGGCCAACTTCTCATTCCACCTTGCCCTCCTGCAGCCTGCCCTGGGGTAGGGCGGGGCGGGCAGGGAAGGGCAGGGCAGGGTGTCTGCAGGCAGCACTCCCATGAACTCCCTTGAAGCTAAAGGCTGAAGGCAAGCTGAGGGGGCATTGGAGGGGCTCATCAGGCCTTGCAGTTCCCCAGTTAAAGAGAAGGGTGACTTTTAGGGGGTCTGCACTCACAGATGTACTTTTTATCCTCTTCACCAGGTCGTGAGCCTGTGCCGGCATGTCCCTAGGGAGAAGGAAGAAAAATGAGATTTTTCTTCGTTTTCAGACTTTCTTGGGATGGAGACCCTAAGCTGGATCCCAGGAATACTAACTCCATGAAAGTCATTCTGAGTCAGTCTTAAGAAATCTGCCTGAGCTTTTTCTCATCAGGGAATTGCCAGGGACCTGGGGGTTACACTGATCCAGACCCTGATGCCCCCAGGGCAGGAACAGGGTCTCACTGACTTTGCATCTAGGATTTGAACATTCTCACCAGAGATTTTCCCCCTTCCCCTTTTACCAAATCTTTTCACTACAAGCTGAGCCTGTTTGATTCTTACTGAGTGCCTGTTTTAAAAATAATCTGTTTTATTTTTGAAAAAAGTCACATTCCTAAATTACCTCCCAGCTCTCTCCTTTCCAGGCTTGGTGAGTCCTTCACCTCTGTCTGAGGCCCAGCGCCCAACTCTCTGATCTCTTCGTTCTTTTCCGTCTTGACTTGGATTTTGACACTATTATTTTCTCCCTCCCTCCCCACAAGACAGGAGAGGCAGTGCAGGCAGGACTGGGGCTCCGTTCATTACCCCATTGTTTGTTGTAAATTAAGGTATACTGGTAGGTTCCAGATACTCCATCATGAGTGGTGGGGGAATAGCACACGGCGATGAAAAGGAATAAAGTACCTTTAATCCCAGCACTTGGGAGGCAGAGGCAGGCGGATTTCTGAGTTCAAGGCTAGCCTGGTCTACAGAGTGAGTTCCAGGACAGCCAGGGCTACACAGAGAAATCCTGTCTCAAAAAACCAAGCACATAAAAAAAAACAAAAAAAAAAAAAGAAAGAAAGAAAGAAAAGGAATAAAGTATCATTTTCCTCAGCAGTGATGGACCTGAAAGAGCTCTGTGAGGGACAAGCCTGTTCACTGCCTGATGACAGTGATACACAGATGCCAAGACTCATCAAACTGTATACTTCTGAATATCCATGGTTCATTGTGGGTCAATATAGCCCAGTGAAGCTGATTCCTTAAAAAGACATATGTACTGAGCTGGCTGTGGTGGAGCACACCTGAAATCCCAGGCCTTGGGATGCAGAGGCAGGAGAATTGGGAGTTGAGGGCCAGCCTTGGCTAGATAGTGAATAGAGGTCACCCTGGGCTACCTGAGACCCTGTCACAAAAAAACGAACTTGAGATGTCAGGTGAGCAAAGGACACATGACCAACATGAGGAGCCAACGAAAGGTGGTTACAGTCTGTGGGCGAGCATTGACCAACATACATGGTGCCATTGCTGCCTCTCACATGGAGAATTTATGCACCCAGGATTGTGCTGATAGGTACACAGAAGTTATAAAGCAAAGGCACCCAGAGATATGATGTAACTTTTAATAGGCCCGAGTCAGGCTTGAGGGCATTCATAGTGATGAGCCCTTAAAGTTCCCTGGGGAGGTGGGGTACTGTGCGCCCCCTCACTCCCCCATCCCCCCAGCAAGCTTCTTCCTATCCCTCAGGCCCGCCCTCACCAGGTTTTTTGTTTCCTGTGTCCTTATCTGCAGCTCTTCTGTCTCATCTCCCCATTCCCTCCAGGGCCCAGGGCCTCTCCTCGAATCTGTCTCCACAGCTCTGTGAGTCTGCAGAGGTCCCAGGCCTGAGACAGCAGGCCCTGATATTCTCCTGCCTACCTAAGCACTCTATGGGGCAGCCTCAGGTGATCCCAGTCTGTGGTGTTGCCATGAGCAACATGGCCTTCTGAAAGAGTTACCCACTCTTTGTCTAGTCCCTCAACAGACTCATTCTTTCAGAGCATGGGGCTTACACCTTTTGAATCTATGTTATCTCTCAGCAACTCAGATAGTGAATGCAGTTTTGCTTGCTGATTAACAGAAGGGAAGTTAAACTGTGAAACTAAATATCCCAATAGTGGCAAACTTTTATATACATGTGGAGTACATAGTTCTGAATCCTTTCTAAAGCTTATATATCTCCTTTAATCCTGACATCTCTGAGACACAGGTACTATGGGTGCTGGGGATTCAAACTTGGGTCCTTGTGTTTGTTTTCTACCTCCCTCCCTCCCTCCCTCCCTCCCTCCCTCCCTCCCTCCCTCTCTCCCTCCCTCTCTCCCTCCCTCCCTCCAGGTGAACTCACATATATCCACAGTAATAAATGACAGAGTAGAAGAGTAGACATAAGGAAAAGAGAATGATTCCCAAACTTTACTGAAGCCGACGGCTTCCCTTTGCTTCTCCTGACACTGGACACTTGGTGTCAATAATGTCTCCTACCACCGCCTCTAAGAGGCGCTAAGTGGGAAGGGAAGGGAAGGAAAGGGAAGGGAAGGGAAGGTGGGAGCCTGGAGAGAGATGGTTCATTGGGTAAAGTGCTCCCTATGCAAGCATGAGGACCTGTGTTCGAATCCCCAGTGCCTGTGTAAAAGCCAGGCACAGTAGTGTACCCCAGTAATCTCCTAGAAGGTGGAGGCAGTGCGCCCTGAAATTTACTGCCAGCTATCTAGCCATATCGATGAGCTTCAGGCTCAGAGGGAGACCATGTCTCAGTATACAAGGTAAGGAGGGCAGTGAGTTGGTTCAGTGAGGGAAAGTGCTTGCTACACACAAGCCTGAAAACCGGAGTCTGAGTCCTGGAAGCCATGATGGAAGCAGAGAACTGGCTTCTCAAAGATGACCATGTGCCTTCCACAGGTATGCCACACCACACACAAATAGTAAAATCAGAGGGCTGGAGAGAGAGCTCAGCAGTTAAAAATGTTTGCTTGCAATGGACAAGCATTGATTTCTCATGCCAAGCAGCTCCAGGGATTCCAACCCTCTCTTCTGGCCTCTGTGGGCACAGAAGAGCACACATACACACACACACAAAGTACATCTTTTAAAAGAAAATTTAATGGTGGTGAGTTATTGATTGGAATATGACATTGTCCTCTGGCCTCCACTTGTAGGAGCACAAGGAGTACACGTATGCATGTACCTGAATGCACACACCCACATGTGTCCATACCCGCCCCAAAGAGAGAGAAGGAGGGGAAGAGAGGAGGAGGAGGAGCACTGACAGACTGAGGAGCCTGTTGATCAAAGCCTGGGCTCCATGCATATGACAGTCACTAGGTGGAGGAGGAGTGGGAGCACTGAGGAGCCAGGCCCTGGTGAACAAAGCCTGAGTTCTATGATCATGACAGTCACTAGGTGGAGGAGGACAAGGAGGAGCACTAACAGACTGAGGAGCCAGCCCTAAAGCCTGGGGTCCATGCTCAGGACAGTAATCCTAACTGTCACTAGGTGCTAGAATGGCCCACAGGGCCCAGTGTTTTGTAGACAAATAAGTCTTTCCTCATGTGACACCGAGGAGCTATCATTGCTTCTGTGGCATGGAGATTCACACTGAGCCCTGAGCCCTGGTTAGGCTTCCAAAAGGAATGTTCTCTGTAAGCAGAGTGAGTCAAGCCTGTGCTGTCTCCCTGGTGACAAGAACGCAGCAGCAATCTTTCTGCAAAGCAAATACCCAACACACTCTGCGCTCTGCTCTGTGCAGGAAGTCAATGAACCCAGTCAGGCACTTCAGCTTTCATTACCTGGGTTCCTGTCAACAACAGAAAACCCAGAGAAAACAACCACTGCTGTGCTCTTGTGAGGGGTCCTGACATCCAATTCTCCAGCATCGGAATAAAGACAAGACAGAGAAAAGCAGAGGAAGCGAACTGAGTGGTTCATGATGCTGTGAGCCACTTTGCATGAGTGACTCATGTCCCTGAGAGATGGGAGGTGGATTGGAGTCAGCAGGGACAGACGGCTTGTGTAGAAGGAGATGGGCTCTTCTTGTCTCTTTAACAGTGCAGTGGTCAGCGCTATGTTCAGGAATGGTCTGATCCAGGTCCTTCCCTTATAACTTTCTAGGTGACCTTGGCTGTTTAAGAAACTCTCTAGCCACAAAGCCCACATGACAGTACCTGTGTCCAAGGGTGTAAGGATGAGAGAAGACAAATCATGTGGAAGATCTGATGCAGGTCTCATACTCAGGGATGCTCTGGTTATGCCGAGGTTATGACCCAGCTGGGTCCTAGACATTGTTTCCCTCGCCACTCCCAAATTCCCACCTCAATCTTTTTGCTGGTCCCCACATCAACTCACTGAGCTCTGGCCCTTTCTTCTGCCACATTTAATCCTGCTGTATTCTTCAAGGTACCAGTAGAGAATCCAAGGATGGAAGGGTTGAACTTCTTCAGGATGTCTTTACAGAGGAATGAAGCAGAGAGCACAGCTGAAAGGAACTGAGGTGGGCATGTATTTTGGAGGCACTGGTGTGTGTCACATGCAGGCGGGGCAGGGATTCCTTATCTTTCTGGGGCTGGCCAATTTCCTCCCCTGCAGAAAGCGTCTTCTTTTCCCCACCGTAGGCAGAGGCCCTTAGCCTCAGTGAGGGTTACATACAGTGGTTGTGGTACCAGGGCATTTTGGTGTAGGTTACTTACTGGGCAGTGTGGTATGGGTCTCCAGTGTTTCATCTCCTCCAATGCTGAGGAAGAGACAGTAACTTTGTCAATCATTTCTCCTTCCACCCTCTGGGTTAACATAAGCATCACCAAGTCTCCTTGGATATCAGAGTTGGGCTATGCAGATCTAGGCCTACCCCTGAGCAAGTGGTAGGAAACCCACTTCCTATACCTCTTTTGTTTGCTTGCTTGTTTGTTTGAGACAGGATTTCTTTATGTAGCCCTGGCTGTTCTGGAACTGGCTCTGTAACCCAGGCTAGCCTTGAACTAACAGAGATCTGCCTACCTCTGCCTCCCAAGTGCTGGGCTTAAAGGCACGTGCCACCAGTGTCTGGCTTCTTATACCTCTTTAGGGGACTATTATCTATAGAGAGTGAGCCAAGAGCACCCTTACCTCCAAGACAGCCCCCTCCAGGGAGTGGCTAGACTGTTAGACTCACTTGGTCGAGCTCCCGTGGCTGTCTGTGGAGAGAGAGCAAAGAGAAGTTTTCAGAAGGGCTCCCAGTGGTGTTGCAGCTTGAGGACCTCCAGGGCCTTTGGCTCTGGCATTGCAGCTGGCACTCAGGTTAGTGTTCACTAGGGAAGGTCCCACTCTATGTCTACTCTCTTCTCTGTTGTCTGTATTTCCCCACAGACTCTCACTTGGTCCTGCCAATTCCTTCTGACATGCCACCTTAGCCCCAGTGAAGGTCCCGAATTTGTTCATCATACCCTTGGAGACATTCACATACCTGCAATGGACAACACTGGCATCCCATCTGACCTCATGGGTACCACAGGTTCCCTTCCTGCCATCAGGGCTGCCTTACCTCTCTATACAACTTTCTACCATTTACCCCTCCACCCCCCACCCCCGTCTCTGATACTTCTATGTGTCTATCTTACCTCCAGGGTCTAAAGCAAAGCACTGTCCCCAACATGGACGCTATAACCCAGCATCCACTTTCTGTCCCTCTGTTTGCTTCCCATTTTATTTGCTTTTCAAGACAGGGTTTCTCTGTGTAGCCCTGGCTGTCCTGGAGCTCACTGTGTAGACCAGGCTGGCCTCCAACTAAGAGAACCACCTGCCTCTGCCTCCCAGTGTTGGAACTAAAGGTGTGCGCCACCATCTCTTGGCGCTTTCATGCAGAGCCTCAGATGGAGGAACTCAGGCCTGTCACTGCTTCCAAACCTGAGGGCCTGGAGCTGCTCTGCTCTGTCTGTACTTCCCTTCCTTCTCCCTTCCTGGAGTGTTGATCCTCCTCCTTCCCAGCCTCAGAGATCTCTAGTTTATTTTCTCCGATCTTTGACCACACTTCCCCCTGCTGTCCCCTCTAACTCAGGATCAAAGCCAAACCCCTCCCCTGTGGGGACGTCATATTCTGTAGCCCACCTCCCCTTTTTTAATTTTTCTAACTAATTTCTTCTGATTTATCTTCTATGAAGATTTCTGAAGCTGCCATCTTTTATTTTTCTTAATAATAATAAAAAAGGATCATTCTATGTTTAAAATTTACCAAAGTAACACATACTCACCATCATAAACAGTTAAAGATTAAAACAAACCAAAACAAACAAAAGAACAATTTAATTTTACCTTGAGAGTCTTTCCCCAAGGCTTGGGGTACAACTCAGCTAATAGGGTACTTGCCTGGTATGTGTGAAGACCTGGGGTGGGTTCTCAGTGCTGGATTCGGTGGTATACACTCATAATCCCCGCATTCCAGATATGGAGGCACAAGGATTGGGAGTTTCAGGAAGTCTGAGGCTAGCCTGATATTAAACAATATCACCTCATTTGGGCCTAGTAGCTCATGCCTGTAATACCAGCAACTTGAGAAACTAAGGCTTGCTGTGAGTTTGAGGCTAGTCTGGGCTACAGAGCAAGAAGGAGCCAGTCAGGACTATTTATTGAGACCCCCAACTCACAAAACAAAATGGAAAGAATCATCGTCCTAACAGTCTCCTTCATCTCTTTCCCCTACACCCATGCACATGTCCCACCAGGGTGAAGTCATGCTTGATCCAGCCTGGAACGCACCCTTCACTACTGTCCCATGTCCATAGCACAATTAAAATGCCTTCACTTCCACATGGGGTGGTTTTGTTTCCGCAGGAATGGACATGAATTGTGAAAGTACCACATGTCACCTATTCACTCACGATTCTCCTCTCTGGAAGCCAGAGGGCTATGACGGTTCCATTCTTCCTTTTAGAATTGCTGACTGAGCACGGTGCACACAGCAGTAGCTAAACAGCAGACTACTGTAACTGTGCCAGAACTGAGTTGGGTTTCCCTCTGTAAGGACCTAAGGAACATTTCCTTAAGTGGGTGAGGGTCTCTGGGCGAGGTATAGATAAGACCTATTAGTCTTTAGGACTGAGTTGATGGCGTTGAGTTCAGGCAAGTATGGACATGTGCATTATACGAACAATGTTAGGGAGCAGTGGGGGGTGGGGGGACCTTGTGCAGAGGGTGAAGTGCAAGTAGGGCAAAGGGAGATGGGGTTCTGGGATGCACAGTTCATGCCTGGAAGGGACTCCCTTACTGGACCTGAATGTAGCATTGGTGATGAAGTAGAGTTGACTCTGCCCAGCCAGGCTAAACTCTGTGAAGCCCACGCTGGCCCATGGCTTAGTACTCACAGTCAGAAAGTCACCCATTGCTGCCACCACCTTGATGTCTGCTGGTCGGAGCTCATGAACTAGGAGAGACAGGCAAGAAGAGACCTGGAAGATGGCCTGTTACACTGAGTCTGCCCTAGCCCATAGTCCCCGTGCTGCCTGCTTCTAGCCTCAAGCTTTACCACTGTTGCCCCTTCTTTTTATCCAGAACACTAAGGCTCTGAATAGCATTGGCTTGATAGCTACTATCCAGTACCCTACGGGTGGTCCAGCAGAATTCCAGTGTGGCTCACGTGGAATAAGCAGCTAGGACCACATCCCTGGCTGCACTTGTCTCACCGATCAGGGAGGCCTGAGGAGCTGTGTTGAAACTTCAAAGAGACTAAAGTCTTACTGAGGGGAGAGGCCTGAGCCCTCCATGCAGGAGTTCAGCAGTAACTACAGAGCAGCTTCTTGGGGCCTTAGAGCATGTAGTTCTACCTTGCACGGGAACTAGCAAGGTCCACTCGACGCTTCAGGCGCACCTACAAGTCTGGCACCCAACATGGGATTTAGTGTAAGAGGTGTGGTTGTCCCGCTTACCTGAGGTGGGTACCTTGCTGGAAGGACTCAGTTCTGTGCACAGGAAGTCACTACCCCAGTTCTAAGTCAGGGGAAAGAAAGATAAGGGCCATCACTCACATGTAGGCAAGATGCACCTAGAAGAGTCACCCAAGGACCCTAGAAATCCAACACTGAAACAGCTCTCGGATGGGTAGGAGTGGTTATCGGCAGGTGTGGAAAAAGGAAATCGAGGGGAAAAGTGGGCTTCTGCTTACACACACACACACACACACACACACATACACACACACACACAAAACACACACTACATCACACATACATACAACATACAACACACAGACATAGACACACACACACACACCACACAGACACACACACAAACACACACACACAGCCTTTTCATTCCTGACCTATCTACATTTGAATGGAGCCAGCAGCCACAAAGTAAGAGAGCAAACTGAATTCTTACAAAAAGTAGTCCTGCAAAGGACCCAGATTTTACATATCTAACACGAGAGATTCTACATGTCTAATACGAGATATTTTCTATGTCTAACATGCGCGCTTTGGTGGGTGTTACTAATGTTAAGCTGATTGACATTAATTATGACGGTAGAGCCTAAACAACCGTCCGTTAAAATATTTTTAGAAAAATGTCAAAGTTTTGTAAGTGCTAACCCGTGGCTGCTGCACAGCTCTGCTAGACTGGTTTCCTTGTGCCTGTTTAACCCTGAGCCATCAACCCCTCCTGTTACAGAAATGAATGCCTGCCACCATGGACACTTTAGTCAACTGCCCTTGTCTCTAATACAGAGTGGATTTTCCAGGTGCCAGGGGAGTCGGGGTGTGGTGAAGGGGGTGTGGTGGGGGGTCGAGGGCACAGGAACGACAATCCAAAGGGAGCTCATGGAGAACTGACTTTCCCCAAATGTGCACACTAGGCGTGCAGCAGCACTTCCCCACAATGGCTTGACTGATTTTCTCAGAGTGTGAGGGACTGCCTCCAAAGGTCATCTGAAGTTAGGCCTTCTTAAAGCAACCCTCTTGAGCAACTGAGGAGGAACTGTCAATCAAAACAGCTTTCACTTAGAAGGGGAGGGAGTGTAAACTGTCAATCAAAACACAACTCTTACCTCAAAGGGATTAGGAGTTAATTTTCAGCAACCTCTTCCCCCACCCCCTACCCAAAAAAAAAGAAAGAGGAAAAAAAAAGAGTGACCATGGCCCGGAGGCATAGATTTAGGTTGTCCCAAATAACATGTTCAATAAAGAAGTGGTTCTGTGAAGTTTTTATAGTCACAGAACAAAAGAAATACATCGATGGAAACATTAGATGTCTGGGTTATGGTAAAGAAGGAAAATGTCCTCTCAGATGTTATTTGATGACATTTTTAGCTGTTGGGTTGATGGGAACTAGTGGTCCATGTTTAGTTAATGTGGGTTTTTTTTTAAAGTCTTCCCTAATAATCTCAAAGATCTGGGTTGAGCACAGAATTAGAAAATGAATAGCTACTAAGAGAACTAAAGATAGCAGGAGATAACTTGGCCCTGGATCTGCAGCATTCTAACCCTTTAACTCTCTACATTGGTGACATTCTGATCATTCAGCCTTGAAGAATCTTCAACATAATCGTGGCTTTCCTGTGTGTGGGGAGGGGGCAGGGTTGGTGGGTGCTCCAAACAGTGTCTTAAACATTTGCTTTATCTAGTAGATTAGTTTATTGCACGGGCCTACTCAGCAGGTCACATTGATATCATCAGGTTGTTTAGACATTTCATGGGAGTTAAAAAAAAAAACAGGCAGATGGGAAAGTTGCACTTGGGAAATGTGAGTCTGCAAAAGAAAGTTCTAGAGCCACCAGCTTTATAGAAAACACTTATAGTCAAGCATGTTCTATTGGGGTTGACACAAGCACATCAGAACTGTCACAAAGGAGAGGACACTGCTGTGATCTCAACTGGGACTTCTCAGGGTACTGCCATCTTGCTGTATGTATACCAAGTAGGTGCAGAATAACACTGTAACAAAGGTAGTGTCGATGTGGCCTACTTTAAGCAACAATCTATGAAAACAAGCACATATCCTTTCTAAAGTTGGCCAACTGTGGAAGGAAAGAGCCCTGAGACTGAAGATCCAGCAGAATGGGTCCTATCCATCCCGTTCACTACTACTGCCATCCCCCACTTGGCATGGTGGCTGCCCATCTCGGTGTATGACAAGGACGTGGGAAATAAACAGAAGAAGGATGCAGGGTTGACAAGACTCTTTCAGTCACACAGGTATTTGGTCACTGGTTTAAGCAGGACCTCCTTTAGGTTAAGTCAGAACCCAGAGAGCTTGAAGGTGACAGCTTCAAGCCACACTGCTGTAATAGGATGTCACACTTGACAGCCCCTTGGCACCTCCACAGAAGCTGCTCTCGTAAGCTTCAGTTGGCTTATGAAAGGTCTTTCTTCTAGGTGTGGCAGTTCCTGCCTCTAGTCCCAGCATTTAGGAGGCTGAGACAGAAGGATCATTGCGAATTAGAGCCCAGAGATCATATTTCAAAAACCAAACAAAGACTTAAAAAGCTAGGTGTGGCGGTAGGTACACACCTGCAATCCAGGACTTGGGTGGTGGAGCCAAGAGAGTCAGGGGTTCAAGGTTATCCTTAACAAGTTTAGGTCTACTGGGACCACGTGCAACCCTTTCTAGAAAGGCAAATTTCCCCCAGTCACTGATGCTGCAGCTAGGGACGTCTCTTAAAGACATGTACCAAATCCTCCCAGGGCTTCCCTTCACTCTTCACCAAGACACTAACCTCCATTCCCAAGGGCTCAGCTCTGTGTGGGGTGGCCCTGAGCACCACTGTGATGTCACCCCCGGCCCCCAGCCTCTGTACTCTCTCTGGCCCTCCACACAGCTGCCATCTTTTGACCAGCATGTGGTAGTTCAAATCTCCCCTTCTCAGACAGGCTCAGCATCTAAGATGCATCAGTATCGGCCACTTTTCCCTTGGTTCATTGTTCTCTGTCCTGTCGTCTCCATCCTCTGAGCAATGGCTGTCCCTATCCTAATGAAGAATCATTTTAGCTATGTCCTAGATGCCTCAACTCAGCAGATGGGACTCTGTAAAAGCTAAGTCCCATCTGTTTGGTCCTACTCTAACTCCCTGAAATAGTGTATGACACATATTAGATGCTTACTAAACAGTTGTAAACTCTATTGAGCCTGAACTACCCAGGTCAGGACCACAGCAAATGTTTCTCTGAATCCCCACCTGCTCTCAGCATGGATGTGAAATGTTTTGATCTCTGTGGACCAGGCCTAGGTCCTTCAAGGTGTGGTGCTGTCCAGGATCTGGCAAGCCATCTTTGGAGTGTCAATCCTTAAAGCCACAGGGCTCTGAAAGCTCAGAGTGGGATTGATTGATTCCTATCCAGTAGGGCTGGGGGGTTGGCATGGATATGCGTCAGCTTCCTGTCAGACCCCACCCTTGGCACAGAGCTTCCTTCCCACTGAGTTTAGGGTTCCACCTTCAGGAAGTTGATGGCACTTCATGCCCCCTGCCCCATCCTCAACACTAATACCTATCTCCCCTTATCCCTGCTATCTCCATCTTATAAGGCTAAAGCTGTTTAATTAAAAACAACGTCTCTGAGGACAGCAAAGGTCAGTGCACACTGATCCCAGCACTTCCTCTGCTCGGCCGCTGACGTCAGGTAGGCAACTTGAGAACAAGTCAGGACTATCCTGGGCCTTAGTTCCGGATCTTTTTTTTTTTTTTTTTTTTTTTTGGTACATTCCAATTCCCACTATGTAAGATGGATATATTTGTGCTTAAACTAATAGTGAAATCTGCACCACGCCCCAAGTCCCTGGCAGGTGGAACTGACTTGTGTCTGAGAGACATAGACATGAGTCAGAGGTTACCTCAATGGCTGGCTTGGTAGGGTACTGGTAGTTACTGTTCCGGAAGGTTCTCAGGAAGGGCTCATTCTAGGAGGAAAGAGAAATTACACCAAGGTTATCTCACAGCATGAAGGCTGCAGATGAGCTCACCACCCCGCCTTCTAGGTTTATTTAACAGGGTTCTGCATTGAAGTGGAAAGAGCTGCATAGACAGAATTTCAGTCCTTCCCGGAAGGGTTTTTGTAAATGCTTGTTAACCAGGGAGGCACAAATAGAAGGCTTAGAGAACATTCTACACATTCTGTGGTCTTGGCTCCATGAGCTCAGATTGGAGCAATCACACGTATTTTCTTCCTTTTTTTTTTTTTTTTTTTCTGGCAAAAGAGTCACAAATCAGGACCTTTCTTCCCAAAGGAGGGTTATAATTATCAATGTATTTTATTATCTGTCATTTTTCTCTGTCTTCTTTGTGCTGTGCGTTACCTCCCTTTAAGTTGGCTTTCTGTTTTCAGTCATTTCTTTTTCTCCCTGACAAACCTGCTCTCCAGGCCTCTGCATCTATCTGCTGTACAATCAGTGCTGATACAAGCCCTGTCAACATCCCCAGTCTTCCCAGTTGCAGGTGATGGGTTAATCAAAGACAGGAGGAGGGAGCCCCCAGGGGGAACCAAATGAGGAGGAAATCCAACATGGAGTTGAAGCGAGGTCAACTTAAGATCTGGACTAGCAAATTATAAGGTAGATCCAGGCCAGGGGGCACTCGGAACATGCTTGTGCAGTAGAAAAGACCAGGGCTGGAAAAAATGGAAACCAAACAGGAAGAGGTAGGAGGACATAAGAGGGGACAGCTAGATTGTTGGGAAAGATGTTTTTAGAGATCAATTCCAGATATTGTAAACTAAGTCTCCTCAGTAAACTCGGCTGAAAGAGGTTTTATTTTAGCTCAGGGAGGAGGAGAAAGAAGAGGAAGAGGAGAAGGAGGAGGAGGAGGAGGAGAAGGAGAAGGAGTAGAAGAAGGAGGAGGAGAAGGAGTAGAAGAAGGAGGAGGAGGAGGAAGAGGAGGAGGAGAAGAAGTAGTAGAAGGAGGAGAAGGGGAAGGGGAAGGGGAAGGAGAAGGAGAAGGAGAAGAGAAGGGTTAAAATGATGAGGCTGTCTCCCCTCTTTTTCTGAGTGGCAGCATTCCCATCTGAAGCAGAGGCCAGCCATACTCAGGTGGTGTCATGAGTGCAAGACAGAGAAGCTTGTAGTGGCATGCAGCATAGTTAATTAGAATGTCTCTGATCAGTGTCCTCAGCACCCCCCCCCCCCAGGAGGGCAGCCTGGGTGCCTTGTATAAAAGACGGACCTATAACCCCATGTAGTTCCTGTGTCCAGGACAGTGCTGAGGGATGAGCAGCAGATGTCCCCTAGGCACAAGGGAGAAGGGCAAGAGACATTCCTAGGCAACGAAAAACTGAAAACCTAGGAGTGTGTAATTTGCTGAGGGGCTGATGCAAGACTTGGGGACATACATCCCTCAGGACAAGGCTGGGTGTGGGTGCTAATTATGAGTCTCCCTCCACAAGGAAGCCCTGGCTGGAGCTGGTACTAGTTAGCCAGCACAAGAGAGAGAGCAGAAGCCACACTTTTCACCTTTCTAGAAGAGCTTAGAGTATCTGACTGTAAGATCTATTAGCTGGGAGAGAGGAGAGGGTGCTGAAGAGGTCAGAGGACAAAGGAACCTTGGAATTCTGCCTTTATTGGCTTTTGGTTGCTTGGTGCATGTGAATCAGACTGGTTTAAAGACCTGGGGTGGAGCTGACTTCATGAGAGATTCCTGGCTACAAGCCTGAACAGGTAGAAAGGACGCTGCCTAGTTTCTGTGGGCTGCATGGAGGCAGAGTCCAGGGTGAGAGCCAGCAGTTGAGTCAGCGGCTGGTGAGCCAGGCTGCTGCATGGATAGATGAGAGCTTCTGAGAGAAGGAAGGGGTCTTTTCTCCTGGGCTCTGGAGACATTTAATCCACCCCACCCCACTGCTCCTCTTTTGGTAGGAGCAGTAATCTTATACCATATGCTTCCAAGGGGAAATGTGTCTTAAGGGTTTGGAAATTTAAGGTTGGTGTCTGGGAAAGAAAAAAAAAACTGGTGGAGTGAGAGAGAAGGAAGCCTGTGCTATGAAGTTCAAGGTGGGGTGGGAGGTGTTGGGGGTGGGGTGGGGCGACTCTAGAAATAGATCAGCCTCAGTGAGAGGATGCACACCCTCGGAGGGAAGACTATAAGACTGAGATAGGAGAGTCCGAGAGGAGAGGAGCCTTGTTTTCAGAGTTAGACGTACGGATGCCATTGGGAGGTGGGAAGAGAGGCAATCAGAAAAAAAAAAAAAAAATGGAGGTGCTTAAGGCTTCTCAAACTCAGGGAAGAAGAGATTCCAAGGAAGAAGTAGTTAACTGTGACGAAGAAGAAAAGCTGAAAGAGGACAGAGCTCGTTCTCCAGCTCTGGAGTTAGGGAAGCCAGGGGCCAGAAAGACAGTTACTGTAGGGAAGGAGAACAGTCCACAGAACCAACCGAGAACTCAGCTATATGTAATTCTCCCAACCTGTAAATACATCCTAAAACCAAACCATGGTGTACTGTGAAGTCCCCCTGCCTGGCACGGCAGAGCGTGTTAACAGTGAGGCTGGGGATCGTGTGTGTGTGTGTGTGTGTGTGTGTGTGTGTGTGTGTGTGTGTGTGTGTACGTGTACTGGAAGTACTCACTTCCAGCTTGCTGCCTGCCCTGCCCCCACCCCGTCCTGCTTGTTGCTTCTATGTTTAGACACAGCCTGGATGAAAATACTTGCTGCCTAGCCCCCGCCAGCTCACACCGAGATAGGATGGACTTTTGTACAGCTCTGAGGCACATGGCAGATGGCACCTGAGACACTGTGCAGTGAAGTTGGTCTGGCCAACAGATGGACCCTTTTGGAATGGGCTCCAAGGTTGCTTAGCAACAGCTTCTTCTGGGCTGGGCTTTTTAACAGGCTCTAAGAGGCTAGATCTCTCTCCCCACCTTATCAATAGTTAGTTTAGGCTCTATCCAGAATGGAGGAAGTAAGCTTGAGATTCTAGGTAGAGCATCACCCCCTTGTGGGGCTCCTTGCTTGAACTGGGACAGAGAGAGGCCTAACTTGCCTTAGGGCTCAAAATGAAGGGAGTCTCTCTGATGGGGGTGGGGATGGGTGGGAGGGGTGGGGAGGCTAGGTTCTCAATTTGGCAAACAATATATTTGTTGGTAGGGAGAGCTCATGATGGCTGAGAGTTAACACACTGGAGGGGACGCTCATGGTTGATATTCAGGGTGGCTATCATTAAAGTACTGAGGTACTCAATTATAGGCTGGGAGATGGCTCAGTGGGTAAAGCCTTTGCCACACAAGTATGAGGACCTGAATTTGGATTCCCAGAGCCCATACAAGAAGCCAGATGTAAAAGTGTGACCTGCAATCCTACAGCTGAGGAGGTAGAAACTGGAGGATTCATGGGACTCACTCGTCGGCCGGTCTAGGCAGATTGGTGAGCTCCAGGGTCATTAGGAAGGCCTGTCTTAAAAACTGAAGTAAGGACCAATTGAAAACACCCAACATCAACCTCTGGCCTCCCTATGTGCATGTACGCACACCCATACAAACAAGGGTGCACAGATATGGAAAACGAAATTATGGTGGTATGATGGTTGCTTTAAGACCTCAAATGCTCCTCACTGCCCAAGTTCCTCAGGCCCCTCCTTCAATGCCGCTGGGTAGGTAGGCACCCATGCACACTGATAATCACATGACTCTGTGCTTGGAGCACCAGACCCAGCCATTGGGCCCCCTCTCTACTATAGCTCTTATCCCAAAGACAGCTGACAGGGAGCATGAAGCAGGATAGGGGCTCCCCTTTTCTTGGGATCCCCAGCAGATATCCCAAGAGAGCTGCAAGCCGAGGCTGATGCTCTGCCTGCTAAGGAGGGTGGGAAAGGCTGGTAGCTGCCTGACCCAGGCTGGAAACCCAGCCTCCCAGATTAGGTCAGGCACTCTGCTTTTATGACCACTAAAGGCTCTCTAGCCTTGGCCTTATTTGGTTAAAAAGCCATAAGACAAAACCAGAAACAGGAGCTGAAGGCAATGGGAACACGAACCTGCCCCCACGCCAGGCCTGAAGTCACGTTTAACATATTCCTCCTTAAAAGGAGACCTGAGCTACCCCTTATGCCAGTTCAGGCTGGTCCTTTCGAGCCCCCTCCCCCCATGGTAGTTTGGGCTGTCTTCCTCTGTGGCTTCCGTTGTGGCTCTTCTTCATGGGGGAAACATTCGGTCCAGGTTCTAGGCTTAGTCCCTTTCTTGGCCTGACCACTCACATTCCCATCTGCTCTACCCTTTCCTGTACTTCTGGCTTCTGCTGCCCAGGCCCCTTTCTCTGTGTGGATCCACCTTTATCATCCATCTCAAGGAAGCATTTCCCTCTCCCCCTCTTCCAAGTCCATCTCTCAGCCTAGGGGCTGAGTAAGCCCCATTGGAGGAGCAGGAGGAGGGGAGGAGGGGGAGAAGGGAGAGGAGGAGGAGGAGGAGGAGGAGGAGGAGGAGGAGGAGGAGGAGGA
>JANHMN010000010.1:55802794-55869445 GCA_030674055.1 Rhabdomys pumilio | reverse complement strand
GAGGAGGAGGAGGAGGAGGAGGAGGAGGAGGAGGAGGAGGAGGAGGATAGGCAAAGCAGTCCCTCTCTTATTACCTTGGTTGGGCAGGCCATAGCTATGCTTCCTTTCGGGTCCAAAGTATTAGTTTTCTTTCCCAGGGGTTCAAGCTGAATCAGGGAAGAAAAGAAAAATACACTAAGCCTGTTTGTTTCTGTTGAACACTCCCTGGCAGCCTCCTGCAGCAGGAAGACTCAGAACTTCATTTTGGCAGATGTTGGAAGCAGGGCTTCAGAGCAAGTCAGTTAGCTTTTCTGCAAACTCAAAACATTTCAGAGGGGCTGTGCAGGGGCCAAAAGGAGATCATGTGGTTTCAACTGTCTGGCATAAGTAATGGTGTATAGAAAAGGTTGGACAAAGGGTTTCTGCTGGTGTGTTTGTGCTGTGTGTGGTGTGCTTGCACATTTATGAGTGTGTGCTCGTGCTTGTAGGTGCTCATATGGAGATCAGAGGACAAGGGTCTTTTCTCTACTGCTCTCCACCTTTTTTTTTTTTTTTTTTTTTTTGAGTAAGGGACTCTGACTAAACTTGGGAATGAGCATGCTGTTCCAGCAAGCTCCTGGAATCTCTGTCCCGTGGCACCGGGATTATAGAGGAGTTCCCCTACTTGTACGTGAGCCCTAAATATCTGAACTCTAGTTTACCCTGAGCCCATCCCTCCAGCCCTCGAAGGAGCTGCATCCTTGTGTAGGAAGCATCCTTTATCATATCCAAGAAGCACAGAGGACAACAGACAGTGTGATCTGGCCAAGCCGATCTCCAGGATCCCCTGTGGCTATGCTGTAAGACTTGCACAGATGTGCCAGCTGCTGATCCTCCAGGTCTATTCCACAGTTTGTAGGCCTGGTGCCTTTCACTAGGATACCCTACCAGGAGCAGTCCTTTATCTTACCATATTGGCCCAAAGGGCTCTTGCGAGCTGAGTGTGGAACTTCTGGTTTAGTAGGATGCAGTCCGGAGCAAAGAAGGATGTATCTGGATTCCCATTCTGAAAGACATAAAACATACTTCCTCAAGGTCCCGTGAGGTTAGAGGGAGCTGTGGGCTCTGTGATCCTCGAGATTGATTACAAGATACTGTCTTCCCATGGGAATCCCTGAGGAAAGTGAGGGCATTCCCACAGATTAAATAGCTTTGGGTGACCTTAAGCCCACACCTGGCCTCCACATTCTCCATATTTAATTCTAATAGTGCTCTATGTTTGGGCACATCTATATAATGCCTAACTCATGCTGTATCGAAGAAGCACATTTCTTAGTTTCTGGGGGGTGGGGGCTGGGGAGTCTTGGGTAGCATATTGGTTAATAATGACATCAACACGACAGAATCTAGAATCCCCAGAGACATGCCTCCCAGCATGTTGGTGAGGGATTTTCTAGGTTAGGTGAACTAGGGCAGAAGGACCAACATTGAATGGACAGGGGTACTGGACTGCATAGAGAGAGAAAGCTCTCTGAGCACCCACATTCCTGAGTCTCAGCTTCCTGATACAATGTGACCAGCTATGTCATGCTCCTGCTGCCATGGCTTCCCTGCCAGGATACATTGTATCTTAAACTAAAATGTAAACCAAAACAAACCTTCCTTTCTTAAATTGCTCTGCCAGGTATTTTGTTACTATCATGAGAATACTAAACTAGCAAAGGATGGGAGGGTGGGGGCAGGACTTCCTTCCTCATCCTCAGCCTCCACAATTAGGTAGAGAGGATTGAAGTGGGCACCAAGCAGGCCTGAACAGAGCTGGCATCAGGATAGCTGGGCTCCCTATTCCAGCTCTTCTCTCTGCAGCATCCGGACACAGTGCTTTGCCCTCCCTTCCAGCTTCCCTGAAACTGAATAAGGTCTTAGGCTAAAGGCATTACCTGCTCTGCTCACAGAGCTCTTCTGCACTGAGAGGAAGTACAAAGTAGCATGGCCAGTAGGTGGAAACACAGCACCAGAACTTTCCTTTATAACCACAGGGCCATGTGACAGAGAGACCACGTGTAACCCCGAAGTCACTAATGTAGAGTTAGATACCCGGGAGTTCTGCCTGTCTTCTATGTTCTATCTGATTTTAGGAAGGAGATGTCACATCTCTGCATTTTTGATCTGTGAGGCTCATGGTGTCCCCAAAGACAGTCGTGGCAATCTTATCTGTGGGAAGCCTGAGATCAGATGTTAAATGTGCCTGCTAGCATAGCATCTGCAGAGCTCCCTGTGGCCTTCCTGCCTTATTCTCAGGCCCTGGAGGCACATGCACTCCTGCCTTGGTTGTTCTCTTGCAAGAATGCCCACAGCAGTTCTTCCTCCAGAGCTCAAGATTGGGGTTGGGGGAGCATACCTCTAGGACGGGGAGCTTGGTGTTAAGGAGAAAGGGCTGCAGTACCACAGTGAAGTCCTCCCGGGTGTCGTATCGGCCTGACTCAACCAGTTGAAGCATGATACTCTGGGAACACACACACACACACACACACACACACACAAACAGCAGCTTTTAACACAGGGTATTGTAAGGGCAGGTGGCACATGGACTCTGTCCCCATCCGATTGGACAGGGAAGCTGATTCAGCCTTTCATATGATGTAAATGTTTTTTGACTGCAAATGCCATTCTACAGAATTTGGAAATGGGTTTTTTTGTTTTTATTTTAAACCTGGCATCTCTAAAGGGCTGTGTAGAAAGTCCCACAAAGAACAAAAAAAAAAAAAAACAGAGAAGATTTTCCAGAGAAGATTTTCTAGAGCTCATCCCACCTCCTAGCCTGTAATCACTTTTTTGTGGCCTGTCTGTGGGGACTGGTATGAGAGTCAGGGCCAGAGATATGGGAAAAAGCTGGCTTCCAGTGTGGCTTCATAGGGCACCCCAGGCCTACTGGCTATCAGTGAGAGTTCTCCTGCCACCCCCTCCTGCCATACTAGTGTCTCAGCCACGCCAGTTTTGTCACCTTGGATGCCACTGGGGCTATTTACAACCAGGGAAACTGAGACTCTCAGCCAGGTTGGAGCAGAGAGAGCCCAGGATGGCTGGCATCTTGCCCCATTTCCCTCATGCCCTCCCCTGCCTAGTGGGTCCTTTGGGCTGAAGTACAAGGAGGTGGGCATCTTAAGGGGCTCCCATCTGCCTTACTTGGTAGGATTTGGTGAAGGCCTCCAATCTCGCCAGCTCATGGGAATCCTCTGCTGGGGTCAGAACACAGTTGCACAGGACACTGTATAAAGGGGAGGCAAGAAGATTCATAGCTGAAGTCCCATTCAGGGACTGCTTCTGGCTACCCAAAGCTGGGAGGTAAACAGCGTTCACTCAAGCCCTGGTTTGGGAGCACAAGTGCCTGGAGGTTCTGAGGCACCTGTCCTAGATACCAGAGAAAGAGATGAGAGAGGAGTCTGAAGCTCGAGTGAGTTCACTTTAATAAGTACCAGAATTGGATTTCAGGGGCTAGGCTGGTCACATAGTCTGTCGAGTAAATGAATTCAGACAACGAGAATATGATACTTAATTAAAAAACAAAACAGCCATGCATCCTCTAGTATTGAAGCAATACACAAGGACTCTGATACTCATACCCTGAGAGGCTTCTACCCAGATTGTGAGTTTCATATATATATCACTCCACATTACCCTTTCAGTTTGGGCTACTGGGCCACTCAGTCTCTCCAATAGTAGCCCTGGTGGTCTTGCTATCATAAAAGTTTCTACCTGGCATTTAGGGTATGGTAAGGGATCAGATCAAGGGTCTTGACCTCCCAGGAAAGAATGATGGTAGCACAGTCCTTGTTTATAGGCACGGGCAGACTAAGTGGCTGAGATCCCAGAGAGGCACTGCTGAATGCAAAGGCCAGACTGGGGATTGGAATATCTCTTGGATAGGATGGATGGTGCCTGCCTTACCTGGCCTGATTCACGGGGCACTTGTCTGCGTTCTTCAGGAACACTTGCCGAGTGATATTGGGGTCCATGAAGTCCACAAGGTTGACCAGGGCTCTGGGTACCTAAAGAGAAGGCTACAGGTGAGACAAGGCCTCCCAGGGTTTGGATAGAGGCTCCCTTTAGACTTCCAGCTCAGCTAATTCCTTAAGTTCAAGAGATAGGTCCACACACACAGAACTAGTTTATGGGGTTGTGGACCCATACAGCAGTGGGTGGGGAGTGCCCCACACAGCTCAGTATAGATGTTACCTCTGGAATGACAACAAATGCTAAGTGCACAGCTCTGCTCAGCCATCATTTAGTGAGCCAAGATATGGTGTGATAGGTGACTTATTTGCCAGGTCTTTGGCTCCTGACCAACTTCTGCCGACCAACTTGACGAGGATCAACTTCTTCTGAGAAGACACAGGGACTCAGATACCCAGCAGGGCATCCGGTGGTCAGAATGCTATTTCCAGGGCATGGCAGGGGCAGCCTGTTGTTGCCACAGGTGGCAGCAGGATAGAACTGAGGCTAGGTATAGAACCTCACTCAAGATACATTCTGGGGCTCAAAATGCAGTGTCAAGCCTGGGTACTGGCTAGTTGCTAACACCAACAGTTGTCCTGGAGAGAGATGGAAGTACATAGTACCTTTCTTTCTTCATACCATAGATCTCTGGGAGTGCATTCCAAATAGAATGCAGTTGACTTGGGAATAAGACTGCAGCCTCTGCATAGGTGCAGAGCCCATGCTCTTGACTGGCTCCATCCTTCCCCTCCTCTCCTATCTGCACCTCTATTAATCTGGAGCCATAATCAAGTTACAGAAGCCCTCACCCACCTCCTTATGCAGGGTGTCCAAGGCATTGCGGAGATGATCGAAAAAATTGGCTGCAGAGTAACGATTCTGGAAGAGAAACGGGAGGAGAGGAAGGAGCTGTTGGTTTCAGTGAGAAAGGCAGAAAGGGCATGGTGGGCTTCCCTTGTGGGTCCAGCCCCAAGGACTTGTTTCCCTCCACCACCGTCGGTGAATCTATGAGCATGCTAGAATCTAAACTGAATGCCCAACCGCTCACTGTTGTCAGGGACAGGCCAGCTAGAAGACTGGAACCATTAACCAGAGTGGAAGATAGAGACAACTCTCCCAAATGCTTGGGTGTCTATAGTTTCTTCTCTTTCTAGCATTGTAAGAAAGAGAAGCAGCACCATGTATGTCTACCTAGTTCTTCACTGCTTGGGACATGCATGTCGTGCCCAACCTCACGAGGCCGACAGAATGGAGTGTGCATGCATGAATGTATGCATGAGTTATGTGTACAAGAACACAATGCAGCTGGGGTTGAATGTCCCCTTGGGTGTGCTGTAGGGATCTATCTTAGAGAAGATCTCCAAAGCCTATCAAAGTCAGGGTCAGGCCCAGACCCTATCTCATTACCGAATCCGTGCAGAAGTCACACAAGTCACTGGCTCCAATCATCACCGTGATGACCTTCCAGTCTTGGTGGAAGTTCACTCTCTGCATGAGGGGGGAGGAAAGGGCTCATTGTTTCTGATAATCCATCACAGCTCTAGGAAATCCAGTCAGCCCCTTGTGACTTCCTCATCCACTTGAAATAATACAGTGAGGACCTCAAAGCTGATGACATTTCAGAGACATATTTATAGACCAGGATTTTAGCAACAGGAGGGAACTTTAAGGTCATTGTGACTGGCAGCCACTTTCTCCCCATTGATGTAATATCCTCTAGATAGGCCTCAGGCAGGGTCTTCCCTAGCTCTGTTTGAATGACTCTAGCTACAGGGCGCTCACTGCTTTTCATAGCAGACCATAGCATTTGGGAAAGCCTTAGTGGGCTAGACAACTGCTGTTTACCGGTATCCATCAAGCAGACTCACATTGTCACTCTTCATCTTCTGAACCAGAGTCTGGACTTGGCTTATAAGGTTCCTGAGGAGAGAAAGTCAGTACTTCCATTGAGAGAGTGTGTACATTTGTCCCCTTATCCTACGGGGTCTACGAACTACAGGCTTCCATGACACTGCATGAGCTGCAGAGACCCTGTGGCTCACAGGCCACAGGGGCTACTATCAGAGCGACTGGCTAGATCAAACCAGAGTGGTCTTTATGTGTAGCTGAACCACAATGGAGAGCAAGAGGCAGAACACCCGAGCCAGCCTCCTTGTCAGGAAGAGAATTGTCTCGAATGGAAAGGATGAAATATACATTTAGAAATACATCTCAGTACATCCTAAATAAATATTCAGAAATACTGCAGTGAATGGCCTTGTGAGCAGCAAGCTGGGATGTTGTCCTAGAGCCATCAAAGCCACTGCTGGTCTCATTTCGTGCTCATGATCTTCTTAAGGTGCCTCACTAAGAAGACATTGGCCTTTGTTGTTCTGTGCTAAAGCAGGTTTTCAGGATATAACCTAGGCTGGCTCAGGTCCTCCACTGCTTGGATCACAGGCGAGTGCCACTTCAGCTGGCTCCCTTGTCTGTCTTGAGTGGTTGGGACAGATCGTGCAATTGGATGCACGAAGGTTTAGAATGTTTCCTTTGCTTCCTAGCTGCCTGGAAGCTGACAGTTTGATACTCAGGCATGGTAACCATGAAAACACTCACATTGACACAATCCCTTCTTGTTTATCACAATGGCTGTGATTCCTCCCATGTGCCTGTATCATGTACCCACGCATGTGCAGACATATATGTCCATTATGTGTCACATGCATAACTTGTTTTGTGAGCCACTTTCAGAAAAGTGGAGAGTAAACGCATGACCCACATATGCCTGGGTTTATAACTTGTGGTTCTCAGGATAAGCCTGATTGAAGGAGCCGTAGCACTGTGGTCCCCTCAGATAGGATTGTGGGACTGTGTATCACAAGCTCTCATAGAGCCCAGCAAACAAGTGTTGCCCACCAACAGGTATGTGTGGAGCAGGAACCCCAGACTTGTGGGACCTCTAGGAAAAGAATTAACATGCTCTCTTGAGAGGCCATCCCAGGAGGCTCGACAGTTCTGCCTCAGCACCTGCTGGACGTCTTCAGTATGTTTTTTGTTAGCTCTATTCCAGGGCTGGGGAGAAGAGATTTGCCCAGAGGCTCCCTCAGCTTGAAGATTTTGACTTTGATATAGTATGCCGTCCTTGATCGTATAGGGCAATTGCTGCCTGAGAGGCTCCGGGGAGAGACGGATTCTCTAGCACCGTTATTTCAGACTGAGTTTCAAAATTTGCTAAGATGCTCGGTCAGTTCAATTCTTAGATGATGTGGTGTGTGAAAGCCTGGTGAGGAGCTGGGTAACAACTGTAGAGATGTGACCTCTCCTGTGACCCCTCCCGTGACCCAGGCCTCTCTAAACTCCATGCTATAGCTTTGGTTGTGGACAGACAGGAGAGAGTACCCTTAAAACCATTGTTGCAGAGAGGTGAAGTGCTTCTTTGTAGGTCTCTATTGGTATCTGAGGAACTGACCACATGCCTCTCTTCCCCTCTACAGCTCCCCCAAATGTCATACTCAGCTTTCGCCCCGGGGACAGCCTGGTTAAGGAATGCGCTTGCAGAATTGACGTCACCGGTTCCTACTGAGTAGCCTGTGAGATTTCCATTAAATTCCCGTAGGATATCTGGAAGAGGAAAGGTAAACTCTAGCACACATGTCTGACAGAAACTCTCTCGGTTGGAATGAGATGATGACGACAACATTGGAAGTTTCCCTTACAGAACACGTTTCTCTGCCCAACTTAGAGAGCAGTGAAGGTTCCTCCCCTCCCCTCCCCATCAGATGTGCCCCAGGATTTCTTGGGCCAAATTGAAAAACCTAAAGGCTTTCAGAATTTGATGACTTGTCCTAGGCCAGTGGCTCTCACACTTCCGAACACTGTGAGCCTTTAGTACAGTTCCTCATGTTGTGGTGGCCCCCAACCATAAAATTATTTTCATTGCTACTTCATAACTAAAATTTTCTGCTGTTATGAATTGAAATGTAAGTATCTGCTATGCAGCATGATCTTAGGTGATCCCTGTGAAAATGTCACTCAACTCCAAAGGAGTCTTGACCCATAGGTTGCTACCCTAGGTCACCTCACAAGAAAGAACAGGAACTGAACTCAGGCCTGTAGGCTCCATGTCTGCTGCCCATCCCATCCCTCAGGCTGACAATTGGGGCCTCCTCTCCCACTTTAGGGCTTGTCCCATGAATGCACTATTTTTTTTTCTCAAACAGTGCCACTCAAGCCTATGGTATCTACTTACTGGGCAAGGTGGTCACATTCTCCAGGGTATTGTCTCCACCAGCACTGTGGGGAGGGAGCAAGGCAGGGAGGGAGAGAAAGCAAGTCAGTATATAAACCTTACCAAAGAACAATCCCTACTGTCCTTAGATTTTCAGGATCCTAAGAACATTCTAGATTTACCAGTGGACTATTTCCTGCTTAGTCTAGGATTTGAAGCTAAAGGACTTCCTGTCACTCTCTTAGGAGGGGAGTACTTAGCTGAGGACACTAAATGCCCAGCATGGACTACATTGTAGGCCTTGGCTCTCTCTCCTGTCCCAAGCTTAGGAGTTAACTGTGGACATCTCCCTGAGACAGAGTAGAAAGCTGAGGTGCCAGGAAGTTCATTTCTAAGGGTAATCCAAACCCAGCTTGAGCTGGAAACCCTGGGAGCACAGATAAGCGTCTTCTGCCTGGTGTCACGTAGATTCCAGTGGGAGACTCGGGGGACAGAAGGAAGCTTGCTGCCGTCTAATGCCCTGTCTCATGTCATCTGGCCTGACCACAGGACATACAGCCTAAGAGGAGGTCATTTCCTCCCACATGCTTAAAGGAGATACTTAGTTCTGTCTTTAAAAAAAAATCTAGGTGCTCAGTTATTTGTTATTTACTGTTTGTTTTTCTTCTGTGCCCCTTTGCTCAGCTCCAGGACATCACTTCAAGCCAGGGGAGTTTAAGAACACAGCCTTACTTAGCATCTGGCCCAATGGAAGAGACCCCTCAAAGATGCCACAAATCAAAGCTGCTCTTCAGTCAAGGGATGCTTGGGATGCAGGCCACCGTTCTGTACCTGGTGGTCAAGGGCTTGAGCTGGGCACACAGCTCCATAAGACAAAGGAGCTGGGGCGAGCTCTGCCCACCCCACCACCCTGTTCTGTCCCCTTCCCTTGGCCCATCAGATGCATGGTCTGGCCTAGTGGCTGGGCTTCTTTCTTGTCAGTTGTCACCAAGTCTTTTCTAGCTCTACAGGCAGGTGTGGCTTTGGAATCCTCTCTTCTCCCAACCAAAGTCACCAAATTGGAGCATTTTAGACTTGGGAGGAAATTATAAACCCATATACTGTCTCATCTGTTTCTTCGGCATGTTTCTCTCAATAAACAAGATAACACACATAAATACATGTATCTACCACGTTCCTCCTACTGTCATTAAAGGTACTTTGGTACTTAAAGGAAAAAAAGGTGCCAGAACAAGACCTGCAGAGTTCCCAGGGCCATTTTAGAACAGTATGTACAAGAGGAGAAGACACCTACACAAACGAACCCAGAGAGGTTCAAAAGTATGTATGTCGCCATCTTGATTGGAACTACGCAAACATGAGAGGAGACAGTCACGCCAAGCATCTGGGCTATGTTATACTCTTCAGTGAACGTGTTATGTGACACATGAGCTCAGGGTTAGACCCTCATCTGTTGTTTCCCAGTCTGCAGACAGGTACAGATGTTTAGTGATGTGTGTTGGAAGAGTCAGAACAAAAACAAGAAAATGCATTTTGCCTTGGGTAAGTCAATTTTATTTTTGGTCCATGAAATAATCCCAAACAAACCAATGTATTTCTACCAAAGAAAAAGCCATACTCGGAAGCAGTGGTTATCAACCTGTGTGCTGTGACCCCTCTTAGAAGGTTGAATGACCCTTTCACAGGGGTGGCTCTAAGACCACCAGAAAACAGATATTTACATTATAATTCATAAGAGTAGCAAAAGTACAGTTATGAAGTAGCCAGAAAATAATTTTATGGTTGGGGGGCACCACAGCACAAGGGACTGTATTAAATGATCACAGCATTGGGAAGGTTGAAAACCACTGCAAGAAAGCTCTCTGACTCACTGGTAAGCTAGCTAACAACAAGGAGATCCATTGGCACAGGGTCTCACAGACCCACGGACCTTGGAGCCAGGCAAACCTCTACAGGTCCTGTTTCCAACCACCCACACCCCAAGAACCCTGGGATCCTTTCTTTGCTGTCTATATGAGGTCCATTTTTTTTCCATATTGTTTCCTTGGAGGAAAAGGCCCAAGATACTTTCTTAATTTTCCTGGAATCATTTAATTGCCTGGTATTTCCAGTTTAGTGAGCTCCAGAAAATTGTTTTTCTCTGGTCAGTCTACTTCATGGACATTTCCCAGGTGTTGTTAACTGATACTTCAAACAAAGAAAATTTTAGAATTAAAGGAAACTTGAGAATCAAACATAAAACATAAAGAGGTGTTTCCATTGCAGCATCTCTCAGAGCCCTTTCTATGCTGGTCTGCACATGAGGGACATAGTAGGTTACCTCAAATACAAAGGAATTTCCCTCTTGGACAGCTAACATCCCATAGAAGAACTCGGAGAAACACCTGTCGGTATACCTGTCTACCACTGTCACAAGACTCTAACTGAACACTCTGTCTTCAACACAGGTGCACTTGGAGGAAGATGTTTGGGACATTTAAGACAAGTTCAGGGCTTTTACTTGAAATGGCAACAGTCATTGGCCATGGGTAATTGGGTTTATAACTAGAAAGTTCAAGTGCCTTATTCCTAGGAAAGATCAGACAGCAGCTGAACATTTATTTACATGGCTGGGCAGGAAATCTACCAGGAGGCTGACTTTATATCTGGATTGGGAGCCCCACTATCTCAGCTACCTGTGAGGCTGCAGCAGTCACTTTTGCCCCCAAGGGTGTTCCTCTGTAGCTGACATTTGTGTGTGGTTTTCCTCATGTGATGATGATGTCACTGCCTCCTTTAGCTGAGGTGGAGCAGCTGCTGCAACCCAGGCCACTTCTGAATTACAGTAAATTTTGTTTTCCCTCCTCTGCTCCCAGCCCCTCCCCCTTCCTTTCCCTCATCGCTTCAGTAACATTCGGGGGAGGGCTGAGTAAACGAGGTTTTGTTTTGTTCCAGGCAGCCCACTAGAGATCACTGACCTGGCTAAGACATGTGGAAATGTGGGGGCTTTGCTAAAAAGCAGTTACCTCTCTCTGGGAGGAGAGATGGCCCTCATGCTGAGGGCACACTGGAACTTCCTAGTGGTGGCTACAAGCCATGCTGGCCCTGCCTTTCTCTTACCTTGGCAAACAGGTTTCTCTGGGACTTTCCTTATCCCTGACCACCCAACCTTGTTCCCTGTCTCTTTCTTAGGGAGTATCCTAGAAGTGAGAAGTGAACACACCCTGAAGAGGTGCATGCTTGCCTGTGCGACCAACTGCCCATTAAGGCTCTGCCCTCTCGTGGCAGGCTTCGGTATAGCTTTCCCAGGTAAATTCTAAAATACTGGCTAATTACTTTGAATCATGCAGAACCAGGAAATTTATTAGGAAAGAAAAGAACACAACTAACATTCAATTGTTTACCTGACATCCCAAGTCACCTGAACACCTATCTGGGGTACTGTTTCTCACCCTTTCCCTTGTCTGACGGCATGCTGGGTACCACTTTCTCCCGGAAGCTTTCCATCCTTGCTGATGGGGCTGGTTCCTCTCTTTTCTCCCATCCTGTGGCACTCAGGAAGTTCTCATTTCGAAAGAGCACTAACCAGGTGAGCGCTCAGCTAACAGATCTCTCTCCCTGAGACACCCAACTCAGTTCCTAACTCTGTGCTAGCACACAGAAGTTGCTCAGAATCACCCATGGATTGCAATCTGCCGTCAGTCTCTCCTCGGGAAGTGAGTATGTGTACATATACATACAGATAGAGGTGTGACTACGAAACAACATGAATACATACATGCAGACAAACATAGTAGCATCAACATATGAAAACAGACATGCAAACGGACAGGCAGAGACTCAGGGACTTGGTGCTTTTCGGGCGCACTTCATGTTGGATTTTCTGACCCAGGAGTTTGGTAAGAACCTTGGTTTACTTTTTCTGTATAATTTAAAAAATAAAAAGATTATTAACAGTAAAATATTTTCTCCATGCAGTCAATGTTCACAGTTTGCAGAAATATATAGCTGTCCCTCTGAAAGCCTCTTCTAGACCTGGCCCTTGCTCTTTGGAATTTGTGCTTTTATAGGAGTTAAACCCAGTCAGTGGATACTAGCAACCCAGCAGCTGGGAAGTAAACACAGGCAGGTCAGAAACTCAGGGTCAGCCTCCCTTATGTATAGAGTTCAAGGTCAACCCAGATTCCTTGAGACCCTGGCAACAAAACAAATCCACAAAACCCAAAAGGTAACAAAACAAACAAGCCCTGGGAAGAAGAGGTAAAAGGTCAACATTACCTATAGGACAGTCCTCGATATTGTGTGGTGAGATCGTCAAGGTTACCTTCTTGGGAGCTGATTCCATTGCCAGCCTTTGAGAACATCAAATGCCACAGGAAAATCAACAAGTCAGAGAGTGAGTGGGGGCTATGGCCCCAGTGCACTCAGGACAGCAAGAATGGCATTAAGACTGGGAGTGAGGAGCCTAGCCTGTCACCCCCTTCCCAGCTTTACCTTCCCTTGCTATGGCTGCCCAGTTACAGAACTGACAAATAAGGATGCCTTTCCACAGGAGAGGCTTGGGGCCCAACTGGGATTATGGTTGTAAAGACAAGAAGACTCTCAAATGCTGTACCAATGGGAGTGAAATTGGCAATATTGCCAACGTGAATACCACACAGGTCTTTATGGACATGGGCCCAAATGTTAGGCTGCAGCCACTGTGGTGGAGAGATTTCCAATAAAATCCCTCATTTCTCTTTTTCTTTCCCTTAGAACCAACTTCCAGGAAGGCATTTATAAAGCCCCGGCTGTGGAGGTGGAGCCCTGGGATGAAACATAGCCCAGTGTTAAAAGTGAGGAGAAGAGCCTTATCCACCACGGAAGGAGAGCTACTGTGATTTATTTGGGGGTGCTTTATCTGTGCTGATTCGGAGGAGACAGAGAAGGATCTGGGCAGATCAAAGGGAGGGAGAATAGCAACCACACGGGTATTGTTAGGAGAATTTTGAGTCAAAATGACATATTTTTGCCTATGTCGAAAAGTGTTGTTGGGTGTTCAAAAATTCTGCCAACTGAGAATATTCAGTTCATTTCTGAAAATACTTTTTCCTGCACACCTACTTGACAAAGCAGTTGTAAAGAAAAAAAAATCACATTGTTGCCATTCTCTTGGATGCACAGAGTTAAGGCAGAAGGATTAGAGATGACAGAAGGTAAAAATACAGGCTTTAAAGTTAGGAGGGCAGACTTGGGACTGGCCCCACCATGGCTCACTCTACCCCCAGGGCTCAAAAGTTCTTACAGTCAGAGAGTCTCCCAGAGCTGCCACAACTTGGATGTCTGCAGGTCTCAGGGCATGGACTGAAAGACAAGTAGACATGCTTGAGATGGGAAGAGAGCCGAGGGTACGGTCTACTGCTTTTGCTTCATGCCAACACCAGAAACTAGACTGCATGTGTGTTTAGACCATGCAGAGCCGGGGAGCCTAAACTGTGTTGGCAGAATTTTCATGCAAATTTCCTGTAAGAGACACAAGCAATTCTTAGGCATGTGTCAGGCTAGAAGATAGAGAAGCAGGCGCTAGAAATGCAAACACAAAGCGGGGCTGGAGAAGATGAGGCAGAAGTCTACTTTAGTGCTAGTGGTCACAGGAGAAGTCGGCGGTGGCCTAAATGCCCAACCAGACAGGCACTGGCTCACATACAGGCCACTTAGAGCTGGGTTTTAGATTTCCACATGAATCTAAGAAATAGTCACGACAGGCCCTTCCCTAATCTCAAGTCCTTTTTTTGAAGAGCCCAGAGAACTTTCTAGACCCTTCCACAGGCAGAGATTGAGGACACATTTCCATTGAGCCATCCATTTTATGGGACTCCCTGGCCTCATTCACCTCTAGACTTCACCATCTTGCAGGACTGGGCCAACCGTGGACAAGCAAGCTCTCATGTTTTCTCTGTGCCCCTGCTTAAATCTTGAAAGTAGGAGGATGGGAAACAGCTCCTGGCACAGAATGCCTTGGGGGCTTGCCAGGCCCCCATGATTCTGCCAAAGTTGAACAAATAGCTCACCCAGGATAGGAAGCAAGCACTGGTCAGAATTGTGTTGAGTGGTTATCATATGAAGCCTTAGCAGATGGTATATAAGCTTTTGTGGAGGGGTGTTAGATCCTGGTGAGTCACAGGGGCTGTAGTAGTTTGAAAAAAATGGCCCCTATAGGCCCACAGGGAGTAGCACTATTAGGAGGTATGGCCTTACGGAGGATGTGTTAATTTGTGTGTGCATGTGTGTGTATGCGTATATGTGTGTGTGTGTGTGTGTGTGTGTGTGTGTGTGTGTGTGTGTGTGTAGGGTGTGTCGATGGGGGCTTTGAGGTCTCTGAAGCTCAAGCCAGGCCCAGTGTGGCATTCCCTTTTTGTTGCATGCTGATCCAGATGTAGAACTCTCAGCTCCTTCTCCAGTGTGCCATGTCTGCCTGCCCACTGCCATGTTTCCTGCCATGATGATAATGGACTAAACCTCTGAACTGTAAGCCAGTCCCAATGAAATGTTTTCTTGAGAGTTGCTGTGGTCATGGTGTCTCTTTACAGCAAAAGAAATCTTCTTCTTCTTCTTCTTCCTCTTCCTCTTCCTCTTCCTCTTCCTCTTCCTCTTCCTCTTCCTCTTCCTCTTCCTCTTCCTCTTCTTCTTCTTCTTCTTCTTCTTCTTCTTCTTCTTCTTCTTCTTCTTCTTCTTTTGGCTTTTTGAGACAGGGTTTCTCTGTATAGCCTTGGATGTCCTGGAACTTACTCTGTAGACCAGGCTGTCCTCAAACTCAGAAATCCACCTGCCTCTGCCTCCCAAGTGCTGGGATTAAAGGTATGTGCCACCACTGCTCGACTAAAGAAATCTTAACTAAGACAGGGGCTTACCTGAGGTTGGTGGTGAGGCAGAAGGGTCTTTCTCATTGCAAAACAACCAGGATCCATAACCCTAAATACAAAGGGCCAATCCAAGAATCTTAGGATTAAGCAGGTAGGAATCGAGCAGCAGAAAAATTGGATGGGCATCAGGCTTACTCAGCAGAGCCCTGGGTCCTTTTCCTGGGGAGGGGTCTCCAGGGACACTGAGTAACAACCAAGCTCAGATGTTATAATTCTGACCTCTCTTTCATCCAAGGCAAGACTCAGGGCCGTAACAAATGACCCACCCCACCCTCTGCCTTCTCCTTCAGCTGTGTAAGGCTAGGTTGATTCTACTCTCCCCCATGGAAGGTGTGGGTAGAGAGATGGTTTTAGAAAAGGGAATGAGCCCTCTGCTTTCTTTCGGGAATTCTTACCCATCTTCCCATCAGCAGAAGCTGCCCACCCCACTGCCCCTGGAACCAAAAGGAAGCCATAGATAGATACCGCATTGCTGTTCTTGGTGGTGCTCAGAAATGGCCAGTCCTGTGGGAAGAGGTGAGTGAGCAATGGAAGGAATCACACCAGCCTGGACATGCTCTTCCCTAGCCTCCACAGGGCTACAGTCAGAGCTTAGACCCTTCCAGAAAGGCTGACCACCCAGGATGCAGCAGGGTCTTTTCTGCAACCTGAACCAAGTCCCAGAACTCAGATTTAACCCTTAAGTAGCTACTAGGAATGGGTGCATATTCTTTCTTGCACTCAAACTTGGGCCTTGTTTCTCTACCCTGCCTAACAGCACCCGTGCCCGACCCCCACTCCCAGATGCTTGCCATCTGACACCTACTTTGCCCTATAGCAGCCTGAGTTCCTTTGTGCTTAAGCAAGCAGACCCCCGTCAGTCCCCAACTTCTTCCCCACATAAGCCCTGGTCCAGTAGTTCCCAGTGAGAATCCTGGGACCCTTTTAGGGACCCAGAGAAATTCACAGGTTTTTGAGGCTGCAGCTACAACACTCTAAGAATCTGACACTTTGTGAGTGGCACTGGGGTCCTCCTCTGCTGATGGTGAAGATCTGCTTTCCTAGCTCTGGCTTCCATCTGAACATCCTGCCTGCCTCTGCCTCCACTTTCCATCCAAGCATGCACCGCTCTGATGCTTCGTCTCTTGCTCTTCCCAGCTGGTCATGAGCCAATGGCTACATGGAAATAGGTTATCCCTCTGTCTTGTTTGCCCTAGAAAGCTTCCTATCCTTTTCATAAGAGCCACCATATCACTCCTGCCTGCCCCAAAGAGGGGTAACCTGTCCAGACTTGTGTTGACATCCTTGCCATTCAGAGCTGAGGAAAACACTAGAGGGTTCAAGTCACTATGGGTCTACCATTCTCTCTGTTTGTTTAACCAAAGGAGGTGATTTGGATTGTCAACCTGGAATATGGATGGGGTGGAATGGGTGGGCAGAGAGGAGCTGAGGTGAAGGCATGGGCTGACTGGGTAGAAGAGATACTATACTCAGAGGGTGTTGTCAGGAGAGCCCACTCTACCTGGCTCGGACACTTGATAGGGGCCTTGATTTCAAAATTCTGATGTCTTGTCTTGTGGCCCACAGGTTCCAGCTAAACAAAAAAAGCAAGGAGACAGAATGAGCAATAGACAGACCAGGTGGACTGGTCAAGATGCTGGGGGGTGAGGGTATGGGGAGGGAGGGGGATGCAGGCAGCTGGGCCAGAAGAGGGGATTCTTACCCTATGGCTCTTACCATGTTCCTCCAGAGGGCAATGGCTGAGCGGGCATGAGTCTTGACATTAAAGTGGAAACAGTCAGGGGCAAAGAAAGAGCTGTCGGGTAAGCCCTCCTAGTCACCGGGCAGAAAGGGAGGAGCAGGTACAGGTGTCAGAAAACTCAGTTGCTCACCCTCTGGGGGCTCCCCTCATCCTCAATGCATCATCTCTTTACCGGGGTCCGTGGCATGGCCACATTTTCAAAGAAGGGCTGGACAACCACGGTGAAATCGTCCCTGGTGTCATATTGTCCACTCTCAATCAGTTTTTCAGTTTCTTTCTGTAGGAGGAGACAGAGACGGGTTGGAATGTTTGGGGAAACAGTGAAACCGGTCTCGAGTCTTACTACTTTAAGGGAGGAGGAGGGCATAGGGGAAGACAAGGTGGGCTCAGTGAGGTATGTTCTGTGATCTCACACTGAAGCTTCATTCAAAGAAGCTGCTCTCTGGCTCCTGTCATCCTTGAATGTGTTTCCATTGGCACAGTCCTCAGTAGTCATCACTCAGCCAAGGACGAGATGCTTAGTATCAACTGACTCTATCTGGGGTGCACAGACCTCTGAGAGTCCTGCACAGTAAAACATCTCCAGGCTTACCTGATACTGCCTGTTCCTTTCAACAAGGTTGGCAAGTTCTGCTGAGTTTTCACCAAGGTTCAGGACACAAGGACACAGTCGCCTGCCAACAAAACCAAAGAGCCCCCAGCCTGAGGTCATCTTTCCGATGAGCAATACAAAAAGCTCTAGCCTGAGACTCTGTGTATTTCTTATAAGTTGAAGGGTATCAGGAATCTGAGTCTGGATCCAAGGATGCCACAGAAAAACGTCCATGGCCTAAATTTGCTCTTGGAAATAAGACCTTCCTCCTGATGTGTGTAGGAGTGATTTTATGGAGCTGACTCACCCCAAGGTTGTGTGAAGATGTGCAGAGAGATACACCCTCCTCCGAACCGGTAATAACAACAGCAGCAGTAATCGCTAGTACATGTTACATGTTAACGGTGCCAAGCACCATGTGTTCATTATGTTTAAATCTCTTAGTCATCCCAGAAGTTTTTATTGTCCCCATTTTACAGGTGAGCAATCTGAAGATGGCACACTCTGTCATCCTAGTAATGTTGGCGGCTAGGGAAGCGGATCATGAGTTTGAAGACAGTCTGGACAGCTGAACAAGATACTATCTCAACATAAAAAATAAAGGGTTTTAAGGACTGCCTGTCTAGCAGGCATGAAACCTTGGGTTCTATCTCCAATATTAAAAAACTGGGTGTGGTGGTTCCTGCCTGTAATCCTAGGACTCTGGTGGGCAGAGGCAGGAGGACCAAAAGTGTAGGCGTAGGTCATTCTTAGCTCTAGGACAAGTTTGAAGTCAGCCTGGGATACACAAGACCCTCCCTCTAAAAAAAGACAAAAGCAAAAAGAGCCAGGCATATAGTTCAGCAACAGCAGACTTTGCTAGCACCAAGGACTTCAGGGAGAGGAGATGACCAAGTCTCAGTGGTTAGGTAACGTCCTTAAGGTCCCACAGCCATATTGACACTGGTGGGACCTAGGACTTGAACTCTCAGTCACTGAACTGAAAGGCTCTGTGAGCCTGCAATGCCACTCTGGTTTGTCCAGATCTGGCAAATCTGGATCTCCATCCCTGGGGGTAATAGCCCAGGTGGTTCTGTGTAGCTGTGGTAGCACAGAGAAAGCTTGACCTCCGAGGCAGATAGGCAGAGAGGACAGTCTCAAGACAAGGAAACTTTTCATATTAACACCGACACTCTTATCTTCAAATGCACGTGGCAAGAGACTTCTCCAAACTGGTTTTGGTTGCCTTCAATCTCTGCAGTGACCAGTAGTGGGAGGCTTTTGGGGGGGGGGGGAATCTATTCTGAAGTGGAATGAATATACTGAACCCTCCCCCATGTGTCCCAGTGACTGAAGAAAGTGGGATCCAGTAGATGAGTCAGCATTGAAAATAGCATGCCTGACACCCAGCCCTGGCAGGCAGCCTGTGTCTGCTCACAGTATCCTGAGCCTTCTCTAGGGAACCTGTGCGGTCTGCCCTACTCCCCTACAGAAGATTTGGCATAGTCCTCCAGGGATCAGCCAGTATGCCTCCTTAATTTCCAAGAACAAGGCTGGCCCTTGTGAATTATTCATTCAGTTCATCTGCAAACAGCCTCTGAGCCCCTATACTCTGCTGGCAGTGACTCAGTGCTCACAGGCTGTGGAGGATAATCACCACACTGAGGTGACTAATGACCACGTGCTGTGCCCAGAAACACGGTGAGGGTTAGAGCTCAGGGGAGGGAGGTTTGCACAAGCCACCATGACCAGTTAGAATAGCATCCTCCTTCCTAAGGTCACAGACTTATCTGGTGCTAGAGAGGAATGCCATCTTTGGTTGGTTCTGGAGGCCGAGAGTTGACGCCAGCCTCCTGGGAGCACCCTTTTGAGGACCAGAATGCTCTGTTCTCTGAGAGAAGATTCACCCCTGGATCTTGCCAATTCTGACCTCACTTCTTTCTCTTTCACAGAGGAATAGTAGCCCCGTGTTTCTGTTTGTCCCACCTGGAGCACACGCATGCCAGTCAGAAACACTGTCTGGCCTGGGGACCAGCCTCTGGGAGGTGGTCACTATGCTCTGGATGCTGTGGGCTGAGTGATCCTACTGCTAATACCCTCTCTCTTCTTTGGTGAAGGGGTCGTGCGGCTGACTTGGCAACAGGCAGAGACTCCTTATGTGCTCTCTCAGAGGGACTGCTGAGGTCTATACTAATGTTTACAGAAGATAACCTGAGATGTCTGTCCCCCAGGGAGACCTTTTCAGGTTAAAGTACAGGGTAGTTCTAACCAGCCTTATACTCTACCCTGGAGGTTCTTAAAAAAAGAATCTGCCAAGGTCCACAGTCCTTTCAGGAACATGGGTGAAGTTGCCACCAGACCTGAGGATCATCCGTGGGCAGCTGACTGAAGGTTCATTGAACAGCTCTCTCAAGGGGGTAATCTCAAGCACCTTTACCATGTTCACAAAGGCCCGGGGAACCTGCAGAAACAGAATCAGTCACCAAGATGATGTGGTGAGATGGTAGCGGCTTCTCACTTCTCATGTGGGGGCTGGAGCTCAGAACTTGTGACTTCCTCCCGGCCCCACCCACTTCCTTTCTCTCTCATTTCTGCTGTTCGAGGATATATGCCAGCTTCTGTCAAGTAGCTCTCAGAACTGCTGTGAGGCCTCTGAGGTCACAGACAATAGCTCTGATGGAGCGACTCAGAGGCCTGTGTGGTCTAACCATACCTCTGCATGGAGGATGTCCAGGGCCTTCTTGATGTTGTCTGTGAAGTTTTGGGGAGAAAAGCGAACCTGCAGGCAGAGGAAGAATCTCATGAGCCCCATGCATCACCCCATCTCCGTCCTATAAGCAGGATTGCTTCCTAGATTGGCTTCTCCTCTTTCTGTATTTTAATCAAAGTTGGCAATATTGAAACAGGGACAATATTTGGGGTCCCTAGCTACAGAGTTGGCAATATTGAAACAGAGTGCCAATCTTTGGGGTCCCTAGCTACAACGCTCACGCTCATCATGACCCTCAGGAAAGGGTCTTTCCTTTTGCCTAGACCCAGGGAAAACTCTGAATTGATTTTGTATTGCCTAGAGGTCTAGAGCCTTAGCTATCCCATATAGCTCCTCTGAAATGGGGCTACTGAAGTGGGTCACCTCAAGAGCTGGGTTGTAAATAGTCTCTGGTTCTACTGCTTGCCCTCTTCTGAGTCTCAGGTGCATCAAACGCTTCTAGGTGACTCAAGGATGCATGGGGCTATGAGGGAGTTTATGCAACCTCCAAACAGAAATGCACTTTGATTTTTTTTATCTGTGGTTTTAGAAGTGTGTGTGTGTGTGTGTGTGTGTGTGTGTGTGTGTGTGTGTATGAGTGAGAGAGACAGAGGGAGAGGGAGAGAGAGAGGGAGAGGGGGAGAGAGAAAGAGAGAGAGAGAGAGAAAGAGGGAGAGAGAGAGAAAGAAAAGGAGGAGAAGAGGAAGGGAGGAAGAGAAGAAGGGAGAAGGGGAGGGAGGGGATAGATGTATAGATGTAACATGCATGTATATGTGTATGGAATCCAGAGGTTCACATCAGATATCTTCCTCAGTGGCTTTCTCCCTCATTTTTTGAGACAGAGTCTTCTATTGAATTTGGAGGTTTATCTGTTCAGCTAGACTGGGTTGGCTAGCAAGCCCCAGGAATACTTTTGTCTCTCCCAAGAACTGGGGTTACTGGTGTGTACACACACAAGCACACTGGGGTTACAGGTGTTCAGGGACACATCACACTAGGTCACAGGTGCACGCGCATGTGCACACAAGCCCCCCTCCCACATACACACACCTACACAATATACTGGGTTGTAGGTGTACAACCGCTGGCTTCTTCTGTGGGTGATAGGAAATCCACCCTCAGGTCTTCATGCTTGACTAGGCCTTCATCCCCAGCCCCATTTTCAGAGCATTGAAAAAAAAAATCAATGGAACCCCTTCTCTAGGTGAAGCATATCCAAGAACCCCACCTTACAACAGGTTAAAGCTGTGTCCCTCAGGAAGCTGGGAGGGGGGCCAAGGTTCCAAAGCTTCATCTGTCCCCAGAAGCCTGTCAGTTTTCCTTTGAGATCTTTAAATCTCAGCTTTAAGGTTCCTAGCCCTAGGTGACTCTGATATCAGGAAAGTGTATTGTAAGGGTCTGGGGACAGGTCATCCTCTGGGCACAAGCTCGATTTCTTCTGCCTTACTCTGTTAGTTCCTCTCTCCCTGTGGTAGTTTAAATAAATATTCTTGGTCCACGGAGAGGCACTATTAGGAGGTGTGGCCTTGTTGGAGTAGGTGTGTCACTGTAGTCCTGGGCTTTAAGACCCTTAATCCTAGCTGCCCTGAAGCCACTCTTCTAGCTGCCTTAGGTAAGAGAGGTAGAACTCTCAGCTCCTTCTGACCATGCCTGCCTGCATGCTGCCATTCAGATGATAATGGACTGAACCTCTAAACCTGTAAGCCAGCCCCAATTAAATGTTCTTGTAAGAGTTACTTTGGGGGCTGGAGAGATGGCTCAGTAGTTAAGAGCACTGACTGCTCTTTCAGAGGTCCTGAGTTCAATTTCAGCAACCACATGGTGGCTCACAACCATCTGTAATGGGATCTGATGCCCTTTTCTGGTGTGTCTGAAGAGAGCAATGGTGTACTCATATATGTAAAATAAATAAATAAATCTTAAAAAAAATAAGAGTTGCCTTGGTCATGGTGTCTGCTCACAGCAGTAAAACCCTAACCAAGATACTCCCTGCCCAACGTATGCCCAGCTGGCAGGTCTCCTTCATTATTAGCTGAGAATCCTCTTGCTCTCCACACGCCATGGCTACTTTGATTGCAGAGTTATTTATGTATTGTCAGAACCCAATGGTGATGTCTCTCCTGTGCTATGAAGAGTTGCTTGTTTCTGGCCCCTGGCTAAGGGAACCAGGGACCCCAAGGACAGAGCTTGTGTCTTGTTTGCCACTGCTCACCTCTGGGTACAGCATGTGTCACAGGTATGAGTGTAAGACTCACAGGTGGTTTGGTGTAAGAGATCTCCTTCAGAGGGACTTGGGAATCCAGGAAGAATACAGGTGGCAGCCATAGTGGAGCTCCATTGTGGGTTTCCCATCAGCCCCAAGGGGTGCAGACCTGAACTAATCACTTTCTGGGAAATCACTTTCTCTAGAGACAGCACAAAGGCGCAATTGGCAAGGCCAGTAAGTACTGCAGAAAGGAGCCACCCTGCGACTAGCTACAAAACAAGCAAGCCTTTCCCAGATAAGACAAGGTTATCTAGTTTTCTAGAATGATACAATCAGGCTCCCTCAGTAGGGAACTTCATCAGGACCAGTCTTTCAGATGAATGTCCTCTGGGTCTTAAGGTTAATGAATCCCCAGTTGGATCCATGCCAAGCCATGTACATCCTGAACAGGATAGCTAGGTCAGGACCCAGTGGCCAACTATAGAATTTTTCCTAAGGGTCGGTCAGGGGACGAAGACTTACCACATCATCGCAGGCGCCACAGAGGTCATTGCCCCCTATAAACACAGTGATTATCTTCCAGTCTTCCTCAAAGTTTATTGTCTGAAATGGGTAGAAAACAAACAGGGCTAAGTAGGGAACTCTTGCAGAAGCAGCTCCCCACGTCATAGAGTTCAAATGGGTTTGTGGCACAGTAGGACACAGGTCTGTTTCCATCACCCTAGTAGGAGGAGCTCTTTTGAGTTTTGTGTGAGAGATAGAGAATTAGGTCCTGGTCCTGGGAAGGGAAGGTTGTTCTAGAATCTTCTAGAAATCCAGAGTTCTAAATTGCTTTACAGAAGAAGGACCATCTTCCATTAAGAAGGAACTTTCCTAACCCAGTAGTTAAAGGTGCCTGTGAAAAAGTCCCAGCTGGTTCTGGGCATTGTAGTGCATGACATTATCCCTGGCATTAGCAATGCAGAGGTAGGTAATTCTCTGAGTTCAAAACTGGTCTGGTCTACAGAAAGAGAGAGTTCCAGGACATCCAAAGCCACACAGAGAAACTCTGTCTCAAAAAAACCAAAAAAAACAAAAACAACAACAAAAAAAAACAAGAAAAAAAAGGAAGAAAGAAATGAATCAAGAAAGGAAGGAAGAAAGAAAATGAAGTAAAGGAAGGAAGGAAGGAAGGAAGGAAGGAAGAAATGAAGGAAGGAAGAAATGAAGGAAAAAAGAGGAAGGAAGGAAGGTTGATTTCAGCTGGACTGACAGGTTAGAGCAACACAGAGGTTCCAGGAGTTTGCCACCTCTAGAATCTCCTTCAAGAGAAATCTAGAAAAGTGTCTGAAGTGTCTGAAGGATTGTGTGGAAGGGCACAGGCATATGCATTCCACACACCATGGTCCAGGGTGGCCATGGTGCTCACAGCCTCTTACATTGTCTCTGGCCTCTGCTTCCAAATGAGTGTGAAAGATGTACAAGGGGCGGGGATCAGGAAAGCCTGACATTAGGCATAGACATATTCTGAAACATGCCTCATAAAGATAACCAGGCTGGATACCACCTCCCCAACCAGGTCTGCACTGAGCCTGCACTTCCATCTTTTATCTGTAAGAGGATCTCACACTCATTTTTTTTAGATCCCAACTCAAATACCTCTGTTTCCTTTCTGAATCCCTCAATCAGGTGAGGGGACCTGTCCCCATGGTGCCCGCCTCTATCCTGTGCAAATTCTTTACAAAATATGAGTCAATTGTTTCATAATCTTGCTTCTTCTGGTTTGTCCCCTCTTATAAAGCTCCTGGAGGATAGGACTGTGTTGTAGCTTCCTTCTATGTCTACAGCCCCAGGCTTGCCTGGCCATACATGTTTACTCTGTACAGCTGGGTAGTACAGAGAACGGGGACTCTACCTGCAAAGGAAGAGAGGTGCAGAGGCTCAGATTCTGCTAGAAACCTGGTCTGACTCCTTTGCCCCTCTCACCCAAATGCTGACTTCTCTGAGTCTATGTGTTTATCCTGCTGTTCCGGGAGTCCTCGATGTTCCCAGACTCACCTTGTCTGCCTTCATTAGGCTCACCAGCTTTTGGGCCTGGGCAGCTAAGCCACTGTGGGAACACACAGAAGGGAGATGAATGAGAATCAAAGTCTAGAATGTCAATGAAGCAGAGAGAGAAGCAATTGGCAATTGACTTAGGAGAGGAAGGTTGGGGCATCACTGAGTCCCACCGCACACAGCTCCATCCCCGCCTAGGCTTCACTGGAGATGACAGACCGCTCGAGAAGGGTACAGGCCTGCACGTTTGAGGGGTCGACCTTCAGTGAATTTATTTTCATGTTGGTATAGTTAATGATAAACTTTTGGGTTCTCTTCCAAGCCAGGCTTGTTCAACGCAAATAGGTAGCTACGTATTTATTTTACGTCATGTGTCACTCAGCTCACGTCCATGTGATCACATGGACGTGATGTCATGGCCTACCTAGCCCCCCTCACCAAAGGTGTTTAAGATGACTACAGAGCTGGGGATGAGTTCATTGGTAGAGTGCTTGCTTAGTGTAAACAAGGCCCTAGACGCAGTGTCTACACTGTGAAGCAAAGACAGCAAACACATAGATCAGCCTGTTCATGGAAAGTCAGTGTGGGTACAAATGAGATCCAAGCAGCCCCTTGATAAGAGCTACTTCTCTGCTAGCTAACAAGGTTTGAATGCCAGGTCTGCCCACAACCACCTTGGAGACCGTTACTTTACGAACCCAGGACTTTCCTCTGTAAAATAAAGCAGTAGCCATGCCTTCTTCATGGAGTTGAGAGAGTCAGATGAGGGTCATTAGTGCCTACCACAAGGCAAGCATCCTTGGAACAATTTCTATTGTCACTGTCACCATCCACAAAGTTCCCTGGCACCATGCCCAACACGGCTATCTACTAGCCCAGTTGCTCTGATCCAGCTAGAACGCTGGGTATCAGATACCTGGGAGGGTGACCGTGAATCAGTCACTTAACCTGCTCCCCACCTGTGGACCAGAGGTTGCCAGGACAACCCCTCTTTCTAAGAACCAGGGCTTGGAATGGGTGCTCCATAGCTCAGGGGCTTAGATTTTAGTCACTGATGAAACAGGCAATCGGCTCTCTACATTGTCCATCTGACAGAGCTACTGTGTAGGACCCAAGGATGACAATCGTGAAGGTATTCTGCAACTCAGGCACTGCTGGGTGTGTATAAAAGGATATGATCAGGCCTAGAATAAAGCCTGCAAGACCGAGGCTAGACCTTGTTGAGGGAATATAGCTTCTTTCTGTTATAGTTTCAAGTGAACAATGGGAACAACTGGCCCGCCCCTGATTTTCTCTGCCACCTGGATGCTTTCCCTAGAGCTTAGGGACAAGTAAAGTCACAGATTGAAAGCCATGAGCCATGCTTACTGTGGCTATCATAGGTCCTTGCCTCTGGGGGTCTGTTCTCACATATGTGTCTCCCTGATCTAACCAGGCTTAGACCTGCCTTACTTCTGCTGCTACCAGCTGGTACCTACCTGGTACAGAGACATCCATCCTGTTAATGTTAAAGCAACCTTTAGCTTGAAAATGGCAAATCTCTTCCACCCCTATCCCCACCAAAGGGAGAAGCAGCCTTCAAATCCATTCTAAAACCTACTGGGTTTGGTATGATCTGTCTTTCCTATGGGGCATAGAAGCGAAAGCTACTTAGAGGTAGCTGATAGCTCCAGGACAGCCTTGAAAGCTGGGAAAACATCAGGGAATCTAGAAACCAAACTGTAAGAACCTTAAGACCCATGTGAAGTGTGGCCTGTGCTGAATCTGGAAGAAAATTGGTAAAACAGAAATGGGTATTTATTTATTCATTTATTTATTTTTAACATGTTCCCTTTGGCTGGATGGGTGTTGTATGTTCGTTGGCTGGGAAACAAGGCTCCAGGGAACACTCGAGGCTTTGAATACTATGCAAGCAGAACAGGGCAGGTGGGATGGGGTGGGGATGGCAGGACCAGGAGGGTTCACCTATTAGTTTTAGGGACCATCAGGTCAGCACCATGGAGCATGGTCTCTGAGCTGCTAGAAATTTCCTCAAGAGAACCCTGTAGCCCTGGTGAATTAGTGCTGGATTCACCATCAGGAGCTTTCACATCTAAGATGGCGTCAACACCACAATTTCCACTAGAGAGGCTTGCACAAGCCTTGCCTCTTTGCTTCAGAGGTTTGCAGAGGCCACAGAAGAAATGTGGCTGACATAGAGGGCCTCCTCTCCCCTGTCAGTGTTCTTCCTATGACACAGGAAGCATATGGACTGCAGAGGCCCAAATGCCCCTCTGATGAAGGCAGGGCGTGTAAGACTCAAAACCAGCAACAGCAAGCTAACAACCGGGACTCACCAGGAGGTGAGTCACTTACATCCATACTTTGTAAGGGAATAAGGTCCACAGAGGACACTGGGTGATCTGCTTCAAGTGTATGAATGGCATCAGAGGAATTTGACAAGCTGCTAGGGTAGGGTTGAGTGTACACTGGCCAGGTCTGTGTGTCTGACAGCAAAGGATGCTCCCAGGAGAGCCTACTCCAGCTTCTTACCCCAATTCCGTACCCAGAACAAGCCTCTCACAGCCTACAGTAAAATCCCAGGCTACAGCCAGCTTTCTCGAGAACTTTCATTTCTGTCCCCCCACCCCAAACATGCATTCCCTCCAGGACACCCAGGCTCACTCAGATTTGGCTCCTGCTACGGCCTGGTTGAAGGATGCTCGGGGAGTGTTTTCATTCCCAGTGCCAACAGAGAAGCCCTTCAAGGAGGGGTTGAATTCCCGGAGGATGTCTGGAAACACAAGGGACATGTTTACCAGTGGACCCAAAGCAATCTTTCCATTGCTTCCCATTTGTTCTTTTGCCATAGGGACACCTACATAGCCCAGGCTATCCTCAACTGGTGATCTTCCTGCCTAAGCTTTGAGAGTGCTGGGATTACACAGCCAACTGTCAAGTTCCTTTGAACACTGAGTGTGGAGGACAGAACACAGCCCCAACGCCACAGCCCAGCACAGAACAGAACGTTGAGCAGGCCGAGACTCCACACCAGTGGCTCTTGACCTTCCTAATGCTGCGACCCTAAATGCAGTTCGTATTCTTTTGTTGCTACTTCATAACTGTGATTTTGATACTGTCATGAATTGTAATGTGAATTTACAACATGCAGGACGGTCTTTGGTGGGTGAATGGGTGTTAAATCCTCAAAGGAGTCAGGACCCATAGGTTGAAAACATGCATAGCACATAATAATTCCCTACATTCAGGTCCTTGTTTCTTTTGGGATTTTACTGCTGAAGTCTTCTCCTGCATCTACTGAGATGATCTTGTGGTTTCTGTCCATACTAATTTGTTATGACAGTGCATGCTTACATCTCTGGAAGGAAAGAAGCTAACTTGCGTATGGTCACAATGTGTTCTTGAATTTAATTTACAAGTATTTTATTGAGAATTTGGCATCTATAATCACAAAGAAAATGGATTTTTTTTTCTGTTATTCCTGTGTTCAGCAGTGTTGGCATGAGGTTGATGCTTGCTCCGTGGAATGAGTCGGGTGATGTGCTTGCCCTCTCCATGTTATGGAATGGTTTGGGGACAGCTGTTAGCTCTTCTCTAAAGGCTTGGTGGAATTCATTAGTGAATCTGTCCATTTCTGAGCTTTTCTTCAGCAAAGTTAGTTTCTTCATTTTGCTCTTAAAATGTTATTTTTAAATCAAAATTTAAAGATGGTTTTGCTGATAGAGCAGTTTTGATTGGCAGTTATTTACCTCCAGGGCTTGAAATACATTATTTTATGCTCTCCTGACTTTTATGACTGTTAATGAGAGCTGCTGTTATTCTGATGCAGCTGCCTTTGTGGGCGAGTTAGCCATTCCCTACTTATTAATGTTGTTTGATTTTAACTTCTGACACACTGACTATAACACATGGTGGAGAGGTTCTTTAGGGTTGGCTCTATTTTGGGTGTCAAACACATGACTTTTACGCTTGAATTTTTTCTCTAGATTTGAGAAATCTTGCACTATAAACTTAACTGGATAATTCTGTATTCCTTTGGAATTTATCTCATCTCCTATCTTATCCGTTCTTAGGTTGGCCTCTTGATCATATCCCAGAATTCTTAGACATTGTGGTCAAATTCACTTATTTTTTTAATTGAAATTTGATCAGAGAGTTCATTAGCCTTGTCCTCTATCCCCAATGCTCTCTCTCGATTTGGTTATAGCTATTGGCAATGCTTTTATTGGGTTATTTGGCTCACTGAGTGTTTTAATATCTAACATTTCTGTTCTAACTCCTAATCTCAATTTCCTTGCTGATTTTTTTTCCATGTTGCAATCTTTTTCATCCACCTTTGTTGATGATCAATTTGTGTGTCTGTCTTTGGGGTGGCACGCCTTGCCCTGGAGACGTGATTAGGGCAGAAGTCTGTCTCCCACATGCCCTGTTCGAGAGCATCTGCTGGGTTAAATAAAACAAGGCATCAGGGACAAGTTCTGTCCTGACCTCGCACTGACACAGCACAGTTTATCTGTTTACATAGCTGCTGTGCCCCAAATCCTGCAGCGATACCGTCAGGTTGTCCTCCCTCCTTTAGGAAAGAAAGCTAAGTATACATCTAAGCTAAGTATATCAGGGGAGTCCACCTGAGCGGGTGACACTGTCACCGTCATTTGTAAAGCACTTTGGTGGATGATCTTGAACAATATGATGTCCAGTCATCTTGCTGGGCCATCTCAAAGCCACGGGAGCAGCCTAAGTCATCTCCTGGAACAGGGAACAAGGAGTACTTGTGACACAGAACTGTACCTATTTAAATACAACACAGTTCCCTAGGAACTAAAATAGACAACAGACCTGAAGTCTGATCAGGTGTGTCAGTGTGGACATTACGTTTCTCTCTTGCTGGCTTAAAACTCAAATTGTTTCTTAGGCCAAGATATGTATGAAAGGGAGATATATTAGAAAAAGTAGTCAAAACAAAACCAATCAAGTCCCTCCCAGGTAAAACCCTCTTAAGGGTTTCTAAGAAGCAAAGAATATACTGTAAATAATGTCTAACACCTTATTAAAAGAAAGTGTACTTTAGGAATAAACGTGGGGCTGGCCAGTACTAAAGAGAATGAATCAAATAACACAGTGGAAAGCACTGGCGTTAGCTATAACAAAAACCATCAAAGGCAGACCCCTCAGAAAAATGTAGCCAGGCTTTAACAAAACCCATCCAAGTGGATGCTGGCAAAGTGATTAAGGAAAATATTGAGTCCAAAGTATGGCAGGGTTTGCACAGACCTGCAAGGTAGCTTCATCTCTCACTGCTGCAATAGCTGAACACCCCTCTCCGCTCCCAACACAACCCTGCCTCTCCATCTAGGTGAGTGATGTGTCCAGAATACCTTCTTTACTGGCTTACTTTTAAATGGTCTGTCCTAAGATTTGGTTTAAGCTCTCTTTTCTCATTCAATTCATTTATTGGATAAAGATGATTTCCCGTTGGAGAAACAAAACAAAACAAAACAAAGCCAAACACACAAAAAAAGCAAACAAAATCCTCCAAGGTTTTAGCGCAGGAGCTAAGCCAGGACGGCAGCCTCGGGGAAGCAGCGCCCCCTACTGCACACAGCTGCATCCTGCTGCCTTAGGAGGCTGGGCACCCGCCAGCGGGCGGCGCAGTGGGCTCAGGCATAGCCTACCTGCCCAGAGCACCAGGGTACTCACTGGCTAGGGTGGTCACGGTTTTGATGGTCTCATCTCCGCCCACACTGTTGTTGAGAAGCAAGAAAGAAAATGAAGGTTTAAAATGCCAAGCAAGACAGAGTTCCCTCCTGAATCACAGCCCCAGGGACTTGCCCTTTACCCATCACAGAAATGCAATTTCTTTCCTCCCTTCGTGGACTCCTGAGCAAACAGACAAAAGAACTTAAACTGTTGCTGTTGCTGTTATTGTACTTTCAGCTTTGAGCCCTGCTCTGATGTTGGAGCAGGGAGAACTAAGTTAGTCTCTTTCATTACATTTTCCAATCCAGAGGGATTCTTTGGGGGCCACCAGGGGACCACTTGGCCTCTCCATTACTGTTGATAGCTTACCTTGGGTCTTTCTCTTCCTGCTTAGCTTGGAAAAGCCCTTGTTCAAAGAGTGCCTTTAGGAGAGTCAGGATCTCGAAACCCAAGGCTAAGGTTCCAAGGGAGATCCCCCTGGCTTCTTCTAGGTACAAAACAATTGTGCACTTTTACCCACCCCCCAAAGTCCTGCCCAGGCAACATTACCTCTTGTTACAGGTATTATAGCCTTTGGGGGGGGGCAAATAAATTGAATTTAGAAGTTTGTTATAGAAAGAACTAGATGGCCCATCCCCCATTGAGGTACTGTTTTCTAGAAGGTTCAGGGTCTTCTTTGCTCACTCACCTCCAGGACAGGCCTCGGTATTCAGTTAAGACATCGAAGATATTCCCAGGGCTGGACCCAGCCCCATTGCCTGCCTGAAAGAGAACTCAAATAGCTGGTGGTGTCCATGCTTTTTCTCAGGACCCATGGCTGTCAGCCTATTTGAAGGCCCATACCCTTATCCTGGTCAGGACACCTAGGAAAGTTCTAGGATCCAGATGAAACATCCTGTGGATATACCTCCCACCCTTTCTGGGGTGAGCCTAGTACCATCCACAGCTATGCTTCTTCCAGGGAAACCCTGCCTGGACAGCAAGTAGGAGAATTATGAGCTTGTAGCATGCATTTCCCTCCCACCCACCAAAAGCACATGCTTGGAGGTGCTGTGTCCATTATTTAAAATTGTGAAATCTATAATCAGAGGAACTAAGCCTTTGACGTCATTACATCCCACCCACAAGCAGGTGAGAAAGAACCGGAAGATTTACTTCACATTCAAAGCATCTCCTTCCCTGAAGCATACATTTCTAAACTCCAGCAGAAATTCCCAGGTTAGGTTCACTGCAGTTCAGTACCTGTCTTAGCTAGGGTTTCCGTTGCAGTGAGGAGACACCATAGCCAAGACAACTCTTATAAAGAACAACATTTAATGGGGGTTGGCTGAGGTTCAGTCCTTTATCATCATGGCAGGAAGCATGACAGCATCCAGGCAGGCATGGCACTTGTTCTGAAGGCCACTAGGAGAAGACTGGCTTCCAGGCAGCTAGGAGGAGGGTCTCAAAGCCAACTCCCACAGTGACACACTTCCTCCAACAATGCCACACCTCCTAATAGTGCTACTCCCTGGGTCAAGCGTGTTCAAACCACCATATTCCGCTCCCAGGTCCCCATAGACTTGTTCAAACTGGGGGCTATACCTGGCCATAGCATAATGCAAAACATATTTAATCCAACTGTCTGTAACAGTCTCAACATTGTTAAAAGTCCAAAGTTCAAAGTCTTGTCTGCAATCTCTTAACTGGAATCCCCTATAAAATCAGAATCAAAAAGCAGATCACGTACCTCCAACATTACAAGATATATATTAGCATTCTAAAATGTCATAGTGAGGAAATACTGGATCGAAGCTAGTCCAAAAACCAGCTGGGCAAACTCCAAACTCTGTACCTCCATGTCTGATGTCAAAGTGCTCTTCTGAGCCACAATTCCCTTCATCTTTGTTGACTGCAACAACAACTTTTGTGCTGGTTCCACTCCCTGTTGCACTGCTCTCCAGCAGATAGCCCACAGCTCTGGCATCGCTAACATCTTAAGAGTATTTGATGTAACTTCAACTTTACAGTTTCTAATATCTGGGGTCCACACATGATCTTCTTTTTCTGGGCTCCTCCAAAGGGTCTGGGTCACATCTCCAGTTCTGCCCTCTGTAGCACTCTAGGCTCTGGTTGATTCTATTCCACTGCTGCTGCTGTTCTTGGCGATCATCCCATGGTACTGGCATCTTCAATTCGATGGAGTCTTCAACGGCTACTAGGCTTCACCAATAGCCTTTCATAGGTTCTCTTCATGGTGCCAAGCCTCAACTTCTTTACATGACCCCTTCAGTCCTGGGCCGTCAACTGCAACTGTCACCTTCACCAATGGTCTTCTTAGGCCCTCCACAGTGCCAAGCCTCAGTAACTCTCCATGACCCCTTCATGCCTTCAAAACCAGTACCACCTGGGTGACTCTTACACATGACCAAGTCCAGCTGTAGCACAAGGTACAACCTTGGCTATCTCTAGAACACAGCTTCTTTGTGCTCCTAGAAAACACTTCTCAGAAGATTTCACCTCAGTGACACTGGTTTCTTCTTAATCACTGCTAATTTCTTAGCTCCTGCTAACCAGCATCAATTGTCCCAGTAGTCCCTTCTATTCTTGACTTTAAAGCCAGAGCCACATGGCCAATGCTGCCAAGTACTGTTGCTTGCTGGAGCTGCAACACAGCCTCTTTGTTCTATTACATTATCATCAGTTTTGGTTTTCTAACTACGTTACTGCCTAAGCTTGGCTGTTCTGGAACTTGCTCTATACTTGAACTCAGAGATCTGCATGGCTTTGTCTCCTGAATACTGAGATTAAAGGCATGTACCATCCTACCTGGACTTAAACTTTTCTTTACCGGGAATTTGTTTTATACCAGGCTAGTCTTGAACTCAAGATCTGCTTGCCTCTGTCTCCTGGGATTAAAGGTATATGCCACCATGCCTGGACCTAAGCTTTTTATATAGATCTCAATCAAGTTGAATCTGAGAATATCCATCAGAATCCATCCCTTGTCAATTTGACACATATTCATATCTCCTTATGTCCAAGTGAAAACAGTGACCAGGACCTAATAATGCCTAACAGGATATAACTCTCCCTCATGCAACTGCAAATGTGTGAGTTTAGCTGGGCGGGACCTTTCCCCATGCACCACTCTCTAATTCCACTTAATATCTTTGAACACAGGATATAGCTTCATTTCACTTCCTGTTGTCCCTTTACTCTTTGAACCTACATTTTGTATTTTTTTTCTTTCTAAGCTTGCTATGCTTGATCAAAATGCTCTTCATGAAAATAAACCAGAGGACAAAGACTATGCTGGGCTTTTTTGAGACTTCTTTTGTCAATGCAATTAATATAAATCTCTTTACCTTTGTCTCAGGCAGACTCTGGACAAGGGCAAAAAGCAGCAACATTCTTCAAAACATCATAAGAAAGATCTCCAGAATTCAAATGACCCTCAGCACCAACGTCTTCCATATTCCTACTAGGATGGTCCATTAAGTCCCATTTAAAGTATTCTATGGCTTTCTGAATCCAAAGTCACAAAACCCATATTCAGCCAAACAAAAGCCTGGTCAGGCCTATCACAGCAATACCCCTGTCCCTAGTACCTACTTCTGTCTTAGGGTCTCCATTGCTATGAAGAGACACCATGACCAAGGCAATTCTTATAAAGGACAACATTTAGTTGGGGCTGGCTTACAGGTTCTGAGGTTCAGTCCATTATCATCATGACTGGAAGCATGAGTATCTAGGCAGGCATAGTGCTGAAGGAGCTGAGAGTTCTACATCTTGTTCTGAAGGCAACTGGGAGAAGACTGGACTGGCTTCCAGGCAGCTAGTAGGAGAGTCTCCAAGTCCACCTCTACAGTGACACACTTCCTCCAACAAGGCCATACCTCCTAATAGTGCCACTCCCTAGACCAAGCAAATTCAAACTAACACAGTACCTAACTGCCACCAGGTCACATGGGCCACAAAGTCCTGAGTATCCTTGTGATTCTCTGTGGCTGTTTGTCCTGAGAGCATCTTCCAGTGACCATGGGGGTGGGGAGGGTATTAGATCTCACAGAACAGAAAGTGGCTGAGATATATGGCTGGTAAGGTGCCAATGACCAGCCTGCCAATCTCTCCCAGGGGTAACACATAGTAGGACCTTTGGGATAAGGAACTGCTGGAGTCTCATAGTGAAGAATGCTATGTGGCTTACATTCCAGATCCTTCACCCTGGGCCTGGCTTCTAGACTCACAAGCTAAGTGACTTGGGCACTCAGTGCACCTTCCCTTCCTTATTGGCCAAATGTGAAGAATGTCAGATCTCACAGGATTTCTGTCATGGGGTTACAGAGTGAGCTGACTTCACTGTGACTAAATCACAGTTGTGGCCAGGTATCTGCTCCTTAGAGAGTTCACACCTGGCTGTAGGAGAAACAGAAAGGCCACTGCCAAGGCTGTGACCACTTCTGCAGAAACTTGGGGTATGGGTGCACAGCCATAGAGGCAGCTTCTACATGAAGCCTTCCTGAAAGCCTAGAGATTGCTGATACAGATGACAGCCAATTAGGAACTGCCACTTGGAAGACGTGCTTGCTTGGGACCAATGGGACATGGATGGAGTGTATAAGGGCGCTCCCAAGAATTAATAGATGAGCGTGCTGTCACATTCTCACCTGCTCCCAGAGTCTGAGCAGTTGATTCCGTGCCTTCTCACCCACAGCCCCCAAGAGGAGCACGGGTAGAATGGAGGACTCAGGTAACACTGGGCAATGCTGCCTTGTAACTGATCTAGAGGGCAGCAGCTGGAGACAACAGCTGGCCTCCACCCAGGAGTAAGTGACCTTAAAAACTTGTTTCTTGAAACCTCAGGGGACCAATTACCTCAGGCTCTGTATGGACTTGATTCTGTTTTTAAAAAGAATTGCATCTAAGAGGTCTAGAGTATCACCTTGGGGTGGCTACAGAAGTAGGTTTGTTCATCTCGGGAGCCTCAACTTCTTCCACTGACCCTCCCTTCTTACTGACACCTCCTTACCCATCAGCACTTGCTCCTAGCTTGTCATCTCCGTATGCCAATCTGAGCAGGCATCTCTTAGCTTTTCTACTTGGACAGACAGGACTGGCTGGGTCTTGGGAGACACTCAAGACAGGAGATGCTGTATAACTTCACCTTGTCACTCATGCTCCTTCAGGGTCCCTTCTACTTTTCTTTTCACCTCAGCATGGCAGAGGAGTGTAGAAGTTGGAATGAAATCATGCTGGGTGAGGCATGCTAGATGCCAGGCAGAGGAAGCCTTTGAGGATTCGAACCTGAAACAGGCTAAGAGTAAAACCTCAACTTTCAGTTTCATGTTTTCATATCTCTCCTAGCTGGACGTGGTAGCTCACAGCTGTAATCCCAGCACTTGGGAGGTAGACCCAGGAAGATCAGGAGTTCAAGGTCAACCCTAGTTACATAGTGAATCTCAGGCCAGCTACATGAAACTCAATCTCAAAAACATAAACATCTCCTCTCCTCTTAATCTTCTACAGTTGACGTCACCTACCGTGAGTGAGTCACCCATTGCTCCGATGACCTTGATATCAGCTGGCCTCAGCCTGTGAACTGGAAAGCAAATCTGGGTGAATGGAAAATGAGTGTTTCAGGAAGTCCTTGGATCTAGTCCCCTGTGCCTCCAAGAGGCTTAGCTTTCCCAGCAGTGCCAACTCAGGCTTCCCTCCCACTTTCACACTGCTTGCACAGTGGCAGCTGCCACGCCCATTGAGGACTTGCACTGGGAAGGGAAAGTCCCAGATATGTCCTAGGACAGGATGCCGACTGACACACGAGTGGCTCATGAATGTATACCTGAGAGAATATGGAGATTACTGGTCCTCAAACTGGGCTGAGCAATGAAATCACCTGTGACCTCTGGACTACCAAGAGCTTAAGAATCAGCAGGTCTGTGGTGAGTCTAAGATTTTTGCATGTCTGATGCTCAGGGACTGTGGCTGAGACAGGACCAAGTCCTGTCTGAGAACTACTGAGAAGCATGCTTTCATTTGGAAGCCATGGACAGTGGTTTATCTCTGCAATTGTAGGAGAGACCATAACTGTTTTCTTCCTGGTCTAGGTACAGATTGGCTCACGAAACTGTGACTGCCAATGCCTGATGACAGCTCCACAGTCTTGTTTCTTAGATTCTAGAGCAACCAAGTGTCTTTCTTTATTCTTCCTTCCTCCATCATCATGTCTTGAATTCATCACATGTGCATGCACGTACACACACACACACATACACACACACACACACACACACACACACACATATTCCCTTTTATGTGATTATAGCCTACGTGGCCTTTCCCAGCCTTTCCCAGCTACTCTATGCGGTTAGAAGAACAATATCAAATCACAAACCCAGCTGCACACATTAACACACGCCTACAGGGCTAAGCCTGGAAACTTTAAAATGACCTCTTCCCAAAGAAATCAGGCTTTGGGGGTGGGGAGGCAAAAAAAAAGTCCCTTCCCTCAACTCCAAAGTGGTTTATTTTAGCTTGTGGTGACAGTCAATCACTATATTCTTAGGGCCATAATGGTGGATTCTCTAAATGCTGACTGGTAGGCACAGGCTGGGGAAGGTCTTTGGAGCTGGTTAATGTAAAAGAGATGGACAGATTTGCCTCCAAAGCTTCAATATTTATTATAGGTTGAGAGAAAAAGCGGTCTAGGGTCCTCAAGGTAGCTCAGTGAGTAAAAGCAAGAGCTTTTACCCATGTCTAAAGACATGAGCTTTGTTCCTAGGATCCACAGGGTGGACAGAGAGAACCCCTGTAAGGTGGCCTCTAACCTCCATACATACTCTACACCACAAGCAAGCCCACACACATATATACATGTGTACACAGAATAAAATTAAAAAAAAAATGTAAAAAGCATCTCAAACAGCTCACACTTAACTCTTAAAGTTGGGTGGATATAAAGGAAACAAAAAATATGCACACATATACAGATCTCCCCTGGTCCTCTACCGTGTGTGTGTGTGTGTGTGTGTGTGTGTGTGTGTGTGTGTGTATGCACTCGCGCGCGTGTACAGTTTGTTTCTGCAGTGGTGAACTCTTATATTTTTGGTTGTGAGCCTAGCCTTTAACGGCTGAGCCATTTCTCCAGCCCTGCAGTGGTGATCTCTAGCGGGCCACTCTGTAGAATTCCCAGCGGAGAGATTAGGCCACATGAAACAAGGCTTGGTGGGAGGAGTTGACTTATCTAGGATTCTACTGTTAAGATTGAGCCCATGCATTTCTTTGGTTTAATATTCCGTAGACCTTGGTTTGAGGTTTAGTAATGCCATCGAATGTGTCAAAGACACAGCCTGGAAATTTAGAAATAAAGGCTTTAGCAATTGCTCTCTCTGGAAAGACAACTATTTCCAGATAAGATTGAATTTATGTGGGCTGATTAGATAAATGTTATCTGGAACAAACAGTTCCCTACCTTGAAAGAAGCTTAACATTCATCATTAACTCATGGGCCTGTCTACAGAGCCCTTCTCAGGAGGCCATCCAGGCTCTGGTGCTGTATTATCAACAGTGAGCAGCCTGCACAGAGTGAAGACGGGGACATGGCCTCAGCCCATGAAGAGCCATACTCTTGAGTAGCAGGCAGCAGGCTGGTGTTTTATTCTGAGTTAGCCCAACAACTTGAACCGTCCAGTACTGTAATCTAAAAAAACAATTTGCTAAGTAAATTATTAGCTAAAGCTTCCCAACAACCCATTTGCTCTTCAGTTTTAAGAATTTTATGAAAAATTTCCACAATGATGGTAATTTACTGACATTAGACTGAAACCCCAATTCTGCCTTTGGAGATTTTCATCTAAGTATATATGGATAGACGGGACTTTGCACAGATGAGGAGTACAAGAGATGTATGAATTTCACTAAGAGACACTAAGGTTTGAGGTGATGTGCCAGTTTCCCGGAGTTGGCTATCATGCTGTACCATGCATTAAAGGCCACCTTGCTCCTGAGAAGTGCCAATCATTGCTATACATTCATTATAAATATATTCATAATTAGCCTGAATTAAAGATTTTGTGGTCTGTAATGGTAATTTTATAGATTTCAAAGGTTTAATAAGAAACTTGGGGAGAAAGGAGGGGGTATACAGAAGGGTTTGAAGGGAGAAGAGAAAGGAGAAATGATATATTATCTCAAATAAAAGAAAAAATTATAATGGATTGTTTAGGGGATAACAAAAGGAAGCAAAGTCTGTAAGCACTCTATAGATGGAACTCTCTCCTTCTTTGCCTAAACATTTTTGAGTCATTCTTGTTTGAATCTGCGGACGTGGAGGCTATGGGTACAGAGGCTGACTCCACCGATGTAGCTATCAGACCCTCCCTTGTGACACTCAACGGATGCTGACATTCAAATAATACCTTTGTATCTACCCTCCAGGTCACCAATTTCATCTATGTGTCTAACCTACCAGCAGGGGCCCCAGTTCCAATTCCTACAATCCTATTCTTATATTTAAAAGTTCTACTCTATCCTTTAGCATTCGGGCGGTTCCTTCATCAAATCCTCAGTTCGATTTTATTTGCTCAAACATATTAAATGTTTTTAAAATAACATTTTAAAAAAATAACATTGAGGAAAACACCCAGAAAAACGAGCCTCTTGGGGAAGAATTTGAATTTTCTCAGTAGTCTGGATATATTAAGGTAGGCTCTTAGTCCCCACGGAGCAACACTTCTTGCTGATGACAGGCTACACCAAGTCACAATTCCTGTGGCCAGGTTGCTTTGCAACCTCCACTGAACACAGGCAGTTGGGTCACAATGAGGTGAAAGGCCTGTGAAGGATTTCCTACTGCTGGAACATGGCCACTTTCTCACCTTCGCTTTGGGAGGGCTCAGTTTACCTAACTGGGGTAAAGCAATAGTATTGGAGTTTAGCAAGACTCAGTAACTGAGGTAAATGCCCTTTTCCTGTCCCATACTGCTGCCGAGAGCCACACACAGGCAGCATAGCGATGCCTTTCATTTTTGAAAGCATGGGTTGTTTCCTCTGTATGCAATTAGAATAAGCAGCTTGAGTCCAACAGATAACCAACGAGCCACATTCCCTTCCACTCCTCAGGGCCACTCAGTTTTGGAAAAAAAAAAATCAGCAGTAGGACCCCCCCCCACACACAAATGACTATTTAAGTTATCTCAGCTATGTGTTAGCAAGAATCAATATATTGTTAGTGTTTATAAAAGCTGAGGGAGACCTTGCAAGACGTTATCCTTTACTGAATTCCAAACGCTGATTAGTTATAAAAAGTTATAGTTACTCACACCAACTTTCTATACCTCATCCTCCACAGCCCCACAGGTGAGCAGGTGGGGGGCTCTTCATCCACAAGCTCTGGTGTGTGATAAGAATGGACACAGACCACCAGGGACCACGACCAGTGGTGACAGGCAGTATCCTATTCTGTAACATAGTTTTTGATCTGTGCATCTGTGGGTTGGGGGACACACTAGGAATGGTAACTACCAAAAGGGTTTTGGAAATAATTTGGAAGACAAAATAGCTGTTTTACACCATAGTCAAACATTTGGGTGGTGGTGCCGTGACCTAGTTTACATGACCAACTCTGAGGATCATTGGATGAATTAAAAATTCTCCGTTATTCAGAGTTATTCAATGCGTATTTAGTGGTTCCTCTCATTTGCTAAGCCAGTGGGGATGTAAGAAGATGGTCAGCTCCAACAGGACGTAGACAATATGTTCCCATTTCAGTTAGACATCACTAACAGCGTCTCCAGAGAGGGAAGAATTTACCAGAAACACAGTAACAATCAAAGGAAAATAGCAATGTGCTCTTTTACTAAGGTTTCCCTTTTTCTTTTCTTTCTTTTTTAATTTTATTTTTTTAAACATGTAGCTACTTCAGGTCCAAATATGGTTAGAATGCTCAGTCATAGAGCAGTGGTACAAAAAGAAAAAATTTTTCCTTATTGTTTATGTCTCTGTGGTCATTTTCCTGAGTGATACTTCCCAAGAGACTCAGAAGTGCACCCCAACACTCTTAAATGAGTGTGAATTTCACTGGATGGGCATGTGTGGTTTAGTCATAGGCCATCTGGTTAGCTCAGCAGAGGCTTGGGTCAACCTAGCTATGTGTTTATTTAAACAGAGCCTATCACCGAGGTATCTCAGATCGTAAGGCCTTGAGATCTGCTCTTGAATTCTTCAAGCACAAATAAACACAATAGTCACCAGGGTCAGAGAGTAAGAAAGAGACTGTACTTTATCTAGTTTTTAGATGTGGAGATATGTTCTAATGGATGGTTACCATGACAGAAATACAATTTAGGGAGATTGCAAAATACTTTGCAGATCATCCTCTCTCTGAGTGATAAGATTAAAGTACAGCTATTAAAGCCTTCAAACTGATACTCTATCTATTGAGATATATGCACTATCTCTATTTGCAAACCTCTATGTCTTAGAATACGAGTTTTTAACTGTGGGAGGGTACACATAGAAAGATGACTGTCTCTTTCTGTTGTTAAAGTCCACCCAGTAAATTGATCAATAGAAATGCAGTGTCATCAAACACAGGAGCACAACATACACAGACTAAACTCTGTGCCCATGGGCAGAGTTAATGCTGGTCATACAAGCTGAATTAGAATGTGTGGTTCAAAGAAAAGCTACCCCAACATGTGCCCCATTTTGTCAAGTCTCTTGCCATTTCTCTACCTTGTTTTAACTTTGCTACAGGGGCCATCACCAGTGGCCAAACAGATAGCAATCTAATATTGAATACCAGGCTTTAAAGCCATAGACTAAAGGGAGCTTAAACACTTTTAAGGTCCCAGATTCAGGTTATTTTGTTACAATAACAGGCAAAGGATTAAACGGGATTGTCTATTGTGTTAGTCTATAGCTTTGAAGAAGAGTAAATTTTGTATCCAGGCTCTAGTAAGATTTTTTTTTTTTGAGACAGAGTTTCTGTGTAGCCCTCATTGTCCTACAACTTACTCTGTCCAGGCTGGCCTCAAACTCAGTACTTAAGAGATCTGTCTGCCTCTGGCTCCTGAGTGCTAGGATCAAGGTGTGTACCACCACCATCCAGCAGTGAAAAATTTTTTTCAACTCACTTGATAATTATATGACATAATCTGCCTGTGAAAGCAAGTTAAGTCATGGGACTTATTTGCTCCGCTCACATCACAAGGAGACAGTGTTACTACAAAGGAGGCGTGTTACTACAAATGTAAGACTCCTTATAGGTTTTGTGGCTTCTCCAAACCTAATTTTCTCTTTTCAGTAATCGGTGGTTAAAATGGGTCAGCTAGGACAGAGACTCCCAAATGACTTAGAGGAGAGATTCAACAATTTGTCCACAAGTGAACTGAGACATGAGCATATCTAATTAGCCTCCAATGCCAAGCATGGGGGCCTATAGCACTTCTGTCACAGCTAAGGTCTTGAGTCACCTGGGTCCTACTATGACCTTCATGTGACTTTCCAGATGTACAGACATCATTTCCCAAGCTGCTTCACAGCAAAGAGAGCTGCAGTGCTCACGTGGTTTCCTCTTTAGGAAGATTGTTAGTGACTGCCTAGAACATTCCATGAGCCGCATATTCAGAGGCTAGCAACATTTTAGAAAATAGGGAAGCCAGTGGTGGTGCACACCTTTGATCCTAGCACTTGAGAGGCAGGGGCAGGTGGATCTCTGCGAGTTCAAGGCCAGCCTGGTTTACAAGAGTGAGTTCCAAGACAGCCAGAGCTACATATGGGAACCAAGTTTTGAGAGGAAGAAAGGAGGGAGGGAAAGAGGGAGGAAGAGGAGGAGGAAAAGGAAAGGAAGAAAAGGAAGAAAAGACAGTTGAGACAATGGGAACGGTACATGTATAATGTTCTGTGCAGCCCTTGAATGCATTCTGCATATTCCTTGGGTAAGAAGAATTTTGCTTCCTTTTTAAAAGTTAATTTTTTTTTTTTTAATAAAAGAACAAATTCACCTATGAAGGTCTTAAGACAGAAGCGTTGCACTCGACAACCCTTAGGCTCCTTGTACAACATGGCCTAAGTGTGGGGTCAATGCTCTCTGCTGCTGCTGCTATTATTTTAGTTAAAGAATAATCAAGCATAAACGTGACCTTGTGGCTTCGTGCAGAGCCATAAATACCACCCTAGGCCTTCTCGCCCATCTTGAGCTCACATCTTGGAAATCCTCGGCATTTTATAGTTGCTCTGACTTGAAGTTCAGACCTCAAGTTGAGCTGAAGCTCACACTGAACAGTCATGTACCTGTTGTGGGGATTGAGTCAGAGGGGCTCTTGTGAACACAGGTGAATTCTGTTCCTTCTCTCATCTGAAACGAGACACACAGAGAAGTTAGAAGTAAATGCATGTCCTGGGATAGAGGCGCGGTGGGAGGTGGAGTGGGAAGTGGAGGAGACCGTATACAATTAAGACTGAATAGGACTTCAGTGTTTGTTAAGATCTCGCTTCAGTCTGTCTCCTCCAGCCCAGGGCTGCCGCTCCTCCACCTGAGCTTGGAATGTTGCAACCCTCAACCATGTCACCACCCCCAGGTTGGATGGCCTCTTCTTCTCCATTGACAGTGGTCTCTCTCAGGAAGCTGTAACTGTGACCCTCCCCTGCCTATAGTTCCAGCAAAGCCAGGCTGTTCCATCCCTGCTGTTTCTTATTGCTATTATTTTATATGCTATTATTTTATTATTCTTATTGTGACCCCAAAGATCAGAATGGGGCCAAGCATCACAGAAGATAAACACTATTTGTTGATTGAACAAATGGCTACCATATACCAACCTCAGCATAAAACCATTGATCCCATTTCCCTACTCCAGTCTGTCCTTGACCAAGGTCTCTGTCCTCCCCATACCTCTGAACCTTGAGTAAACAGTTGCCCCTACTCTTTCTTCTCTCCAATTCTTAGCCTTCTACCCACCAGGCTCATTCCTAGTCACCCTTTATAACCGAGACCAGGGGCAGCTTTAGGAGAGTTGTCTTCCAGCATCTGAGTTGGTTTCTCTTCCTCTGTGTCCCCAGACAATCCAACACAAATTTTAATCTCAGTTGCTATTACAGTGCATGCAATTGCTGGCTGGTGTGTCCGTTCCTCTACCAAACTGTATTCTTTTGGATCAGCAGTGTATTTCATTTGTGTTTTAAAGTGTCATGTCTGAAACCCATCTATTTATCTACTCAGCCACTCAACAGGTCAGCCTGAGTGCTTGCCTCTTTGAGCTTGCATTTTAGAGGTGTGGAAGAGACTTAATGCAGCCTGAGGGAGAAGGGCAATATAGAGAAGACGATACCAACACTTCCCTTGCTTTCACTGAATGCAAGATGCTGGAATACATGCTCTCTGTCTCTTACCATACTTTATAACTTTGAGGCAAGACTATGACAGTTGCAGCCATTACTTCCCAAGATGAAACCCAAAGCACCAGAAGGCTAAGGCCTTGCTTATTGATACAGAGCCAGGCTACAGAAGAATCTGGATTTGGATATAGAGCCAGTGGCTTTATCTCACTGGGCCTGCTTCCTTCTAGGTGTATCTATAATATTAGAAAATACAGGGCCCACTGGTCACTCAAGAATCTTTCATACTGGGTCTGTAAGAGAAGTGCAAGCTACAGCTTGGGGTGAACACTTCCCTTTTTCATAAGATGGGACGAGAAGGGCAACATTCATTCACCTTTATCTACCTTTGTCCTGGATTGAAGACGACAACCAAGCTTTAGGTGACTGAGTCCCTTGAGGAGTGCAAATTGCCCTATCTAATCTCAGCAGGAAGACTCTGAAAGCACCTGAGATAACCCATAATCAAGTTGCAAGTGAGAAAAAAACAGTATGAGGGTGAATCAACTCCACAGCGCTCTGCTCCCAGACTCTCTGGGTTCCAGACCTCAATTCACTTTTACTCAGACAAGTTTTCTTTTCCTTTCTCCTTAGAGTAAAGGCTCAAGGACTAACCAGAGGTCTGTGAAGGGTCTGAGGTATCTTGTCACAGTGCCGTGGGACCCCAACACCTCACCCTTTGAGAACTATACCGAGACAGGTCTAAGGACTGTGCTGATTCAGGCCACCAAAGGAATAGCACACTGCCCCAGCCAGCTGGCTGGACTTCAGGAGCTTGTTACAGTTTCCACAACACTATAGCTTTCAGTGCCCAGAGACAACACAGAGCCAAGTAGAAGGTTACAAAGACTCAAGGCTGTCCTTTAAATAGAAAGTCACTAAGATTCAAGGCTGTCCTTTCCTTACCTGAAGCTTTGATATGGGTTTCAGCCGTCTGGCCTGGTAGTTGCTATTTCTGTAGGTGAACAGATAGGGGCTCTCCTGCAGGAAAAAAAATGGTAACATGTAACGGTGACCCAGAGAGCTCTCCCTCCATGATAATCAAACTTGCCAGTGGGACGGGGTTCAAGAGAGAACTGAGGAGGATTATTGGGGAGTAAGGAGTTTATTTTAAAAGTTATGACTGTCGCAGACGAGCAGACAGAAACACAATGTCATGGCATGGGTTCTGAGGGACAGTCCAGGTCCCAGCACCAAAGAGAGACAGTATGTTGGCATTGCTAAAGAAAGATATAGAGTCCATGTAATGGAATAAGAATGAGGAGGTTCCACAGTATAAGCCTGTAGGCCAGACAGAAGCCAGGAATAGAGCTAGGATGTGTGTGACCAATACCCTCTGGGCTGTAAGTTTACTTCTCATAAAACAAACCCTGGTCCCAGAGGTCTGCAACTAGGGACCCAGGAGGTGCCTGTTGGTTTCTGTGATTGGGAAACGGCTGCTGCGTTATAACCTGGGCAGTGGCTGGATTCTAGCATTGAATTCTCAAACATCATCTTCTCAATGAAGCCGACCCTTTTCCTAGCTCTTCCCTCTACTTGCCTATTGGCCCGCTGAAGAAGTTCCCTGAGACTTTGAAATGACTCATTTGCAAACCAGCATCAAGGTCTGTGTCGCTGGGCTAAGCACAAGTATCTCAGCCAAAAGAGAACCTCATTTTAGGCTTTATAATAGTGAAGAGGGAAAAGGTAAATTATTGCTTCTTATTGCATAACATAATAAACTTACTAATAATTCATCAAGAAGAATCAACCCACATTCCAAGATAGAAGGAATTTCCATCACTAATGTTTGGTAATTTCTTCATCCATGTCTTTGGAAAGATTACATATATATACATACGTGTGTGTGTGTGTGTGTGTGTGTGTGTCTACATATATTATATTACATGTTGGGCACATATTTAGATACAGCCTTCAAGACTCTTTAGGAACAACTCATTAACTCTGCCTCCTGAGGGAAAGGAAGGGCCATGAATGGCACTTGGGCCACAAGACCAGGCCCCTGAGGAGGTGAACAGGACCATAGCTGGAGACCAGGAGAGTTGTGGCTTTGTTCCTGTGACTTCCATGGGTAGGGAGGGCCTTCCCTCTGCCAGCCTGCTCTCACAGTCCACAGGAATATGTTTGAGGACAGCCACATGTACAGCCTATGCTCAGGCCCAGGGCAACAGACCCAAGACTGTCAGGGGGCTAACGTCTCAGTAAGACCCCACATTTCAGCAAATTCCGTGTGTCTACCCATATCCCAGCTCACCCAGTCCAGTGTCTCCTACCTGAGAGGGACATTTCATTGTCTTTCTCTCTTCGACATTGATTGACTCATCCTTTCCACCCACTGGTTCCATCTAGAAAAGAAAGTCGTATCTAAAACAGAGGCACCTACCTCAGCAGGCAGCAGCCCACTCCCCCAACCCCTCCACGGAGGGGGTGTGTCTCAAGAGTTTTGCTCTTGGATCAGCAGCCCATTGGTGGCATTCCCAGCTCTGTCTTAGACTTGGGGGTCAGAAGTTTAGCCCTTAGTGGTGTGCAGCCTACTGCTCCCTGGGGACCCTGTAGCTCTCATTTGAAGACCACTGCATGAGGGTTAGTGGGTTTTGTTTTTTGATAGGGAGGATTTCCTAGTCCACCTCAGGAAGAAACACAGGAGGAGAAACTGAACATGCTTTGGGGCAGATATCCTAGGCAGACTGACATTGGTATGCTGAAGCCAACCAGATATCCTGCAGCAGGTTGCATGGCTTCATGATCACCCTAGGGTGATTGTCATGTCCTTCCCTCCATGCCCAGCTCTTGGCTGGCTCATTGATCAAGATTTCCACAGCAAAGAGAATAGAGGCAAGGAGGAAGGGCAAGTCTGAGGCAGCGTGTGAAAAGCATGTGTCCTTTCCCTGCTGCTTCTCTCCTGTAGCTATACTCTACATCAGTGGGTCTCAACCTTCCTAATGCTGCGACCTTTAATACAGTTTCCCATGTTGTGGTGACCCTCCCCCCAACCACAAAATCATTTCATCACTACTTCATAACTGTAATTTTGCTGTTGTTGTGAATGTAAAGATCGATATGCAGGATCTGATGTGTCCCCCAAAGTGATTGCAACCCACAGATTGTGAACCACCAATCTACACGCACATAAACCAAACTTCAGTTTAAAAACAAAAACCAAAAGCCCACACCTCTGCATTGAAGTTTACACAGCTTCGAATAAAGTCAAACAGGTCCCAGTCTTTAACTGGGCTGCCGAGCTAGAGCGACAGGGAGTGAAGCTTGGCCCCCATGCCCATGGACAAGGCTGTCCAGTGACTTGAAAAAGAATGCCAGTAACTGCAAAGGCCACCTAACAGCAGACAAACGTGCCCGAGAGCAACAGCACAGGGAACTAGAAAAGCACTGGAGACAGGGAACAAAGGCAAGTGGAGAATTAGACTGAGCTGTTTGGTTTGCTTGTATGGCTGGGCTTCAGGAACAGGGCCTTCTACATGCTAGGCAACTTTTCTATTACTAAGCCCTGGATCAAACCCAAGGGGGGATGCTTTAAAAACTTTGTATGGACTGGAGATGAGTCTCAGGTGAGTGCTGGCCTGGTATGCTTCATTCAGTTGGGGGTATGTTTGATCCCCCAACTGAATGAAGACCTTGTGTGGCAGTATACGCCTATGATCCTGGCACTTTGGAGGTAGAGGTGGGGGCATTCACAAACTCAAGTTCAAGGCCAGCATGGATAAGAGAGGGAGGATAGTGAGGAGGGAGAGGAGAGAGGGATGGAGAGGGGGAGAGAGAGGGAGAAGGAGAATAAGAACGAGAGAGACAGGGATCAAAGTGGTTTTTTGCACATGCCTTTTTCCTCCCATTTGGGAGCTTTATGCTTTGCTCTCAAGCTCGCTGCACCCAGAGTGCTAGGCTCAGGTAACAACTTTGCCTCTCATCTTTCAAAGACTTTTGACAGGGATGTAGGTAGTCACTGGCTTGAACACCCCATCTGTCTGCCACACGTATACACCATGAAGATGTCAAATTCCCTTCAAGATCTAATCCTGTGTTTGTGCCCCAGATCCCAGAAGCCAAAGGAGTGTTCAGGGACTGGTGTTTTGTTCTGAGCCAATGGAAGCAGAGTCAGATAAGGGGGTATAATTACTGTCACTTCTGAAGAAGGAGTGGCAGCCTGTGGCTCCAGGCCCCTGGAGGGGTGTAGTAAGGGGAGGAGGGGGAAGGAGGAGGAAGGGATTGGGCTCTTAAACCTCTGCAACTCCTTTCAGTTTTATTTTGATAGTGGCCACTCCTAGAGCCATGAGGTGAAGGAGGCTGCTCACGAAGGGAGTGCCCAGGGGCCTGGCTGAGGGTCAGGTGGTCAACTGCAAAGCATCTTTCTCCTCCTCAATCTTTCAAGAAAGTTAGAACCCATGAAAGAATCTGGAAAGAAACCACATCTATTCTAAAGTAATGAATCCAGCAGAGCCTTGAAAGATATTTCAAGATCCTCAGAGGAGAATTCATAGGTTTACCCAGCAAAACTGTCAGAACTGTATCTTTAAATGGGCCCAATGGTGCTTGTCTGAAAATTCAACATTTGGGAGGCTGAGGCAGGAGGATTGCTTCAAGTTTGAGGGCAGCCTGGTTACAGAGTGAGATCATGTCTCAGGGCTAAGGCAACAGCAAACCTCAGGATAAGTGTTTCTGTATCACTCAGTTTTCTGATACCAATTCTGACCCTGAATCTTCAAAGGAGATAGAAAACTCAATTACTTCACAGAATCTCCCTTCCTCCTGCCACCACCCAGTGCTGCACACACTATTTGCCCCACCATTGGGACATCTGCTCCTTGCTTTTGCTCTGTCTTCCACTCTGCTCTGCTACCATGAAACTAGCTAGTATGTGGGGATGGATGAGGGTGATCTTAAGAAATCCTCTCTGTGGGATGGTGAAACGGCTGAGCAAGTAGACACTGGCCACCAAGCCTGAAGTGAGTCACATGTGTATCATGGCTCAGTGTTCCCCTCCCCTCAATAAATAAACACAGTAAATTTTAAAAACCAGATCTGGAAAGCGTTCTTCTGAAGTACGAACACTTCCCGAGTTCTCTCTCCTGCCCAGCAACTCTAGCATTTTACTTCGAGGCTTCATGTAGGATTTGTGATCAAGGCAAAGACCTGAGATTTTATGCCCTTAGGGGTGTGTCCCTTTCACTACCAATGTACAAGAATTTCCAGAATTTGCTGAGGAAGCAACAGAAAGGGCCCTGAGAGATTGAGTTCTGCCCAGACACAAAAGCCTCTTCAGCGTCTTATAGGAGGTGCAAGCTTCAGCCAGGGCTGAGGGTCGGAGACCATGCACCTGAGAGAGATTTCTAGTCCAAGTGTGGGCAGATAAAACTGCTGGACACATCTGCATCTGTGTAGCTCCCAGAGCTCACACCTACTGTCTGAGGGCAGGGAAGAACAATATTGATGTGGCTTGTGCCTAGCCTCACGTGGCTCTGTGGACTGCAGAGATTTCTTTGGATGCCAATGAGTACCAGGTATGTAGTCAGGAGATACTCTGGTCCCTGAGATCATCTTCTGACCCTATTTCTGCTGCCTTCGTAGGAAAGCTCTCCCCTAAGCCTCTGTGTCTGTGAATGTGGAATAGAACATGTACCCCAGGACTGACCATAGTGGTTTAGGGTAAACTGAGCACATCAAAAAAGGGGCTCCAGCCTTTCCTATGGAGACAGAACTGAAAGATGTGAAGGGAGCCCGCAGGCACCCAATGTTTCCCTCTGAGGCTGGCTGAAGGTCATTATAGTCTTGAGACAGAGAGAAAAATGTTACTTACATCAAGAAAGAGGACTGGAGCCAGAACCACTTTCTGACACCCTCATCTCGCCCTAACCTGTCACATTCCTGATCCTTCACGGCAGATTCAAGCCTGCAGGAGCCTGTGGGTGGGGTCTATCAGAGTTGTGGGTGGCCTGGTGGTTTGCCAGTGAGGAAACTGGAGGACTAAAACTCTTGGGGAACTCCTCTCTCCCTTTCTGGGCTGCAAGGAGCCTTCGGGGACTTATTGGAAAACTGTGGGCTTGTGGGTGTTTGGATAAGTCTAGAGAGAGGCAGGTGACTGCCGCCTAGGATGACTGTAGTTCTTCTTCAGAGTCCTTATGACACTTGCTGTATCCCAGTCACTGGGACTTAAAGGAGACACCTTCTTCCCACTGGGCGCTGGCTCCTTGTGACCCTTGAGCAGATTAGAAGAAACTGGGTCAAAAGCATGGGGCTGTCCCTTGGCTGCCTGATAAAGACAGTTATCACCATTACTGAGGTCAACACTGCAGTCAACAGCAGGATCAAAGGACACAGAAAGGAACCCAGCCCTGCTGTCTCTCCAGCTGTTTTCCCTCTCACTTTCCAGGCCTTGTCTGTGCTCTAGGTTCCATTGTCCCCAGTTTCTGGCTGACCAGCCTTCCTCCCTCCTGCCATCTGCTGATGCACTTAGTCCTCAAACTCTTCACCCACAAAAGGCCCCTCGCCAAGGATGTCTGCCCTGCTCTCTTCCTATACACCACTTCAAATCCCATCTTCAGAGCCTCTCCTGACCCTGTGGTCAGACATTTGTTGGCTGAGGAGGCATGGTGTGAGTAGAGGCCCAAGGTTTGGCTGAGCTGTCACCATCAACCCTGTCTCCTTGAGAGAAGGTGGTCGGAGGACAGGCCCCTACTGGGTAGCCCAAAGTCTGCTCTCTGTCCTTCATGGGAGAAAGGCTAGCAGTGGTTCTCAACCTGTGGGTGGCAGGTGACGCCTTTGGCAAACTTCTATCTCCAAAAACTATTTACATTCCAATTCATAACAGGAACAAAGTTATGAAGTAGCAAAAAAATAATTTTGCGTGTGGGTGGCTTTTCAGAGACAGGGTTTCTCTGTGTAGTCCTGGCTGTCCTAAAACTTACTCTGTAGACTAGGCTGGCCTTGAAGTTGCAGAGATATACCAACCTCTGCAGCACTTTAATCCCAAATGCTGGGATTAAAGGCATGTGCCACCACCATCTGGCAACAAAAATAATCTCATGGTTGGGGGTCACTACAACATGAGGAGCTATGTTAAGGGGTTGCAGCATTAGGAAGACTGAGAACTGCCAGGCCAGTAAAGGATTATTCCCAAAGGCCTACTCCACCTGCAAGTGTCTTTGTCAGTGAAACCTGATGCCTTTATCAAAGGGCAAAGTGTTTCACACATGGGGTCACTTCCACGGTCCCTAACCTCCCTGCTATGACCTCCACAGGCCACTGTGGGCTAATGTGAAACTCAGTCTACTCCACACAGTGAAATATTTCTAATCCAAGGAAGAAAAAAAACCAACTTCTCTTGCTGGGATTGTAAAGTTCGGGTAACAGGAACAGAGGGTGGGGGGAGGGGCAGAGAGGAGATAATGGAGGAAGTGCCCCAGCACCCTGAAAGAGCATCAACCTTTGGGGGTACCTTCTATCCACTAATAATCCCAGACGCCATGGGAAATCTTTGTTGGCCTGGGAAAGTCTATCACTGCTACAGCCTACGAACACATTCTGTGACATAAAGGATGAGATACCCTGAATGTGTGGAGCCAGGGGTTTGTGTTTTGTGTTATTTGGAGAGTTGATGCTCTGAATTGATGCAGGTATGAAAGAAAGAATCTAATTTGAGTCTAGATCATCTCTCTGAAGACAAAACTGGCTCTGGGTACCACCCAGGCCTTTAGACCTGCATGGTGCCACCTAATCAAGGAGAAGGGGTAGGAGTTGCTGGAGTGGGGGTGGGGGTGCCTGTGCCCTGAGATGTGCCCTGAGATGAAAGGAAGAGAGCCAATCACCCAATCTCCTAGGACACAGCTCTGCCTCTGGGGAAGGTAGGATGAAGCCTTCCCCCAGGTCCTGTCATTGGTGGGGGTCAAGCTTCTGGGCACTGAGCTTGGCTAGCATCCCTTGGGTAACCTTGGCTAGCATCCCTTGGGTAACCTTGGCTAGCATCCCTTGGGTAACCTGCACCTCTTCCTGGGTACAGTGGCAGCGGCTGTCCCTTTGTGAATCAGCCCACAGGCTGGTGTGAGCCTCTGAGCTCCACACTCACCATGCTATTCCAGATCCTGAGGGCAAGTGTGGTGGGATCCTGGGGCGAGGACCTTTCCTGGAAGAGAAGGGACTCTGTGTCAGCTCCCTGCCCCCAGGATATGATGGCCTCCATACCGACTGACCCATGAGAAGAACAGGGCTGTGACCCATCTAGCTCTGTCCCCTCGCCTTTCCTTAACAGTGACTTTATAAGAGTGCTGTCGGGGGTGAGGGTTTGGCAGTCAGGGCTGTAGGACACAAGGTGAGTCTCTGGTTGCTCTGCCTTGTGATGGAGCCTCTAAACCTGAACTCCGAACAGGAGCAGGTAACAGAGATGTGGCCCAGCTGTGGTCTGAATGAGAAAGCTGGGCCGTGCAGGGAGTCTTTTCCCCCTTATGAGCCATGGCTTTAAGCAGCAAGTAAGTCTTGAAGGTAGCACCATGATGCCAACGGATAGGAGCTGGCGCTGTTCCCAGCTGCTGCCCTGAGCGGGAAAGCTAGAGGTGTTGGCCTTGAAGACCCCACCCTCAGTAAGCACAGAGGTGAGAGGTACCCAGGGCTTCCCAACCCCAGGCCCCGAGTTCTTCCCATGTGCTAACTCATGGGATCTCAGCATCCACTCTAGATGAATGGAATGTCACCACAGTCCTCGTTTAGCAGATGGGAGGCCAAGGCACAGAGAGGTCAAGCCATTTCCCTGAACTCACACAGTTGGTCCATTCCAGAAGCAGGACTTTAGGGCACACTATCAGCTCTGGGTCCCTGCTCCTTACTTTGGAGCTGCCCTGTGTCTCAGAATCTGCCTCATGGGCCTATGCAGCCCTGTGAGGGAACTGCAGGAGAAAGGGTGAGACTGCTGTGGTATCGTCTCTGAGACTGTACCTCTGGCATTCAAGTCTGGGGCTTCTGTGGAGGATGGGGTAGGGGAAGGAGGCAGGGGAAGAGGAGGAGTGGGAGTCGGAGTTGGAGGCAGGGGCAGGTGTGTGGTGTGGTCTAGACTTCTTCCTATCTACTATCCAGACTCTTGACGCCTCACATAGCTTACTCACCGAGGGTGGTTCTAGCTCAGAGAAGAAAGGCTGGAAAACCACGGCGAAGGACTCACGCTTGTTGAACTTGCTGGAGGCCAGGAGATCTTCCCAGGCTTCCTGAAGGGAGAAGAGAGTGCGTGTCGAGAGCCCAAGCCAGCCAGAGTTGTTTAATGCACCAGGACCGCTCAACTCAGCCACTTCCACACACCGTATACAGTCATGTGCTTGGAAGGACCCCCTTGCCCTACACTCAGGGTCTCTTGAGGACTAAAAATGAGTCTTCTCTTGTCTCTGAAGCCCTAGCACCAGAATGTACCAGACAGGGAGTTGGAGACTCCATTCTGGAAACTCAAAAAGTACAAGACAGCCCTGCATGCCAAGGAGGAGCCATGTTCTCCTAGGGGGCTGGGTCTGCAACAGTACCCTCTCTCCCAGTCTGTAAGCTCCAGATTAGACTGTCACACAGCTGCATTTCCAACAATTGCATGAAAATAGTGTTAACACATGTCAGCAAGGCACTGTATTCTGAGCTGTTCACCAGCTCAAGTGTAAGAATGGTGGCTTTCACTGAACACACTACACCCTACTTGGCCTCTTTGGTCAACTTCAGGAGCCATGGCTTGACTCTACACAGGCACCCTCTGGGTGGAAAAAAAGCACACGCCTTAACAGTGCCAGCAACACAGGCAGCAAAAGACATCTCAGAAGTAATGGCCAAACCTTTCCACCAGCCGCTGTCAGCACGATCCCCTCCCCCATCACACATGCTGTGGTACCTCCCTGATATGATAACTGCATGGATTCATCACAGGGAGTACTGTCAGGGTACCTCTCATTGGTTCCCAGCAGTCCCGAATTCAGCCAAGTCTTACTGGAGCTAGCTTGGCTCACTGTCTCCCACCATCCTGTTCTCCTCCTTCATACTCCCCGCCCTCAGAGAGCCAGCAGCCCAGGTTCCAAGCAGGACTCACCTTATAGGACCACTGCATGACAGCCTTTGATAACTTGGTTGTCTCCTCTGAGCATTTGCAAACCTCTGGTGCAGGGCTGCAGATCAGAATGAGCCAAGCATGACGGATTATACTGGTGGAATAGGGCTATGGGGGTGGGGGGTTGGGGTGCAGAGAGTTGCTTAGGAATAAGGGAAGTTGCAGCCTTAGAGGGTGCAAGAGAAGAGAGACAAATGGTGAGTAGAAAGGTTGGGGGGATGTCTTGTTAGGGTTAGAATCGCTGTGATGAAGGCAACTTGGGGAGGAAAGGGTTTATTTGGCTCAATTATTCTGAAACACAGTCCACTGAGGGAGGGAAGCCAAGGCAGAAATTCAAGGTGGGAGGGAATTGGAGGCAGGAGCTGATGCAGAGGCCACAGAGGTGGCCTGCTTACTGGCTTGCACTCATGGCTTGCTTAGCCTGCTTCCTTATAGCACTCAGGAGCTCTATACACTAACTAGCTCAGGGGTGTCAGCATCCATAATGAGCTGGGCCCTCCCCACATCAATCATTACTTAAGAAAATGCCTTACAGGCTTGCCTGCTTATGGTCCCATTTTATGGAGGCATTTTCTCACTTAGGATTCTCTCCTCTCAGATGACTCTAGCTTGTGTCAAGATGACATAAACCTGGCCAGCACAACTGACCCCTTGTCAACCTGACACACAAACACATCACGACCAAGCCATAACCTTTCCTTTCTCGTTCATCTCTTAGATTTCATATTAATAAATATCACGTTGTAAAACATATTACAAAGTTAAAAGTCCCACAGCCTTTACGAATTCAAACACTTCAAAATTCAGTCTCTTTTTAAAACTATCCCAAATCTCTTTTAAAATATAAAGTTTCCATAAAACTCCAAAATCACTTTAAAAGTTCAAAGTCTCTCAACTGTGAGCTCCTGTAAAATCAAAATAAGTTAAAAACTTTCTTACTTCAAGAGGGGAAAAGCAGGGCACAATTACACTCTGAATAAAGAAAAATCACACTCCAACTGTGTAAATCACTCAGTGTCCAATGTCTGGGATCCACTCACAATCTTCTGGGCTCCTCTAATGGATCTGGGTCACTTCTCCAGCTCTGCCCACCGCAGTACACACGGATCGTCTCCTAAGCTCAGGCCCACACTGCTGCATGGCCTGCTGTCCTTGGCATCTCCACAGTTCTGGGGCCTCTTGCTGCAACTGGGCTGCACGTTCACTTCTAGGCTCTCCCTCTCCTACACTCTCTTCAGGAACCTTGCCACACAGTGCCAAACCTCACCGGTTTTCCATGATCCCTTCATGTCTTCAAAACCAGTACCACCTGGGTGACTCCTACACTATCAAGTTCAGCTGACGGCATGCATGGGCACAGCCTTGGCCACCTCTGCAACCCAGCTTCTGTGTGCTCTCAGGAAACATTTTCCAGAAGATTTCACTTCAACCATGACGGTCTCTTTATAATCACCACTAATTTCTCAGTTCCAATCCAGCATCAATTTTCCCAGCAAAGGGAAGGTTTCACTCCATTTCTGCTCTCCTGTTAATCATGACTGACTCTTCAGCCCAGCTAACCAGAACCACAGAGGCTTAATTCCAAATGTGCAATGACCCCAAGAGAGAGTCAAGTGACTCTCAGACTTCCTTTTGAAATCTCACAAGGCAGACTTCTGTCATCTGTCCTGCCCCCAGGTTTATTCTCTGACTCTGGTGCTCACTAGTATGTGAGCCAGACAGCTATTGAACTCTCCAGCCTCCAAGTTTGGGTCTCCCCGGAGGAATCAATGTATGTGGAAAGCCCATGCAATACTTGAAAGGACTCTAGCCAGGCTGAGCATGGCAAACATGGCTTTGGCAAGCCTTGCTCTTCTCCACCATTCCCCCATCTTGCTAAAAACTGTTAGATTACATTCCTAAAGCTAGCCCCGAGGTCCATTCCCTTATTGGGCCAATTCCTGAGACCTCCCCCTGAGGCTCACTACCACAGTCCAGCAACCAAATACCCACTTTGGCTTACATAACTAAGATGCCCAATTAAAATTAAACACCTCATCCTAACACAGGGTTTCCCCTTCTGTGTTTATAAACCGCCATTTTCCTATGGACCATGTCTGTCTCCTCTCTATCCAGGGGCAGTCCTTTGTCTTCCAGGACAGATACCCCTCCCCGTCTCCCTTGCCCCTTTTCTTTATCCCTTATCCCTGCCCTTTGTCCCTCTGCGGTAAATAATCTCCTTTGTGCTGAGAACATGGTCTTAGAGTGTCTTGACCTACTTCAAGGTCCCTACAGTACATATGACAACCACATAATAGATGACGGTCCTACTCTATGTCTGTCTGTCTATCTGTCCCCCACTCTCTTTTACCTGAAGCCAGTCTCTTGATGCTGAAGAGCTAGGGCCAAAACCTCAGAGAGATCCACCAAATTCACAAATGCTCTGGGGACCTAGGAGATGAAGAGATGTAAGAGATAGGAAGAGACACGCGCATGTGCCAAGCTGCCATGGCTGCCTCTGGGCCTTCTGGAACCTTGTGAGCCTTGTTTGGGGACCACCCTTTGGAGGGCTTGGATGAGGTTGGTCCAAATTGTCACTCCTTCAGCTATGCATCTTAGAATGCACCTCTTGCCTCTCTCTGGTAGTCAGTGAGGCCCAGATCCTGGGGAAGCACGGCGTATGTGGGAAGGTGAGTCACAGCTTCGTTCTTGGGCTCTCAGAGACTGCAGCTTCCAGAGAGGCCAGCCTCAGTCAGAAAGCAATGGTGCTTAACTCTTTGAGAGTGCCCAGCCCACCACCCCAGGAGCATCCCTTTTCAGAACGGGTGAGAAGATGGAGTCCTTCGAGCTTTCCATCCTCAGGGTCTTGTTCTCTTACTCCAGCAAATACCACTGAGAATAAACCAAATCCCACCTCTGCTGCCCTGAGAAGGGTCTCAAGGGCAGACAAAATGATGCTTGCCTCATGCTGCATGTCCCAAGACCCCAGGGGCTGGGGAGCCATTGCCTTACCTCACGATGCAGGTAGTCCAGTACCCCCCACAGCATCTCCATGTGCCTTGTCAAGTACCTTTTCTGTGAGAGAAGAAATGGGGTAAACAAGGGCAGCAACAGGGAGGACACAAGGCCCAGGGACCCAGACTCAGACACCTCACAGAAACTATGGCAGATGCTTAACAGAGGCTGTGCTTCCCACAAGTGTAGACTCTCCAAGCTGCTTCGTTTGGGTTTGGGCTTTAGGTCCAGTCTCTGTTTCTCTAACCCATCCTCCACCAGGGAGGCGTTGCACATCGGAAAAGGGCAAGCCCGAGGCTGAAACGTGATGAGAGCCACTGTGGTGGCTCTGATGCTCAGGCAAAGGTGAGACACATTCCTTCCTAAGGGCTGAGAGAGCTGTTTTTATAAGAAAATAAATCTGAAGAGGAAACACGATCAACCTGGACTTGGGAACCCAGACAGATCTCAAAACTTCCAAAACAGGACCTGGAGCAGTGGCTTGGTGGGTGAGAGGCGTCTGTCACTGAAACCTGGTGACCTGTTTGATCCCAGGATTATTCATTATTCTCAATTTCCTTACATCATGGCATGTCTTTCTGTCTCTCTGTCTCTCTGTCTCTGTCTCTGTCTCTCTCTCTTTCTCTCTCTCTCTCTCTCTCTCTCTCTCTCACACACACACACACACACACACACACACACACACACACACAGGCGCATGTGCACAATCAACAAGATTTTTTTAAAAATGGGAATGGGCCAGTGAGCTGGCTCCTTGGATAAAGGCACTTGTTTCCAAGCCTGGCAACCCAAGTTCAATTTCCAGGACCCACAAGGTGGAAGGAGAGAAGTGACAGATCCTCTGATCTTCACATGCACACCGTGTGCAAACACACACACACACACACACACACACACACACACCCCAAAATATAATAAATTTTTAAAAAATCCAAAATTTCCCCAGAGTACAGGCTAAATATTCCTTATCTGGGAGATTTGGAGTCTGTCAGGTGTGGGGGATTTGCATAGATTTTTACCAACTGAGTACTTATTATCTGAAAATCCCAAATCTGAAATGCTCAAAAGTTTTTGGATTTTTTGATTTCTAATCAGAAATCCAAGCTGGGCTGTTTGCCAGATCCCTCCTTCTCCACCCCCATCCCTGGGCAGTAGTTGCCCTGAGTAAGAAAAAACAGTCTTGGAAAGAGAGTCGCAAGGGCCCCATTACTAGGATGTATAAATCTGCCCCCCCAAACCCAGTGCAGCCCTCTCCCCAGTCTTTGCAGGTGAGAAAATAAGCTGATGGGGACCTCTAAATTTGACCCCTGGTTATCATTTCAGTGTGAAAAATAAAATGTACAAGAAGACAAACGCTTCAGTTGGCTGCAGACTAGCTGTCCCCTGCAGCAATGTGGCTCAGACAGCAAGACAAGGCAGGGCAAGAAGCTGTGCTATTACCTGAGGGGACAGGGGCAGGCACTCTAGAGGCAGCTGCCAATCATCAGATGAGGGTTGTGGGGAGGGCCGCGTCCCACCCACAGTCTAGAAGTGCCCATGTCTGTTTCTCCTCTGCTCCTACTTTGGTAAGAGGCTGGCTTCCCAGCCTATCTGTTGGCAATGACCAGTGATAAGCACTCTGTCTGGATTCTTCTGAGAAACACACTTTTCTTCCTAAGGAGCCCTAGAACGTGGGTTGCAGGACGTGGGTCTCTGCAATTCATCTGGGGGCATTCGTTCAGGTCATCCATCCTCTCTGGGGGCCCTGGAAGAGCATGGTCCTTTCACTCCCGAGTGAGATCTTGCTTTAGAAACCTCTGGGTCAAGGGTTTGTCTTTAGACATTTGGGGAATCTAAGTCTCATCCAGCCACCACAGGTGTAGAATGGTTGTCACGTGGCTCAGCAACTACCCTGTGTCCAAGTGGAAGACATTATATACCTATAATGACTGTCATAGACATTTGTCTTCAGACTGCTTTTATCATGATTCATTATGTTTTGTGCTTCCCACGGAAGTCCAGTGCATGCATCCAGGACAAAAACTGCAGAGCAAGTCCAGTGCATGCATCCAGGACAAAGAAAGCAAAGAGCTCTTGAGTCCACAGCCTCCCTCATCCACGCAATGAACTAGAGTATTTAATCTCCTACCTCATTCCTTTCTCCCTTTATTTTACATTTTTTGTTGCAACCTTTCTGACTTATTTGTGGACACTCACTAATGTCCTGGCACCCATGACCTGAAAACCTAGAAAAACAATTCTATGTGTTTAAAATTGTGAAAAAATTGAAAGAGATAAATGGCTATTGGTAGGCCAGTGGATAGTGCATGCGTCTGTAAATGCATGCTTGAAATGAGAGGTGGTCACTCCACACCTCAGAGCAGATCACTCAGCAAGAATCCATCTAGCCTGTAGGTACCAATGTGACAAGGTCTTGAAAATACACGGTTGGTGAAAAGTGCACCCGGCACCCCTATATGGGAATGTCACAGTGGATTGTGATCAGTGGTGATATGCATACTGAATACATCTTAATGAAAACAAAGAATATTAAAGGTAAAAACAAGACTTGCGTATTACTCGTGGAACTAAAAAGTAATAAAAAAACAAGTTACATAAGTGGGACACATGTACTTAGAATGCATCGTGAACTCAATAATGTTTGAAGGGACAAATACATTAAAGGCAAAAAAAAAATCATGTAAGACTGCTTAGCTGCAAGCTAGAGTGCAGAGAAGAGACTAGGAATGAGTGTGAATGCGCTCTCACACATGGAAAAACAATCGAATGCCATTCTGAGCAAACTCACCACAGATACGATAGCATGTGCTTGAGTCTACACGTAAGAGGGGCAGATTTACATATAGGCTTGGTAATGTGTGAGTGGCTGAAGAAGATACAGAGGCATATGGCAGTGTGTAAACACATGCTTTGAATATGTCAATGCACGGATACATAATTTACGAGTTAATGTTAATATGCATAATGACCACAGAGAGAACAAACAGAGCATGTAAATTTCGCTTGGCCCTAGTGAACAGAGACTGTCTTGGTCTGTACACAACACACTCAGGAGATCTGCAGGGACAGTGGGCAGTGAGAACTGGCCAGGGAAGGGAGGTTTTTACCACAATTCTCCTGGAGTCCTATGGCACAAAGGAAAGGGAGTTTTGATAGTGGCCCAGGGATCAGTGAAAGTACTCAGCATTTGAAAGAAGGCAAGACATGCAGAGGAGAGGCACAAAAAGAAACTTAGCCATGCCCAAGCCTTGGCCTGACAGAGGTCCTGAGAATGGGCCTGAGGGAGCAGTAGGCGAGTTGACAGAGACAGGTTAGTGGCAGCTGGACTTTAGGCTCACGAAGAAGAGTGTGTATGTCACTCATAATACCACAGCTTATACTCCCCAGCTATCCCGTACACTTCTAGCTGACTGGAGCTGGTCTTTGATAAACACTGAAGTCACAATCTGCGATATCATTATCTACACTTATATTAGATGAAGTCACTTGTTTTGTACCCAGGAACGCCAATGAGCCTCAACAATAAGATCCACAGGTTTGCCTTTGGCAAACGCAAGCCTTTCCACCCAAGCTGGGACCCGGGGTTAGGGGGAGGCGGGTGTATGCGTCCTACTACACTGGTTAGTGTGAGGTGAGTGTGTGAATTGTACACTAGTTAGTGTGAGGTGAGTGTACCCATCCTACACCAGCCCACAAATTCACTGCTCGCATGAAGGCAGAACTGAGAAAGGCAAAACAGTTCTTAGCTAACTAGTAGGCTGATTCTCTTCAGATGCAGAATGATCATTGACTCAGTTTCCCTAGACTCTGATTTCTTTTCCCAATACAAGAGACTGGAGAGTATAAAAATCCATAGTAGGACCATATTAAATGTAAAGGCTCCTGAGCAACAAAGGAAACAATCTCTAGGTGAATCCAGGACCTAGAAGTAAGAAAAAAAAATCTGTTCATTTTCCAGGAGTTTAATATTCACAATATATAAGGGATTAAAAAAGTTAAACACCCAAAACCAAATCGTCTATCAACAAACAGCCAAGTGCCTTGGATACAGCTCTCGAGAGATGTATAAATGGCCAATAAATCCCTGACAAAGTAATCAATGTCATTAGTCAACACAGAAGTACAAATCAAAATCACACTGATAATCGATCACATCCCACTCAGAAAGACTCGCATCAAACAGACATCAAGAGCTGCACGGGTGAGGGGAAAGGTGCTTCTGACATAGGACTGGTGGCGGTGTGAATTAGCAAATTACTGAGCTACTGAAAAATCAGTAGAGAGGTCTCATGACACTGTTAGGGAATCAGCCTGGGTGCTCACTACAAATGAATGGATAAAGACAATGTGGTATGTCTACACAGTGGAGTACTATACACCCATAAAGAAGGATGAAATTGAGTCATTGGCAGGAAAGCAGATGACCTGAAGATCATCAGAGAAGCCAGACCCAGAAATACAAACATACATTTTTTTTTCTCCTACATAGAATCTAGATTTTTTTTTTTAAAAGGCATGAAAGTAGAAGGGGACCTATTTGGTAAGAAAGGATGGGGAAAGCAGAAGGAAGGAGAGAGGGTAATGGGTGTGTATGGAGGTAGATGAAAGTACATTATATACATGTATGACCGGGAGGGGTAACAATTGGGAAGTAAAATAAATAAATAAATAAATAAATAAATAAATAAGGCAGAAAAAAATCCCACAAGACCCATTATTTCAAACAATAAATATAACATTAGACTTTCTTTTAAAATCTAAAATACAGAATTTAAAAGCGTTCTTGGCTCTTGTGACGGTGACAAATGCGCAGCTTTGACACACACTTACAACAGCATTTTATCCCACAGGAATCGTAACACACCAAAAACGGTTAAGATGGTCAACCTTACATTCTGTGCATGCTATCACACTAAAATACTGGAGGAAAAAGAAGCTGCTACATGTCATCATTTTTCGTTTGTTTTCTTGAGAATCTGTGCGCCCATCCATCCACCCGTCCATCCACACGTCTGTCCATCTGTTCACTAATACACATGTCCTAATTCTGAAACAGGAGGCCTCATCCCCAGCTCTGTAGACGGTGCTCAGACAGGGTTAGCCCCTCCTCCGCACCAGCACCTCAGCCTCCCCACCTGCAGCTTACCTGCTGTGCAGAGGGACACAGGTGACACTGGCTTGTGTTACTGAAGAACACGGTGATGAGTTTCCAGTCCTTCTCAAAGTCAAGTTGCTGCAGCGTAACAACAGAGAGATAAGAGCTTGGACCAGAAGTCTGTCTGTCCGTAATTCTCAATCTCACACCCACTACCTTAAGTCACTGTTTTTGTTAATCTCAGGTATCTGATCCTCCTGCCTCTGCCCCCTGAGTACTAGGATTATAGGCGTGAGTTACTATTGGCTTAGTGATTTCTTTCTTTCTTTCTTTCTTTCTTTCTTTCTTTCTTCCTTCCTTCCTTCCCTCCCTCCTTCCTTCCTTCCTTCTCTTCTCCTTTTCTTTGTGTGGGGGGAGTTTATAATTATTTATTTATTGTGTGTATGTGAGCACACTGTAGCTGTCTTCACACACATCAGAAGAGGGCATCGGATCCCATTACAGATGGTTGTGAGCCGCCATGTGGTTGTTGGGAATTGAACTCAGGACCTCTGGAAGAGCAGCCAGTGCTCTTAACTACTGAGCCATCTCTACAGATCTCTTCCTTCCTTCCTTCCTTCCTTTCTTCCTTCCTTCCTTTCCGTTCCTTTCCTTCTCTTCCTTCCTTCCTTCTTTCCTTCCTTCCTTCTCTTTCTTTCTTTCTTCCTTCCTTCCTTTCTTTCTTTCTTACATTTTTTTTTGTCAGAAGTCGTACTTGATAGTCTAACATGGAATAACTGTTCTACACGGCAATTTGAACCTTGTTGTATTAAGGGGCACACCTTGATTTAAAAAAAAAAGTCTTTTACAATGTCAAATTGAACCTAAAGTCTTGTGTATGCTAAGTAATCTACCACCAAGTCACACACACATTCTTTTCATTTTGACAAATTAAAACTTTCAAAATTTTCACAAAATTTCCCAGGCTAGCCTTAAACTCACTCTGTAACCCAACAGGCTTTGAACTTGGGATCCTCCTGCCTCTGTCTATCAAGTAGCTGTGTCTACAGGCCTGTACCACCAGGCCCGACTCTTGAAGGATATTTTAAGGGAAGGAGAGTCATCCAAGGTTCAGCTACAATGACGCCTTGTCCATAGGAATGGGGATCAGCAGTCAGCATCCACATCTGAGGTAGTGTATTACCGTGTAAGCTACGCTACACTCATGTAATCGAAGCACTACATGGTTGTTAAAATAAAGATGGAAACCGTGACTAGCATCACCAGAAAAAATGAGAAAAGTTGATTACAGAAAGCATACATATCCAGTAACACCCCGTTTTACACAGATAAACATACTTAGAAAAAAGTGTGGAGAAGAATATGTACAAAATCATTACTAGTAATTATCCTTAGGTATTAGGCTTAAGGATGGGTTTAACATTGCATTTGCTTTCTGATTTCTCTATAGTGAACATACTGCACGCACAACAAAACAAGCTTGTTTTCCGAGGCAGCATTGTGTTGCCAGGGAACGCTATGATTCTGATCTTTAGGATTTAGCTCTAACTGATTGCTTGAACTCGGCCTTGTCACGTGACTTCTTGGAATTTTAGTTTTGTCATCTTTAAAATTGCAGGGTTAGGTTCAGGACTGCCCAGTCATTATACAGAACAACTGCACTCTCGTTATCATTATGTTAGCCCAGCATCCGTTGCCAGGGAGACTGCATTTATTTTGTTTGTTTGTTCGTTTGTTTTTGGAGACAAAGTCTAACTCTGTGCTCCAGGCTGGTACCAAACTGACGAAGATGTGCATCCTTAGCCTCCTGAGTGCTGGGATTAGGCTGTAAGTCACCACCCCTGGCTTTGGCGGGATTTAGAATCACCTAGGAGACACACTTCTCTGCTCGTCTGTAAGGGCAGCTCTAGAGAGGTTTGAGGAGAGACGAGCCACCATAAACACGGTTAGCACCATCCCATGGTCTATAGGCTTAGACCGAATAAGAGAAAAGAGGAGAAGCCAGAGGGCTCCAGCATTTTCTTTCCCTCTTTGCCTCCTGACTGAGAGAAAGACACAATGTAACCAGATGTCTCATGCTCCGACTGCTATGCCTTCTCCACCATGGTGGACTGTACCCCACACACCGTGAACCAAAATAAATTCTTCCACCCTGAGTTGTTTCTTGTCAGGTAATTTATTCCCTGCATGTGTGCACGTGCGTATGTTTGTAGGTATCTCCCTCAACCGTTCGCTGTTTTTTCTGAGACAGTGTCTCTTGCTGAACCCAGCACTCTCAAATTTGGCTACACTGGCTGGTCAGCATGACCCAGGGATGCTCCTGTCTCCTCCCTCTCCAGTGTTGGGGCTACAGGCACATACCATTCTGTCTAGTTATTATGTGGGTGCTAGGAATTGAACATGGGTCCTCCTGGTTACATAACAAGCACTTTCTTCTGACTGAGCCATTCCTCCCCCAACCCCCCACCCCCGGCATGGTGGTGATTATTCATGATAGCAATCTTGCTTCGATGACAATGTTAGCTACTGGCTTTTACTGAGCTTCGACTGTGCCTTACGCATCGATCAGTGGAATAAGCAGAAAGTCCAGGTCATATGCAAGCCAGCCTCTCTCTGGAACCCAACCTCCTCTCTATGGAAAGGTCATTTAGTCCATCTGCCAAGCTTCTGCAGTTCTACACAGGAAGCTGTCCTAAATAAAGCATTCTCAATAGAACCAGTCACTCTTATCTCCAAAGGGACCTTCAGAGTATTACAGTGGAAGGGGCGTTTCCTCAGAAGCCAGGACACATTGTTGTACACCAGGGCCGTCAGCACTCTGTATCTTGGGGTCATTGTCTTGCAGTAAACCCGGACAGCCTGCCCACACTGGAGTTCGCAAGCCTCTTACCGGGTTGTCCTTCAGACGTCTCACCAGCTCTTTAGCTTGAATCCATAAGTCTCTGGAGGAGTGGAAAGCACAATCAAGAAAGTCATATTTTTTGAAAGCCAGGAAGCTGATGCCTTTACCCTCAGCACAGCTGGCTTCTGAGAGGCAGACTTGACCTAACTTTTAAAGCAAACTGAAATCAGCAGGGGGAAGGTATTAGGGCATTGACTTAATGAAGAGCTCTATTTCAAAGCTCTCTGATGGTTGTATGTCCCCTCAAGTCCCTACATACCCAAGGCCAGCAAGAGTGCACAACCCCAGAGGGGGAGAAGAAGCAAACTTACTCAGCAGTAGTATGAGCTGCAGTACCCCTCCCGGGAGAACACTCGGGCATCAGGACAGAAGGATTGAAATGTCTGATGATATCTGAAAGGGCTACAGAGAGAGCCAGGGGTCACCTCAAAAGATAAACGACTCCCTAGGGTGACCAGACAGCCTTGCTGCCTCCATTGCAAGGCTTAACCTCCACACCATGCTGTCAGGTCACCCCGCCCCACCAGGCGGACCCTGAAGAGGGAAGGGAGCTAAATTGAGCATCTGCCTAGGTGGGCCAGGCCCAAGGTCGACTGCTCTCCAGGCAGACTCTCATTTACTCCTGAGGAAACTGAGATGGAGACATCAAGCAAGCCGTGTCAGGTCTCCCAGTTGACAGAAACAACTGGGATTAGAACCAGAATTCAGGACTGCCTTCCTGTCGTCTCCCTTGCTCTTCGTGAGTGACAGCAGGGCGGGAAAGCTCCGGGGAACACGTAGAGAACATGTCGCCTAGCTGACAGCCAGAAGACTGCTAAAAATAGTGCTGTCAGGAAGGTTTAAGCTGTGTCTTGCTCCTCAGAGAGGACAAGGTGGAGCAGGGAGGGTGGGCTGCAGAAGGAAATGCCTCTTCCTCCCCCTTCCTTTTGCCGGATCCTCAAGTAGTCCCAGGGTTTATGGAAGCAAGATCCAGAGGGCTTCTGGAGAATTCTCTATGGGGGTACACACCTGCAGATAACAGGCAGGAAGAGGAAGAAAAGTTGGGTTGGAGGTCATGGGACTGGTTGCTTGGCTTCATAACCACAGGTGGTCACCTAACTCACAAAATTCAGGGTTCCCACACACATGACCCAGGTTTTCTCATCTGTGACAAGCTTGCAGGATCTCAGGCCCAAGGGTGGGAAATGCAGAGCTTTGGACTCAGTTTAATGTGGTAAGAATGACCTGTATGTGTGCATGTGTGCATGTATGCATGTGGAGAGCACTTCATCCCTCATGTGAGAATTCTTGCTAAAGGCTGGTGAGAACACACAAATACTAAGTTGTGGTAGGAAGTCATTGGAAGAACTACTTTCCAAAGTAAAAGTGATCAAACTTTTCTCTAAAACTTTGTCTATCAATTTGTCTCATCTGCTGGGGTCTTGGTCTATGGTTGCTCAGTCTTGGGGTTCCCTGAATGTAGGGACAGAACAAAAGGCAAAGTACGAGGGGATAGATGCCCTGTGTTTCCAGGGACTCTGCTACTAACTGAATGCACAACCCTGGGGAAAGTCTGTTTATCTATTTTCAACATTCAGCTTTTCCATTTGCAAAATGGCCTCATAGATGGAAAGGGTGTGGCTGATGTGGAGGTCACTAGAGCACTCTAAAACTCAGGTCAGAGGGTGAAAGAGCTGAGCCCAGGTCAACCTCATCACACTGATGGGTCTGGACATCCCTGGACCACTTTCTCTGCAGAACCCCTGCCTCGGCTGTCAGTAACAGCTGTCAGCCATTATGTGTTCCTCCCTACTCAGGGCAACCTCAGCATCAGAAGTCCTGATGCCAAGGGCTTCAGGGGCAAGTTCTACCCTCCCTGTCACCTCCGCTGCCCTCTGCCCAGTTGGGATTCCTGATTGTGAATAGACATGGTGGGCTGTTCCTGTATGACTACTTCAGAGGTGGATTCATGGCGTTTACCTGAGAAAAATGACCTGGATTCTTCCTCCTGCCCAAGAGGAAGACCCAAGCCTAATTTTCCATTTATTTGTAAAATAAAGCCTTATTCTATAATCTCCCTCTCTCTCTCCTCTCTCTCTCCTCTCTCTCTCTCTCTCTCTCTCTCTCTCTCTCTCTCTCTCTCTCCTTCTCTCTCCCTCTCTCTCCCTCTCTCTGTCTCCTCCCTCTCTCTCCCTCTCTCT
>JANHMN010000010.1:55769719-55802784 GCA_030674055.1 Rhabdomys pumilio | reverse complement strand
CCCTCTCTCTCCCTCTCTCTGTCTCCTCCCTCTCTCTCCCTCTCTCTCTCTCCCCCCCTCTCTCTCCATATTCTGGGCTCTGGGAAGTGAAGTGAAGAAAGTGAAAGGCTTTGGTCCAGTCCCCCCAGTTCCCCTTACCATACATTTCTCATACCTTCTATTCAGGACATGTGACCTTCTGTCCCCTGCCTCTCTTGTCTGTCTCCCTAGCATGTCTTCCCCTCTTCCCAGGCACTAGTAATGTAATGAAGCAATAAGCTGCATCTTCTTTATTAACAAAACATCTGCTGTGTCTCAGGGGCGGGGGACAGTTTGGAGTCTGGCTGGAACCCAGGACTCACCTGTCATGACTCCCATGCACACATTCTGTGGTTCGTGCTTGATGCTGTAAGAAGTGAGCACACAGGATCAACTATGTTTGTCGTCCACAGGAGCCCTTTCCTTGGCCATCATAGGCCACTTCCTAACAAGCGTTGGCCTATCCTTGCTCTGGGGGTAGTGAAGGACAAACAGTTCCCTCTGGATCCTCTTCCCAAGCTCTCTAGTTCTGCCCAAAGCTGAAGAGGACACTTGAGTCCAGTGTAAAATGACTCTGGTCCAAACCCTGCAAGATCCCCACAAGAGCAGAGGGAAGAGGCCTTGTGACAGTCACAGGAATTCCATTTTTCTGGTCTTTCCCACTCTTCTCCCAGAGGAGGCACAGGAGTAGTGGGTTCTGGGAGGATGTGGGGAGGCAGGAAATGGTTCTGGTCACTGTTGTCCCCCAACCCTTAAGACTTTGAACTCTCTGGTCCTTGGTGGCCCCCATCAATCAAACAAGGATTTAGAAGAAAGCATGTGCAGTGTGTCTCTGCTAGCTGTGTTCCAGGATGGGTACCTTTGAGGTTTCTCCATGTTGACCATGCCAGAGTCAGGGGCTGGAGGCTGGAAGAGATAGATACTTGGTGTGAGTAATTCAACCAGGGCAAGCCAGCACGATGCAGGGAGTCCATAGGAAGACCAAGTCCACCTTGCTCACTTTATGAGGAGGAAGGCACACCCTGCTCTCCTACAACTTGTCTATCAGATCATCATAACAGAGTGGCTGACAGATTCCTCAGGGCATAGATTTAAACATAATGTAAGTCACACTATATTCTACATAGAATCAAAAGATTGATCTATAAAGTTAAACCCTCTATGGTCTAAGGGTGACTGTCCTCCCCTTGACTAGAATGTAAGAGCCATCGCAGGCAGCTGTTTCCATCTGTTTGCAGTTGGCTGTTTGACCTCATTCAGTGTCTGGCATGTTGCAAGCACTCGGTGAATGTTGAACAAATAGGTATATTTCTTAACAAATGAATTTGGTTTCCCCTTGATTAAATACTGGATAATGCGGATTACTCCTTGTTGGTAATCACAGTGCAGAAAGAAAGATAATTCCATCCTATCCCAGGGAGACTTGGAGATGTGGCCAAGTCATTGAAAACACCCACAAATATAAGCTCTTATTAGTATTTTCATGGTTTTTAACACACAAACATACACAAAGTTTAGAGCTGTTTAAGATTAGATCTGTCAAACTTACTAGAAAGTAACTAGTTGGTAACTAGAAGGTGGTTAGTCAGTAACTAGAAGGCAACAGGAATAGTGGCAACATGCAGATAGTTATGTCCTCATTGTCCTAGTCCAGGGTGCTTTAAGGAGCACAGCTATCCTAGCCACCAGCTCCAACCTGGCCAGCCCACGGAACTGGGTCACTATGTTAAAGCTCTCTAGGGAGCATAGACTGACCATAAAATTCCTCTCCCTAGGGGCTAAGTCTCTTATTTGTCAGTAAGAAGGACTTCAGAAGGTCAATATTCCAGGGAGAAGTAACAAGTTGAACAAAAATCACTAGACTATGTGTGTCAGGGGTTGTGACACGGAGCTGTGGGTAAGGAAATTGGGGGAGTGGATGTCTTTGGTTCTGCAAGTTGGACAGTTTGGTTCCGATCAAAGGGGACACTGTCTGACAGCTTGAGTGTGTGGTTGCCTGAGGGGCAGAGGACCTATGGCTGCGAGATCTTATAGTTCAGATACTGGAAACACAGATGTTTGAAACCTCCTGGCTTCAATGTTGGTGACTGATTGAACTAAAGACATACAGTATTTTAGGACCACAAATTTGTTTCTTCTGTAATTGGCTGATGGACAGTATGTCTTGTCCCCACAGGAGAGGTGGTGGTCAAGAGAAGGAAGGAAGAGAGAATAAGGCAGATCAGGAGACAGGTAAGCTCATCTGGTGGGTCTCAGAAGCCAGTGTTCGTGAACGGATCTTTTCATTCTTTTTCACCCTGTACATCTGAAGTTTTCTTGTATGGACTATATAATTGCGGAGACTATTGAAAATAAATTTTGTAAATATTTGCATCTCTTATTTCAAAATGTTTGAGAGAGAACACAAATCTAAAACAACTAACTAGTTTTAGAATAAGTGAACATGTCTTCATTTCAGAGACTCCAGAAACTCAAAGCAAAAATGTCAGCCTTAAAGACTTTAAACGTTCAGTCTCACGTTATTTGTGCGTGCGTGCGTGCGTGTGTGCGTGCGTGCATGCGTGCGTGCGTGCGTGCGTGCGTGTGTGTGTGTGTGTGTGTGTGTGTGTGTGTGTGTGTATTCTTATCACACAATCCTAGCTGAGTACATATCTGGCTCTCAGGCAGACAGAGAAGGGTGGCCTATAAGGAACTGGGCCTTCAGGTCTCATCCTGAAAGTAGAGGGGCCTGGGTGTGGACAAATGAAATCATCCTGGTCTAAGCTTGTTCTGTCTCTGTGGTCCTGACCCCTACCCAGGAAGGTGGGGAGGGAGTAATGGCAAACAATGTCATCATTCCTGTGTGGGAACGCTACCCTAAAATGAAGCTGGAAGGTCCAAGCCCACGAGAACTTTAGATTTAGAACATGATCCCATGGAGATATGTCTGGCCAGAGCAGAAGAACCAGAGAGTCTCCCCAGGAAGTGGACTTCAGTGTGTTAAACACAGGCTTAGCAGAGGCCAGCTGTCATCTGGCACAGGAGATCTCTGCTCTCTGCTTCCCATTCCCTGCTTTGACATGTTTCCTGTGGTGACCCTCCTCTACCCCATCAACACAGTCACAAGGGAAAGCACCGCTGGCCAGATGCCAGGCGCTGAGGCTATTTCCTAAAGTCAAGCTTGTATCTCCACTGCATCTCCACTGCATCCCCACTGCATCCCCACTGCATCCCCACTGCATCTCCACCGCATCCCCAATGCATCCCCACTGCATCCCCAATGCATCCCCACTGCATCCCCACTGCATCCCCACTGCATCCCCCACTGCATCCCCACTGCATCTCTACTGCATCTCCACTGCATCTCTACTGCATCTCTACCCCCTTCTACAGGCTCAGTCATGTCCCCAGTTCATGTCATTCACAGCCGCCCATTGACTAGAGGAGGTTCTGGATCTGGCAACTCTCACACACTGTTCAAGTAGAGGTGGTATTCATAAATATGGCAGGGTGAGCATCCCAGACAGGTTCTAGAGAGGCCAGTTATTCAAGAGGAGTGGGGACAGAGACTTGGGAATCTCAGGAGCTCTGGGTGGCCCTGTCCTGCCAAAGCTGAGTGGGTTGAGCCAGGCCTAGAGGGAGGGCTGTGAGTGAGGGAGTGCAGGTTGGAATGGAGGAAGAAGAGCCTGGAGGGGAGGGAGAGCTCCTGACTCAGGTGTAAAAGACTCAGGAGAGCTCCGGGACAAAGGGCAACTTGTGACAAGTCCTCTGCTCAGCCAGGGTCATGAGGACTTGAAGGACACAGGATTCTGCTTCTTGCTAACTCCAGGGTATGTGGCATGGGGGCACAAAGGACTGACAAGAGCTTGTGACATTGTCTTGTGTCGTCTAGTTTTCTCTGTTTACCCTCCTCTTCCCCTCTTTGCATGGCCATATAAGACATGCCACTTAGAGTTTATAAACAAAAAGCAAGCAAAAGGTACCTGTGATGGTTTGTATATGCTCAGCCCAGGGAGTGGCACTATTAATAGGAGGTGTGGCCCTGTTGGAGTAGGTGTGTCACTGTGGGTGTGGACTTTAAGCCCTTCATCCTAGCTGCCTGGAAGTTAGTCTTCTCCTAGCTGCCTTTGGAACAAGAGATGGACCTCTCAGTTTCTCCATCCCCACGTGTGTCTGCACACTGCCATGCTCCAGCCTTGATGATTATGGACTGAACCTCTGAACTTGTAAGCAGCCCCAAATAAGTGTCCTTTATAAGAGTTGCCTTGGTCCTGCTGTCTGGTCACAGCAGTAAAACCCTAAGACAGTACCTACCATTACTAATCCTTAGAAACATTAAAGCCAAAACCACAATGAGATGTCATTTCATGCCTGCTAAATAGTGAGCAAACATGGGTCTGCAGAGATGGCTCAGTGGTTAAGAGTATTAGCTGCTCTTCCCGAGAGGGCCTGTGTTGGGTTCCCAGCACCCATACTGGCTGACTCACAATTGCCTGTAACTCTAGATCCAAGGGATCTGATTTTCCTCTTCTGGTTCTGAAGCCGTTCTCATGGTAGCTATATACACCCAGACACATACACATAAAATAAAATCTAAGGAAGAAATCTTTTAAAAGCCCAAACTACAGCATCAAGCAAAAACAGGAAAATAAGTGCTAAGACTATGGGGAGGGGTAGAAATATAGCTCAGCTGTTAAAGGCTGGGCCCACAGCCCAAATTAGAAGAGAATATGGAGAAACAGGAACTCTGTGTGTTGCTGATGGGAATGTAAACTGTGGCCTCTATGAAAACCTATACAACACATCCTCAAAAGGAGAAGGCTCTGTAGACAAAACAGCACGAAGTATCTCATTCTGGCCTGAAACTTGCTATCTAAGCCAGGCTGGCCTCAAATCTGCTTTGATTCTGCTTCAGTTTCCTAAATTAGGATTACAAGTATGCATCGTCAATTTCAACTTCCTTAAAAAAGACTAACAGTGTAATTGTCATGTCATTATATTTCAAGATGTCTTTCCAAAAGAATGGAAGTAGGATCTCGAGATGACTGTTTTTAGCAGGATTGGCAACAGTCAAAGGGTGGCATAACTTGATGTCCATGTGTGAACGGGTAAACAAAATATGGTATGTCCATGCGTACAATGGAATATTAGTCACCCATAAAAAGGAAGCATCTGGCACAGGGGGCAATTATGTCGAACAAAATAAGCTATTTATATAAAGACACATACTACATGATTTCAAGGATGTGAAGTCTCTAGTTAAACTCACAAAATCCAAAAGTGGAAATATGGTGTCTGTGGGCTGGGAAAACACAAGGTGAGTTGTTACCAAATGAGTGAAGAGCTTCGGTTTTGTAAGGTGAAGGATGTTCTGGAGACTGGTCATGCAATGAGAACATACTTTATGTTACTGAGTGCACACCGAAAAATGACTCAGATAGAAGCTAGGATCTGCATAGCAGAGAAGACGCACTATTTGTCTTACAGGCCCGGGTCATCTCAGTTAGTATTTTCCAATTCCATCCACTTTTCTGCAGATTTCACATTTTTATTTTTCTTTGCGACTGAGCAAAATTCCATGGTGTCTACGTAGCATGTATCCATCACCCATTCACGTGATGATGGACAGCTAGGCTGGTCCCATTTCCCTGCTATTGTGTGCACAGTTATGTGTGCATTGTTGCTTACACATGGATATGTGAGTGTTTCTGTGGCAGAGTGCAGCTCCCTTATGTCCAGGAAGGGTGTGGAACAGCTGAACACTAGAGAGGGGAAAGAGGCTTTGAGAAATGGGGGTGGGGAGCAACAGAACACATGATATATGAGGGGGGGTAATTACAAGAGGGTGGTGGGTGCAGCAAGGAAGTGCAGGGAGGGAAGTGAGGAAGTCACAAGGGCTGTGTCCCTGCTGGGTGTGGACATTTTCTTGTCACTGCTTCTCATATTTACATTATAAATGAAGATTTAAGTGGCTAAGATGGTAAGTTATATAAATTCTTATTTACCACAATTATACATTTTTATTAAAGTCAATGTGTTTTTAAAATTACTTGATAAGTGTTTGCTCATGCATGTCTGTGCATGGCCCAGTGCCCATCAAAGTCAAGGGTCAGGAGAGGGTGTCCAGTTTCCTGGGACTGGAGTTACAGATGGTTGTAAGCTTTCTTGTGGGTGCTGGGAATTGAACCTGAGACCTCTGCAAGATCAACACACGCTCCTAACCATGGGGCCAACACTCTAGTTCCTCAATGTATTAAAAAATACATACAAAACAGAGATGAAATTCCCTTTATCTTATAAATGCAAGGCTTAAAAGATTATGTTACAAATTCTGAGTGACAGCTATGAAATTCAGTATGGAAACTTCTTGAAAACTAAAGGTAAGTCTTCTGTATGACTCAGCCACATCCACTCCTGAGTACGTACCCAAAGCATTCAAAGTGAACACACCCAAAGCACTTACAGATCACTGTCTATTGCAGCGTCATCCACAACAGTCAAACTATGGGACCAACCTAGGTATCTGACATCAGAGCAACAGGTAAGAAAATGTGGGTTACATACATCATGGAATTTTTTTTTTCAGCCAAGAATCAAATCATGTTATTGAAAGAAAAACAGAAGCGGTTGGAGGCAATCCTACTGAGTGACTTAGTGTCTCAGCAAGGCAAATGCCACATGCTTTCTCTTGTGTGTAGCTCCCATATCTTCTATAGACACATAAAATCACGAATGAATATATAAAGTGAAAGTAGAAGCAAAGGGGAGCCCAGGGGGCCAAGGGTGACTAACAGCAGAAAGAGAGGCGAGAAGTAGAAAGAGATAATGTAAACATTAAGAGATAAAAGTTATAAAGGGAATACGCACAATAAAAATAAGTACCTTGGAGAAAACTTAACAATAATTTTCAAAACTTTTGACCAAGATTCTGAGCAATTCTTGTCGATGGATTTAACTTATTAATGAGAAACTTCTAACATCCCCTTTCCTGGGGTAATCCTAGGCATTCATTTGATGTTTTAAAACAGATCCTCAAAGATTTTAGCATGTCTTTGACTCACACAACACGCTAGCACTGTTTGAGATATAGAATCCACCAACCCAGGCCAGCCTTCACATCATTATGTAGTTGAAGATAAACTGGAACCTCTGATTCTTCTGCCTCCACCTCCCAAGTGCTTGGACTACAAGTTTGTGCCACCACGCCTGGTCTCCAAGAGAACCTTATGTGAAGACATCAGGAACTTGTTCATGGTGTCACCAGTACCAAATGGTCTCCCGAGTCAAGCATATGAAATACTCACAGTTTCTGGGTTGCCAATGGCTGCCACAAGTTTAATGTCTGAGGGTCTCAGAGAGTGCACTGTGAAGAATCAACAGGGCAAGGTCAGATCTACCACAGGCTAGGCAAAGAATGCCCTGTGGGGTTACACAGACAAGACCCACGCCCTGCAGCTTCAGTGTAGCCACTGAGCTCAAGTCTGCCGGCAAATTCAGGATCCTGTACTTACAGGGAATCCTGGTACACATCCATACGCAAGGCTCCCTCCCCTCTGGAGGCCACATTGTTGACCTGGACTTGGCCTCTCCAAGCTAATGTCCCATGGCTCTTGCCTGGCCCTTTGCTTGCCTCTTGTCCCTCACTTACCTGTGTCTCTGCATTTCTGATCTACCATTAATAAGTGATGAGCCAAGAGACTAAAATTAAGGTCATCTGGGTACCCAATGATTAACTGTAGCTTAAAGATTACTAGAGATTAGCACTCTAAGTCAGTGACTACAAAATTCAAATTATATGCAAATCATATACAACTCTTTAACTCCCTTGGGTGAATTCCTAGAAAACAAACTTCCTGGCTGTGTTATGGGGAGGAGTTAAATGTAAACTAAAAAATGCCATTTTCTATTTTTCATAAAATAAGTTTTTTAAGTGGAAACCTGAGTAAGGTTTTGTGTGTGTGTGTGTGTGTGTGTGTGTGTGTGTGTGTGTGTGTGTGTACATATCCATTAAACCCAGCCAGCCACTTAAGATGTAAAGCTGATGTAAAGCATCCAGGTCTTAGAAAAAGCCTCACCCATAATAGGTGGGGATGACTAGAATGGTCACTGTGGCTACATGGCAGGCATGGAGAAGCCACATGAGTGACAGTTCCTGACCCACAATTCCCAGGGCACTTTATCCCTTGAGGGAGTCAAGGTCCTAGAGATTGTCCCCATGTATCTTTTACCCTTAAGTGTGGTGTTATTTCTGTCCCTCTACAGAAATAACTGAGGAAATAGACCAGTGCTTCTCAACATTCCTAATGCTGTGACCCTTGAATACAGTTCCTCACGTTGTGACCCCCAACCATAAAATTATTTTTGTTGATACTTCATCACTATAATCTTGCTACTGTTATGACTCATAATGTAAATATCTGATACGCAGGTTATCTGATATGCTCACTCCTCAGTGACATCACGACCCAGAGGTTGAGAACCACTGAGATGGTATGGCAAAGGGCTAAGGGGGAAAGGAAGGACCAAGAGGTAGAAGAGAGATGGAGGTGGACCCTCTGTTGGCCACAGAGCCACCCGTTCCTGTTCAAGGACAGCGAGCACATACCTGACTCAGAAAGCACACTCAATTTTAACTTCTTTGGTTTGCAAGGGAATGGAAAATTCTTCAGGGTCCGAAACTGAAACCAAACACATAAAACGTAAGTTTCCATGTAGAAGTATTGCCTGCTAAAACAATTGGCATAGAAACAACCTTGCTCTTGGCTACCTAGGCTCAAAATTCAGAAGCAACATGGTCACATTTCTCCAACTTCCACACTCAGGTCCCCTGGTGAGACAGTGAGAACACGTGTCTCTTACAGAGGATTTTAGCAAGTGCCGTGCGCACATCTTGGAATAGTGCAGCAGAGAGGGAAGGCAGATGATGAAGGAGAATAAAACTGAACTCTTGGGATGATGAGATCTCCTGGAGGATGCCATGGGGGCACAACAGCAGCATTCCCAATGCCTGCTCAAGCTGTGTGAATATTAATGTTTGTTATGGATATTTTATTCTAATTTCAAAAGAAGAAATAATCAAAGGGCCTATTTATTGAGACTAAATGTAAACAAAAATTCAGTGCCTCATTTATTTTTATTAATGACGGTTCCTCTGCTATTCTGACACAAGAAAGAACATGAGGCATCTGCATCCTTGCTGCTACAAACTGGGTAAACATGAACCCAGGAGCCTCCTGTGTCTCCTCCAGGTTGGCGTGTCTTGAGAGCAAACGGATCACTGAGAGCAGAGGGGAGACACGGTGGCCAGTCTGCAAGTCTTTAGGGCTGCATTGGCCTCTCTGGGTACGGGTGACAGGAATCCAGAGAGGCTTCTTTGTCGGAATAACAGCAGGCTTTGGGACATGGGAAGTACTGGAAACCCTGGCAGGAGAAGCAGGCAGCACATGAAGTCCTCGCCGTATCTCACGAGCATAAGTTAATTTCTTGTGAATTACTGATTACAGTAAGAGACGTACAGCATTTACTCTCATCTCTTATCTTGTGGACCTTCTGGGAAGACCTCACCCAGATGCCTTCGGATAACTTACAACATCTGCTTCAAGGTTCACGGTGATAACACGCCCCATTTATAATGCTGGCAAGGCACTTCTGGGAACCACCCATCCATCTGTAAGGATGATGAGCCCCAAATTCAGGAGCCATGGTAACATTCTTCCAGGCAGCCTGACTGGCCTGGGGAAGCAGCTCCTTTTGCCCATTCTGTTAAGGCCATAATGAGGGGGTCACCAACCTGCTCAGAAACTTAGATTTTTTTTCACAAGAAAGCCTACATTCCCTCTCCTCTACACACACCTCCCACCAGGGTGAAATTCTTACCACTTGTTGGGGCTGCCATTCCAGTGTATTCTTTCCAGAAGAGCCATGGATTTGAGAGGGCCCTTAAAAATACACACAAGCGAGTAAACAGAAATAGTTCAGTTTTCACACATGTACATGTGTATTTGTGCATGTATATACTTGTATGTATGTATGTATGTGTGTGTGTATGTATGTGTGTGTATATGTATGTGTGTGTATATGTATGTATGTGTATATGTATGTGTGTATGTGTGTGCATGTGTGTGTACGTGTGTATGCGTGTGTGTATGTGTGTATGTACATGTGTGCATGTTTATGTGTGTATGTGTGTGTGTATATATGTATGTTTGTGTATATGTATGTCTGTGTATATGTATGTGTATGTATGTGTGTGTATATGTGTGTGCATGTGTGTATATGTGTACGTGTGTGTACATGTATGTATGTGTGTGTATGTTTGTGTGTGTGTTTGTGTGTGTGTGTATGTTGGCCAGTAGTGTCTTCCCCAATCATTCTCTACCTTAATTTGACAGACAGAATCTCTCACTGAACCAGGTGCTCATCCATTTCACTAGATTGCTTGTCCAGCAAGCCCCCTGGGATCTTCCCAACTCTGCCTCCCAGTGCCGGGCTTACAAGCATGCCACCATCCTCAGCTTTTTTACACAGGCTCTAAGGACTGAACTTAGTTCACACAGACTAATCCCCCAGCACCACTGAGATGGTTTTTAAGTTGAACTTAACTCTTATCCAAATTTTACATGCCCCCCCCCAGCCCAGTTATCTACATGCCTCGATTAGTAATGTCCTTTACCATAGAAAAGCACAGACTCCATTTCTCTAGCTATTATAGTTTGGGATAACATGTCCTTAATACATTTCATTATGGTAGAATAATTCCCAGGTCAAGGTACAGAAGTATTGTCTGAGATAGGACATCACCCCATATCCTGCATGGGTATATTATCAGAGTTCCATATTGCTTCCTTGCCAAGATCTTAATGTTGGACAGATAGCTGCTATTGTTGGAGATCTAGGACAAAGAAGGGAGGCACATGAGGATTCCTAGAAGCTATGACTGTGCTAACTACCTAGGTACAGCTGTCAATTCTCAAGGGGTCTTGTTGAATTGAGGCACAAGAGAAGACAAGACAGGCAGGTAGACCAGAGACACACTCCTCATCCCAGTATACTTCTAGCTACATAGTCCTTGTTGGCTTGCAACTTACTATATAGCTCTGGCTGGCCTAGAGCTCACTACATAGACCAGGCTGGCTTCCAACTCACAGAGACCTGCCCGTCTCTGTCTCTGACTGCTGAGATCAAAGCTATGTGACAGTATGCCGGCCTCTGTGTATTTTTCCTATTGTAAAACAATCTTGTTATCTGTCACAACAGCTACACAGAACATTTTAAGCTTGATACTTGATTATGGATTGAGATTCCTTGCTTCCTCTGATGCTCCTTCTCCCAGCTCTCTGCCCAGTGTGCACAGTCCATCTGAAGAGCAGCAGACACTGACTGGGAAAGGCAAACGTGACCTGAGAGACAGAGCTTGGCTATTTTTCCACCACAGCCTTCTCCTGTAGCTTTACTTTTTGACCCAGAGAATAATTTATTTAGAGTCACATGAAAGAGAAGCAGTACATTTCCAGTTCCTACCCCCAGAGGGACCAGTTTCCATGAACAATGCCCACAACCCATCTCCAGAGCACATTGGCTCTCCAAGTTCCCAGAAGCCTGTTTTCTGAGCAGAAAGAGCCCCATGGTAGGAAATCAATGAGGTGTGGACAAGTGTGAAGTGTTAGAAAAAGCTGAGACCCTAGGTCTATGACTGGAGGGCAAGAAAGAACTGGGTAAGAGAGAAATAGAGGGAGCTGGAAAGCCACAAACGCCAGGCTAAGCATGGGTAAAGGGGAGCCATGACCAATCTTGAAGAGATGATTTTAAAGAGTTACTACGCTGAGAGAGATGAGTTAGCAGGGTAGAGAGCTGAGACCATTCAGCCTATGTTATTCCCGGACCAGGATAGCAAATGTGAATCTAAGTGGTCACCATCACTGCCATACAGCTCCTATGTATTCAGAGCACTGACATAAAATAATTGCTCTAATTCTTAGGACATTCTATGAGATAAGTGTCACAATCTCACCTTATATGCAGCCAAGCGAGATCCAGAAGGTTCAAGTTATGTTAAAAGTGACACGGCTAACAAATAGTGGCAGAGAGACTCAAGACAGGCAGCCTAGCTCACTTAGCTACATGGGTCATGTTAAGCAACAAACTGAGTAGAAGCCACATGTCCAGTTCTCATATGGGGCCAAGGACTGATATGCCTGTTTGATACCAAAGAAGGCACAGCTAAATGGCTGCCAAAAAGATTAATGAAATAAATCGAAACCCCCACAAAAGCCAGGCCCAATTACAAACAAGATGAATAACAACATCCAGGGAAGAGAAATCTCCCTGAGAATTCGCTTCTTTTTTCTTCCCAGGTAAAAATGAATCACCCGTGGTGTCTGCTGTTGGAAGTTCTAATCCTGCTGCTGGCCTCTGCCTTACACTACTCAGACCTTCAATGGGCCATTGACAAGGACATTGAACAGCTAGAGATTGACATCACTAATCTGAAGAAATCCCTCGTTTCACTCTCTGAAGTGATCTCCAAAAATTGCAAAGGACTTTGTTGGACTTGATTTACTCTTTTACAGTAGAAAAGACTGTGTACAGCTCTAGCTCAGCCCTTAAAGAAGAATGTTGCTTTTACAGGGATGGTTAAAGAGAGAATAAGGGAGAAAGATGAGAGCTAGTACAAGGGTTGGTTTTCAACCCCTCCATGATTGTCAACCTTATTTCCTTTCATTTTGAGACTGTTAGTTGGGATATTTTTGCTTTTTTCTTTTGGTTTCTGGACATTAAATAGGCTTACTAATTTTGTGAAACAACAGATAGATAATTTGGCAACAAAACCTATTCAGATACATTATTAAAAGTTAGCTATAGAGGACCACGAGATTCAAGATGAGGTTGTTACTCTATCCAGGATGTTACCAAAACCCACCCAACCTAAGAGAGTGGACTTCCGCCCCTAGACCAAACAGAGAGGGGCCACCCAGAACCCCCTCTGCCTGGCGATCCAAATTCTTGCTTAGACCGCAAGACTAAGCACTGCAAGGGAATATAAATAAAAATTAAAAATATCTTTCTGGGTTCCCTGAGGGACAAGCCTGACTGCATAGGGGTTGATGTCAAAAGTATCCCCTCTCCAGGAAAAAGACATTGGGAAGGGTATGGCCCTCATGCCTCACTGGACAGTGACAGGAAGACCAGAGTCATTACAAGGTCCCCTTTAATCACTAGAGGTCAGGCCTCTATCCCTGTCTTTGCAAGATTAGAATCACCATGGTCCTTCTCTACTCAGAGAAGGGAGGATTAGGTTCTGTAGACCATAAGGTCTCTTCGCTGACATGACCATTCCATTCTATTCATGATTTCAGTACTGCAAAAGCAGTCACAAGCAGTGTGCAAATGCGTTAACTTCATCTGCAGAGACTACAGTTTCTACCCTACACAGTTCTCATGTGTGGTAAGGTACTTTTCTCCCTTTTAACCTTCGGAGCCATAGAAGAGTGTAGAACTAACTCTTTGTGGGGACCAGCAAACTGATTCTAAAGTTTCCATGGAAACGCGAAAGACCTCAAATAGTTCACACAACCCCAAGGACCAATACAACACAATGCCAAATCTTACTCAGTACTTAGAGTACTGTAACCATGACAGTGTGGCCCTAGCAAAAGAATAAACAGATCAACGGAGCAGAACTGAGGCCAGAGAGGCTCAGAAAAATACAGTTAACCAAATCTTTGACAACGAAACAGAAATGATATGGTAGAGAAATTACAATCTTTTCAAAAGCAGTGCTGGAGTTGCTGGACACTCCCCCAAAATGTAAAAATGGCTTTTAGCTCATATATTCCACAAAAATAGACAACAGACTGGATTTGACCCATGTCCCTAGTTTGCCAACTAAACCATGATTTCCACTGGGCCTGAAGAGAGGTCATCCAGGTAAAATAGGAGGCTAGACCTCTATGGTCAGCACTAGCCTTCTCAGGGTGGGTGGGAGACCTGAAAGTAAAAATATTCCATCTAAAAGAGGGGAGGAAGAAGAGAGAAGAACCTGAAACAGACAGCGCCTTGAAACATAAATAGGCAGATATTACATTCAAGCACAGAGGGAAGACTAGAGGTAAGAAGTGAGGAGGACCTTAAGAGACCACTCTTAACGTCTTCAGGGCTGGATGTCAGGAGAGCTGATGTCGCCAGGCTGCTCCCAAACTAAGAACACAGCTTCCAGCTCCCAAACCAGGACCAGAATAGGAACACAGGCTGTCCCTTGGTAGACTAGCTGCAGACAGTCAAACAACAATAAGCTGTCCAGAACTCTGGTCCAAGCAGAAACTTTAGATTTCAGACAGGTTAAGAGCATAGACACCCTGAGTCTTGTCAACTTCCCCAAGTCTTGGTTTCCTCATCTGTAAGATGGGCATGGTAATGCCAGCCTTGAACAGCTGTAATATGGACTCTTGGGGCTGATTCCTCCCCCAAAAGGTGAATGAGTAAAGGTTGCTGGGAAAGGGGAGTCATTTTCTTCAGTGATATAGACCCTGGTAAGGCATGACCCATACATTCTCTTTTAGGTAGCCCCCCCAAACCCCCACTCACCAAACAACTGTATTTAAAGCCAGTGCTCACATGAAGGTAGAAGGAAGAGTAGTTAGCCAAGGGAGGTTAGTGGGATGGGAAGGGAGTGAGAGATGGTAATGGGCAGAATATGACCAAATACAGTATGTACACATGGAATTGTCATTAAAAAACATAAGTTCGAATATTTGGATATCTGATTTTATCTTATGCATGGGTGCTTTGTCTGCATCTGCCTGTGAACCACATGATGCCTGGTACCCACAGAGGCCAAGGAAAGGGCATCAGATGCCCTAGAACTGGAGTTACAGAGAGCTGTAAACCACCATCTGGGTGCTGGAAGTCAAAGCAAGGTCCTCTGGAAAACCAGCCAGCGAGTGCTCTTGACCACTGAGATATCTGTCCAGCCCCCTGAATAAATACCCTTTTAAAGATGACATAAGGCAGAAATACAGTGATGAGATGCCGTAACTGGCATGATCACCATCAGGGAGACTGCTCACATAGATAATCCTTCAGCCAGTCCCAGTCTCTGTAGCCTGAGATCGCCCATGTGTCTAAAGGCTCTAGAGCCTGCATTTTCAACCTGATGATAGCAGCTCCAGGATGACTGCTTTGGGCTGTCAGAGAGGCTGTGCTTTGGATTGAGACAGTAAGTCTTAATCCTCATGGAAAGTTACAGCCCTTTGTCCTGTCCCCACTGACTCTTGGCAGGGAACTTAGAACTCAATCACGCATTCTGATCCGTTCCTTTCTATCAGGTGTGTAGAAAGAAAACTCTGTCTGTGCTCCCCCAGTGCCTGAGGCCTTGTGACAGAAACCATCAAAGAACTTGCAACATCACTGACCTCCAGTCATGGGGGTCTCAAGGGAATGCTTCCCTTCTGGGAAGTCGTTTACCATCACTCTGGTGGATCTACAAAGGGCTCCCGGGTCCCTGAAAAACCCCCACCTCAGTAAGGTCAGTCAGGGAAAAAAACATGTATTTTTCCACCCGGCTGGAAGTGAGGGAGAAAACCACCTGTGTGTGCTCCGAGGCACAGGCCTGGCAGAGATCAGTCATCCAAGTCAGAGCTGCAACCTTTGGGGCTGGAAACTAAAAGGGATCCATTATAGCAGCAGGTCGTGATGAGGTGCAGTGCACAGAGGTGTCTCCCTCAGAGATGTCCTTTCAATGTAGCACTTCTCTACTGTCCTCCGATATCTAGACATTGCCCCAACCCTCCAAAAAAATCCAGGTTGCATTGGACTGCACAGGGTCTAATACGCTAGGCAACCATTACAGAAGTCCCATGGGCGGCACACACTTTCTTCTAAGTTAAGAATCTGACTCTACAGGACAACCAGTTGGTGCTAGTCTAGCAGCTGGCCACGGGTAGGTAGGGTGATTTTTTTTTATATGTAGTCAAATTAAAGCAGGCTACACACTCTAATTTGCACAGTTCCTTGACGTCTGTTCACTTTGAGTATGTCAGAAGCACAATTTCCCACAATCCATCCCTTCCTTGAAGAAGAATAGCCCCATCTGGTAACCTTGATCACCATATATTCAATCTCTGTCTCTTGACTTCCTCATCTATGAAATGGGAATGAGCCTGACTTCCTCACTTTCTTCCTGAAGTTTCTGTGAGGATCAAAGAACAGGAAAGTGCTGCGTGAGCAAGAGCTGTGTGTGTGAGCAAAGATCACCTGCCTAGATGAAAGGGAGGCAGGGCCCTGGGCAGCAGGGAGGAAGAACAAGAGCAACAGAGGTGGAACTGAGGTCACGCTTTGGGGTGCATTAAATTCTTGGGTTCTTTGTAAACAGTAATGCCCTCACAGCAACTCTAGAGGCAGGATTTACAGTCCTCTAGACCTTCCGAATGCCACAACCCTTTTATACGGTTCCTCGTGTTGTGGAGACCCCCAATCATAAAATTATTTTAGTTGCTACTTCATAACTGTAATTTTGCAATCTTTAATGTAAATATCTGATATTCAACCCCTGTGAAAGGGAGACACCACAGGCTGAGGACCTCATGTCTTTACAGAGTCACGTGCAGGCCTGAGTCGTACTGCAGTCTCTAAGCAGATCTTCTGGGTGATTGGCAAGTCTCATTCATACACATGCCTTATAGAATGTTGTGGTGACTTGTGAGCAGGCATTCTCTGTGACCAGCTGTGCCTGCTGAGTCAGAAAACTCTAAGTCACACCTGACTGTGGCTTCCACCTCAGAATTCCTGGCATGATGGGCAGCAGAAGCATCCTTTTGTCAGCATGGTATGTGAGCCAGTCAGTAGAAGGTGATGCTGAACTTCAAAGAGACGCCTGGGACTGGCTTCTGGATGTTTGTCTCTGAATTCTAGGGTAACGGGAGGGGTGAGCCTCTTCAATTACCTTGTCTGTTGCTCCAGGATGCTGTGATCTAATGGGCTAGTAAACTTGCCAGAGACATCCAATAAGACACTAGCGGAGCAGTGTGTGACTTTCAGTTCTCTTTAATCGAGTCTGAGGCCACAGGCCTTTTGAATGGACATATAAGAAGTTTATTGTGTGGGTTATGATTTGGATGTAAGTTGTGCCACAGGCTGTGTGTGAATACTTGCTCCTCAGCTTGTAGTACTAATAGTTAAAAGAGGTTCCAGAACCTTGAGGAGGTGGGACCTCGTTGGAGGAAGTAGGTGGCTTGTGGGAAGGAGGGCATAGAGGGTTCAAGCCTACCTTGCTTCAAGATGGAGCTCTCCACTTCCAGGTCCACAGAAATGTGAGGAGACCAAGCCACATGCTCCTGTTGCTATGGAAACCCTCCTCCCCATGATGGATCAAACCATCTTAAACCGGAGTCCAAATAAATACCCCCCCCTTAGACTGTTTCTTGTTGACATTTTGTCATAACAACAAGAAATCTAACAATGTTGTCCCTGAGTTGTCACCATATGGAAATGTGTCCTGGGGCTATGCCTACAAGACCACAATTTTCAGCTGCCCTTACAGCCAGGGTAGGCTTGCTATCAAGGCTCGTCAAAGAATAAACAATCTCATTCCATTTGGGGAGATACAATCTCTAGTCTGATGGGCCATAAAAGTCATTTGTAAAGTCCTGAACCAATGTTGTCTAAATATTCAGTGTCTAATGACAATGGCCAAGAAAGACCTCACCACCTTCTTGGGGTGGAGACCAGTATACCTTCCCATTTCCTCAATCTTCTTAGGCCCACCCCTTCCAACATCACACACCCTGTGCTCGAAGGGATGGCAACTGTGCTCATGGGACAGGGCATGTTCACGGTTGACTGGCTGTTTTGCCCTTGGCCTATATATTTTTCTTGACTTTGTTTTGAATCCTGGGGGCAGCTATTGGGGCCAGAACAGAAAGACCATGGAGATCTCTTAAAGTTAATGGTGGTGTTGGTGGGGAAAGAATGATAGTAAGGAAGCCCCAAGAGAAAAGGAATCTCAAGGAAGTGTGAGGGGGGCCTCAGGATAGTCTCAGGAAGGTCTCCTCCCAGAGACAGGGGCAGAGCTCAACAGGAAAGAAAAGAACTTCCCATACAAGGGCAAATGGCAGCCTAAGTTGGGAGAACTGCATTGGCCCTTCCCAGAGTCCACCAATGCTCCTGCTCAGAGACTAGGGTGTAGCTTAGAGGGCTAGGTGTATGCATTCTAAGGACACCAGGCTCCAACCCAACCAGCTGCCTTGGTGAAGGGGTGCACCTTGCCACAGACTGGACATGCATGCCTCCTTTCCTTAGCATCCCTTGTCTGTTCTGGGTTTATTTCAAGTCAACTAGTTCTGCAGTGCATCCCACACCAGACTTCTCTTGGCTCACACCCATCCCTCAGTTCTCAGAACCTACAGCTGTCTTCACAGCTCCCTGCTCCTGTGCTGGGGCTTCATTCTCCAGGGATTCTGTGAGACCCAAGCTCTCTCCCCAGAGGGATCCTAACATTTTCTTTAGTATCTGCTAAACAGGCTCAGCCTGACTTGGGTTCTCCCCAGGGTGTTCAGACAGTTAATTGACAGCAGCAAAAACTCCAAGTTAAGAATTGATGATTGACAGAAAGTCCTAAAAACCTACAAGGTACAGATGACATTCCAGGAAACTAGACTCTCGAGCCCTGAGAGAAAACCCAGTACTTGTGCTAGAGGCTTAGAGCAGGGATGTGAGGCAAATGTGAGTAACTAGGATGGGGACAGGGATGGGAGAGGCAGAGATAGAGGGAAATGTGTGGCCACAGGCTCTCAGGAACAGCTCTGCTGACGCCTATGATGAGTGACCTCGGCCAGTCCCTTCCTCCTTGCACCAGTAATTTGAAGTAGCCGGGTCACGAGATTTTCTTTAAGATCTGTTTCCACTCTTACTTGTAATGGTAATGTTTCTAGAAGTCTGGGAAGGAGAGGGAAACCAAACTCCAGGCAGGACTCTGGATTCTTGCAGACGAATATTGCCTCAATTTCCTCCTATCTGTGGTATAAACACGAATGGTTGGTCCACTCAGCTCCTACCAATGGCTTTGCATTAACAGCATCATGGATGTATCACCAAGGCAATGGGTTTCTATCCACTGATCTGACAGGCTCCTGGGGGCTTGCAAGCCATCTGAGGAAAATGAAACTCTAACAAAATCTGTGTTTTATTAATTACCCATGGTGCTTTCCTGCCATCTTGCTGGGGACAAGACCAGTTGGAGGTAATGCTGTTTCTGTTTTAGAAGTTCAAGTTTTTAAGTAAGGACCTGTTTTTACATGTGTGATTAGTTGTCTATCTGTTTATCTGTCTCTCTGTCATCACCTATACACAGGCTGCTGCTGCTGCTGCTGCTGCTGCTGCTGCTGCTGCTGCTGCTGCTGCTGCTGCTGCTGATGATGATGATGATGATGATGATAATGGGGATGATGATGAGGATGATGATGAGGATGATGATGAGGAAGAGGAGGAGGAGGAGGGAGAAGAGGAGGATGATAACAAATACACTTTAAAAGGAGGGGCATGAGGATAGAAACTGTAGATATTTAAAAGATGAAAGCAGAAAAATCTGATTTTAAAATGATTTAAATTTAGCCATTGCTTGGAGTCCGGGGAGATGGCTCTGTTGGTCAAATGTCTACCATGTAAGCATGGTGATCTGAGTCCGGATCCCCTGCACCCATTAAAAGCTGGGTGCACAGCACACATCTGTAACTCAGAACTGGGTGACTCAGTACTATAAGGTTATTTCTCCCAACTTGATTCATAGACTCAAAAGCAATCTTTATCAAAATTCCAGCAAGTTTTCTGGGGTAAAAATGGTTGAGCTGATATATTTATAAGAGAATTCAAAGCCAAAACACTTCGAAAGAAAGAGAAATGGAGAGTTATGTTGTAAAACTATAGAGCACACGATGAAGCTACCAAGTGATGGCAATGTATCATAGGCAGAGAAACAGACAAAGAAGCCCGCCAAGCACATCCGACCCCTATGGCCCCTAACCTGGGAAACAAATGGCTCATCAGAGCAGCGGGGAACAAGTGCTGAGACAGCTGAGGATCTGCACGAAGGAAACAATAACAAACAGCCTGGGCTCCTCTCACTAGACACAACAGAAAATCAAGCCCAGATGTACCAAGGTTCACCTAAAGGGAACAGCAAATGCAGAAGGAAACATGAGAAACTCTTTGTGACCTCAAGGAATGCACCTTAAACAAGACGCAGAGTAGCTTAAACAAGACACAGAGTAACAACTGTATAGAAACGACGCACTATTCAGACCTTAGGAATCGCTAAGGGAATATAAAAAGATACTGGGAGTCTGACCTCCAATCACAGCCACCAAACCACATCCTCTGTCACTGCTTCCAGCTCAGGATCAACGAGAGCAGTGGTTCTCAACCTCCTCGATGCTGCGCGACCCTTTAGTACAGTTCCTTGTGTTGTGCTGACCCCCAACCATAACACTGTTTTCATGGCTACTTCATAGCTGCAATTTTGCTACTGTGATGAATCATAACGTAAATATTTTTGGAGATAGAGGTTTGCCAAAGGGTCACAACACGCAGGTTGAGAACCACTGAACTAGAGAAAACCAAACATACTCTAGTAAATTGCCAAAGATGCCCTACTTCTTAGCGTGTCTCCAGCTTCCTCCAACCAACATCCCCTGATCATGGCGGGCCTGAAGGCTCTGCATCTCTACCGTTAAGCTTTCGTACTCCCTTGTCATCCTTGGAGACTACGGGATGCAAATTATGGCGTCTTCCAGCAAACTCTGAGTAAACAGCTTATAGTTTCCATTTGGGTGCTAATCACCAATTTCCACAAAATGAACTCTGCCTCTTTCCATGAAGAGAGCAGAAGAATGGACTTTGGGGAGTGATGAGACAGTTGTCATATATGTCCACTCATCACACAGCCAGCCAGTAGACAGCACACACAGGAACCTGAGTCATCTATGGGAAAAGGTAAAACTACAGAAAAATGGACAGACTCAGCCCGGCACAAGAAAAGAGCCTGGTGGTTAATACGCAGAGAAGTTTTTGTGGATCTCACTACAGATCATAGAAGTGCAATCCCAGTGGGCACTACTAGTCTCCCCAGAGGTTCACAGCAGGACTCTGGGGTCCCAGGCAGTGCCGCCTTTGTCCCACCTATACCCTCTCTGTTGTTATGGTAGCTCCAGGGCAATTGACTTCTGCTCCAGACCCAGGCTTCGGGTGAGGAAGGGACAGGAGGTTCTGCTTAGGGCCCTTTACTATTTAAAAAATCCTGCCTTCCGAAACCAAGGAGGACGGGGCAGAGAGAGGGTGGGGCAGGACCTGTTCACACTCTCAGCATCAGGAGAAACATTGTCCATGCGGCTCAACCCAGGCTAAGTCCATCATACAGCTAAGACCTACGGGTAGCTTCAGGATTGATGTCATTGATCCATCTTCATCTGTCCTTGACAGAAAAAGCAAAGGCCACAGATAGCTATAACCATGACTTAATATTGATACACCCATTCTAGTCTATCTTTTGAGGTTAGACCCAGGACCTTGTACTGATAAGCACTCTCCCTATCTCCACATCGCTAGCCACCACCACCCATTTTAAAGAAGAGGGAAAATGAGATCCAGGTAGATAGAGCTTTTCCAGGCCACACTGCACAAGGTAGCTGAAATCTTGATGACTCCGAACTCACAGCTTTTCCCCCACCAGAGTCTGAAACCCACCCCTGCTTATCTCTGCCGAGACCTGCCCTCCCCTCACAGCCTCCAGAGCCCCAACTCTCAGCTGTTCTACAGGCAGCTCCCGCCTCCCATCCCACAAGAGGCAAACTAAGCCCTCGTGTGATTTCTCTTTACATTTGGAGCTTCCTCTCAGCAGAAGGGGACATTCGGTGACCCATCGAATGTCACACTTACCTTGTCCCAGCAGCAGCAGCAGTCCCACCAGGGAAACACCTGGCCACAGCTCCATCCCTCAGTGGTGCAGGTGTCTGGGGCCTCTGAGTAACCGGCTTCCTTCCACAGATGGATGGCTTACCACTCTCCCTCCTGCTTTTATGCCCCTCTGGGATCTGATAGCACACCTGTTGTAAATTTTACTGTGTTCACCTTTGAAAGGGGGCAGTGGCTGGCTGTAAATGATAAATATTAACATTTAGGCAGACGCTTGACAACAAGGTAGCATGCTCTCATCGCAAACACCCAACGATCAGGACTACATGGTGGCCTTTCTGCTACCTCCCATGATGTCAGGGGTCCAAAGTTGGCTGTTGGCAGAGACAAAGCTACGGAGAAGACAGACCTTGGCATCCCATGTGTTGAGAAGGGATTCCACTATGTAACACAACCCTGGAATCCTGGGCACATCCCCAAGATGAACCTCATCTGCCTTCACTTTCTGGCTTACAGAAAATAAAGGACACAGAAAACCAAAGTGCTTTGTGACCTTTGTAGACCCATCAAACCAGCTCCAAAGAGAAGCTTTCTTAGTCTGAAATATATCCCCACCCAGGCTCAGGAGCCACCAGGTTCTCTAGTTTGAACCTCTAAGGAGGTTTCTTTCTGTTGTCCCCACGCCGCCTCCAAACGCACCGATGGCCGGAAGTGGCAGGCAGGCACAGCGCACACGCATTGTCTGGATGTTGAACTGCGAGATGCAAAAGGCTGAGAGGTGAGCCAGCGTGGAATTCACTCTGACTCCATCAGCAGTTTCTACTGGGCACATGAAGTGGGGGCTGCTGGGCCGAGACTAAGCTGGGCAGACCACACTAGACTGAGCTAGAGTTTAAAGCCTGCGTAACAAAAGCTGTTGAGAGTGACACGTTCATCCTTCCCCCGCCAGGAACGATTGCCCTGTGATGCAGCCACTGAGTGCTGAGTCCACTAGGAGCCCTGAACTGGCTCCCACGATGCAACTCAGATCCTGCTCTCCATTCTGACATATATATATATATATATATATATAGCTTTACTGTGTTGAGTCTAAAGTAATGGTAAGCTACGTGGTTCTTCATCTATCAAGTCCTGATCTAGGATGTTGCCATCCATTCTATGCTGCTCAGAAATGTAACATGGGGGACCATGAATCTCAGGCTTAGTTGCAGCCTTCAGACTTTGTATGGGTGAGCAGCCATGTGGTAGAGCGTAGACCTTACTGACACACTAACCCTGCTGGCTATGCCCTGTTGCCCATGGCTATTCCTAGGACCTTTGTTGGAAAGGATGACAGGCTCAGAAAGGAAGAAGAAACTGAGCACAGTGCCAAGGTCTGTGAAGGTTGTGTGGCACAGATGCTCCCAAACACCTGGACACTTGTCACTGGCTCTACACTGCCCACAAGTGCAAACTCAGACTCACAGGTGCTGCCCAACTAAGGATGCCAGCACCACCCACTCTGTGCCGCCAACAGCCTGGAAGAACATCACCAAACTTCCTTGAATGCAAAGGGTCCATAAGACTCTGCTCATGCTTAGGCCAGGAGAAGTAGTGATCGGGCAGAAAGTGTGATTGGGCAAGGGCAGATGCACCTGTCCCCACCTCTGGTCCCTTGGCTGTACTGCTGGCCAGAACCTATGCTATAGCCTCTCTTACATCTAGAAAATTGAGATATGACAACCATTTTGATCTCTGAGAGCATTCTGGCATAGGACAGTCTGAATTGTCTTTTAAATCAAGGAAATATTGATGTCTCAACAAAAATAAGGTGAGGAAGCAACATTTCTTCCTTCCTTTTGGGGGGTATGGGGTGAGGGCTGGAGCAAGACATGGCTTCACACTGTATTCCAGGTTACTTAGAACTTGCAATGCATCTCAGAATGTCCTCAAACTATTAACAATGCACCGTAGCCTTCAGGATATAGGATTACAGGTATGAGCCACTACCTCTGGATTGGTAGCATTGTGTAGGCATTCTTGTCAACACTGGGGAGGCATCTGTCAGCTTGAGTGACCCTTCCTATCTATTAGTTCTCTTACAGCTGAGAAAACAAGAGGGAAAGCAGTCCTCCCCAGACAGAGGCAAGCAACTGCCAACCTCATCACTTCCCCAGAAACTTTTGCTCTCTGTTGTTATTGTTGTTGAGCTATGAAATATGTCAAGAGGACAAGGCCTAAAAGAGGGAATCTGCATCATTGCCTGCTTTAGCAAACGTCTTTGGATGTGCCTGATGAGAAGGAAACAGGCCTGTGAATGCATGTCTTCAGAGTTAGACTGTATTCCCTGCTTAGAAGACTTCTTGTAGACAAAGCAAAGTAGCTGCTATTTCTCAAGGACCCACTAGGAGGTGCTAGACCAAATCTCAGTCTCAAGGCCCACACAAACCAAAGCAGCGCAGGACTTAGAAGTATAGTTTTCAAACTGACAGATATAAGTGACTATATTTTCTTGTGAATTTAGTTTGATGAATGAATATGCCACTTTAAAAAACAGACCATAGAACACTCAAGGGTATCGAATATAACAGTGGCAAGAAAGGTGCCTGGGAAATTTGTTTCAGTTACATGTTGTCAAGTGTGTGGCTTCTAACGTGGGTCACAGTTGATATTTGAAAACCACTATATTAGTAGAAAACAGAGAGGTCTGTTTTGTCTTCTGGCTGGTGATGCAGCTAGCCACAATTCATCTATGTTCCAGAGTATCTAGAAGCAACATTTGTGGTTGGTTCTGGGCCTTGGGAAGGAGGGCAAGTGGAGTCAAGCTTTTTGAAGACTGTGGGCAGAGCTTGAGGTAGATTGTCCTATTTTTTCAATAAGAAAAACCGGGCTCACTTGAGTGAACTGGGACCACATGATGGGAAGTGTGTATCACTAGCCCATCATCTTGGATGTGGATCTACTTGTGCCTGTTTCCCTGTACAAGACTCAGGCACACGCCAACAAAACAGTATCCAATGCTCAGAAATGGGCTTACTCAACTATCCATGAGCAGAGACTGTTCATGAATCAAGATACTAAAGACATGGACTTCATTAGGAACAAAGAAGAGACCAACAATGTAGATCAGGAGAAGACCCACGGTTTTTAAGTGCCTCATTCTTATTAGTAAGTAGAGAGAAATTAATGTGGCAGATTCCAGAAGAATACATAGAGGGACACCTAATCTGCTTTGGTCTCTGCTAGCTGCCCAGAAGCTAGCCCAGGGCTACTGTAGCAGGATTCACTGTGTTGGATGAATAAATTAAGGAGCAAAAGTTGGAATGAAGCAGAGACCAAGACTACTATAAAAAAGATCAGCTCCTAGAACCGACCAGAGAAGAGAAAAGAAATACAATCATGACTGAGAACAGTCAGCTGAGGATAAAGAGAATGTTTCCCTTGTGCCATGAAGCACAAAGGAACATGGGTGGTGGATCATGGCCTCTCTCCAAGGCTCTGCCAGCATTCATCTGCATGGTGGTTCTCAATCGTGGCTACCTTTTAGAGTCTCAAGCTACTACCAGGCAGCCAGCACTGAGAAGACAAAGACTTGCATCAGACAAGTGAAAAATCCCTCTGGCAAGAGGACAGATTATTAATGCTGGCAAAAGAGAATGACTCTGTGACCTCTATAGAGAGGAATCCACTGGAATATACCGTCTGGCAAGATTCTGGGGAAAGAGCTGAATTCTGTTGCCTAGACAAGCCCAGTGTCTGGAAGTGTAAGCTAGACATCCAGGTCAGCTATGATGCCTGCTGTCACTTGAAGTCTCTCTCTCTCTCTTCCTTCTATACTGTGAGATCCATTGGCAGCATGAATTTCATTTTGCAGCGGGCACACAGACACATCCGTGGTGTTTGAAGGAGGGCTGTTCTGGCTTGTCTACTTCATGCATGCAGGATACCCTCTTTCTACACCAGGCATTTGTGCAGAGAAGGTACTATGGCTGGCTGGCTGACCACCGTTGACAGGTGGGGAGCAAATGAGTCTCTGCAGTGTGAGCCCTGGTACTCTGCTAATCACTTGGACATTCTAATGATGGATCTTTTATTTTTCTCTCAACGCCTCACTTCAGATACTGAGGGCTCTCCAGACTCTAATGTTCTAGAGGAACGTGACAGGAACATTTATTAGAGCTGTGCTTTCCCAACACAGATGTCCTAATACGATGTCTGTATGGCCAGGAGCCTGAGATGACCAGTCAGGGCATTTTAAACAGCCCAACTCAGTACCTTTCTGTAAGTCCAGAGAGAACATTCTCGTTGCCTACCTGTGGCCCATGAATGCACCCAGGTTCAGATTTAAACAGCATCCATTGAAACCTACTAAGTAGGAGTTGAGCACCTACTAAGCTACAGGCCTCATGTGATTCAAGAGTATAAATGTTTTATTTCATACTAGTGGGATTCTTCAGGGGCGGGGGTTAAAAAATCCAGCCAAAGGTCGCCCAATTCGAGAGTGTAGGAGGCGCTGACCTGCCTCTCCCATTCATTTCTCCCCAGCATTACTGGGAGATATGCCTGCAATAATATCTACTCATCCTTCCAGGGAGGAAGTGAGAGAGGACTCTTGATCCTGAGCCGTGGGAGGCCGGCCTTCAGCTCTTAAATCAAATATGGCAGTAGACTTACCAGTGTGACTCTTCTTTCCTGGATGCTGAATCTTAAAACTAGGGTGCTGGTGAACCCGGAGGTAAAGCGCCCCCTTTCCTGACATCAGAGGACTCCTCTCTCTGGCTCTACTTCAAAAGAACCAGAGAACTTAACAGCAGTTTACAATCTAACACAGGAAGGTTGATGCCAGCTTAATCCTCTCTTCTCCTCTTCCCAAGGACAAGTAGGAAACCTTAAGAATGGTTTGGGAAGCACTTAGTCCTTGGCAGTCACCTGGACCAGGCTGTCTCCTCCCCTACTGTACACAGAAGGAAACTGAGGCAAAGAAAGAGTCTTTTTGTGAAGCCTGTCCATGAGTAAGAACAACACTGGGAGAAGGACTCTCTGGTCCAAGTTCAATGTTCCTCCCCACTCGTTACTCAGGGCTGAATCACTGTTACCATGGCAGCGATGGTGTGTTTAGTCTAGTTTTATCAATGTAAAATGTAAAACTCACATAGGATTGGCTCAAGGTTGCTTAGCTACTAGGGGTAGAGTCCAGAACTCCTGCCTGCCCACCATATCCAGGAGCAGACAAGTTCAAGCTATGGATATGCAATACAAAACCTGTGCTAAATGGTTTCAACAGGAATCCTAACTCCCGGAATCACTCCATCTCTACCCTGGCATGGCGTCCCCGGGAAACTGCTGGTATGGGAATCTCTTCCCTAGATCTCCCAGAGCTGAGATGCCTATATGTGGTACCCATGACTTCACAGAGCAAGTCTAGGGAGCCAGATGGCATCAAATTTGATGCTCTGCTCATGAAGCTCATCTTTCCCTCACAGGATCTGTGATGTGTCCTTTGAGTCCAAAGAGAATAAGCAAATATCCCAGTGTTTGCCTGGGAATCTCTACTACGCTGAGAAGGTCCTGGATCCCACGCCCCAAGCATCCCACATAGACCCCATCCACCTCCCTGGCCTGCATTCACAGTAGAGCAGCTGCCCAGAAAGCACCCTTAGATTTCGGAACAGAGAGAGGGGCAGGAATGAAGATTACCAGTTCATGCACATAGGAGGTATCTCTCACCTGGATTCTGGTAACAATTCCTGCAGACTGTCTCGGGGGCAGCTTACCAGTCTGGGCGGCCCTCTAGTCACATAGCACAGCAGATACAGAGTGGAGCCTCTGGGCCTTTGGTTGTGGGGCAGGGGATTGCTGTCCTTTATGTCACCAGCTTGGTCAAGGGCTGGACTGCCAACACCCAGGACACCAAGGCACTTGTGGGTGTTAATGGCATTGGTAATAATGTACGAACTTGTTTATTGGTCCTACACCATTTCAGGCTGTTTACGTTTGATGACACCACCTGGGCAGAGGGCTGTGAGAGAGTAGGCGAGAGGGGGAAGTGCTGACTGAGAAGGGCTGTCCCCTGGGGCCCTGATCCTGACTAGTCACCAAGTTTGTACTGGGCTCCAGCCATCTGAACATCCAAGGTGGGGAGTGGGTGGCTCACGGAGTAGCTGTCCCTTCAGGTTTCATTTCCTGAAGGACTGCACAAACTCCAGGAGTTTCTGACTGACATCAGCCTGTCACCTGTCCTTTCTTTACTTCAGAGGGGCAGAAAGGGCTTGGATTTTACAGAAAATTAAATTCCCAAGTTCTACATCCTTTCTCTCCTAAGCTTATTTTCAAACTATGGCATTTCTGAAAATAGACTCGTGTGTGTGTGTGTGTGTGTGTGTGTGTGTGTGTGTGTGTGTGTGTGTGTGTTTTGCGTGTGCATATGTGTTTGTGTGACTTGTGTATATGTTATATATATGTGTGTACATGTGTGAATGCATGTGTGTACATGTGTATCTGTGTGAATATGTCTGTGTCTGCATGTGTGTTTGTGTGTATATGTGCATGTTTGTGTGTGTTGTGTATATGTTGCATGTATGTATATGTTTGTCTATGTGTGTATGTATGTGTTCACATGTGTTTGTGTGTATATGTGTGTTATATATGTATGTGGCTATATGTGTATATGTGTGTCCATGTATGTATATGTATGTGCATATATGTGCATGTATGTCTGTGCGTGTATATGTGTATACATGAGTGTATGTTGTATATGTGTTGTGTGTGTGTTCTGTGTGTGTATATATGTGTGCGTGTTGCGTATCTCTTTGTGTGTGTTGTATATGTCTCTGTGTATTGTGTATGTATGTGTGTGTGTGTTGTGTGTGTCTGCATGTTATATATGTGTGTGTGTGTGTTGTGTTGTGGATGGGTATATGTGGTGTGTTGTGTGGGGGTGTTCATGTGCACATGTGTGAGAACAACCTTAGGTGTTGTTCATCTGCAATATGTATTTTTGTTTTGAGAGAGAGTCTTATTGGCCTGGAAGTTGCTAAGGAGGCTAGAGTAGCTGGCCAGTGAGCCCTAAGGGTCCTCCTGTCTCTACCACCCCAGCACTGGGCTACAAACTTTGATCACCACACCAGCCTTTCAGACTTCTGGAAATCTATAGGAATATTTAGAAACCTTCCTGAGAGTGGATGGCAAAAGCAAATTTTATTTTATTTGTATTTGTTTTGAGATAGAGTCTTGCTATGTGTCTCAGACCAGCCTTGAACATGAGATCTTCCTGCCACAGGCTTCTGGATCCTGAGATTAAAACTGTGTGCCACCATACTCAGCTTTAAAGCCATGGTTTTTTTTGTTTTATTTTGTCTCAGTGTTTCTGCTCCAAAGACTGGTTACTTTAACTTAAGACACAGAACTTCCTCATTTTTTGTCCCTTTGAGTTTGAAACTTGATTGACATTTGGGAGCCTCTTACAGGCATGTGGGAATGAGATCAGACAACTATATGCTTCTCCAGGGTGGCTAGAATTTCAGTATGCTCCTTGTGAGAGTCACGCAAACTCTATTTCCTGTTCCCCTTCTTCTTTGCTTCTGAGGCAGAGCCATATCAGGTCAACATCTGTCAATTCTCTCTGGCCAGAGATACCTGTGTCTCCCAAATACTTAGGCAGCTGCAAACTCTTGCATTTGATCATCTGAATCCCATAAGAATTCTTGTAGGCCGAACATCCCAAATCATTGTCAGGTGGCATTTCTAAAACGCTTTTCACTCACCTATCCCTGTCCTTCAACGTGGCTTCTGTTCCCACCACGCCATCAAAAGTTCTTGAAGGTTAGTAGTTTGTTGAATCCAATAGACAGCAAAGGATTTTCATACCTTCTTGCACTGGGAGTCTCAGTAAAGTGTGAGCGCTGGCCTCTACTGCTTTCTTGAGATACAAGCGCTGTCTGGGATTCCTGGTTTCTTCTGGCCACTCCTCCTCTAGCCAGGACCCTCCTGTGCTGGTTCTCAAGGCAACAATAGCAGCCCTTGGCTTTATTTAAAGCCGGTGTGTCAATCATTCTTACATTTCCACTTCCAGACAGACCTTTCTTCTGAGCTTCAAGCCCCATAAACTCATTCACTGACTCAATACCCTCCCTTTGATGTCTGTGGATTCTTCAGGCTCTGGGAGTGTAGAACTGGCCACATAACTCTCTGCCATCATTTTCAGCCCTACAGGAAACAGCAGCGGCCATTGCACACAGACCCAGACAATATCCATGGGATATCCTTCTCAGTCCAGCAGATCACCAGTGGCTGAGTCCCATCAATTCTGTATTCCAACCCATGTTCTCCAGTTCCTGGACCAAGCTGGGCTCAGCCTACTCTCACTGCCCCCTGGCTAAATGCCTCCAGCTATATTTCTGCTTCTTATGCTTTCCTTTTCTTTCTTTAACTATACTGGTTTGAACAATCTTGTCAGTGTGCAAGCCTAATGCCGCATCCTGTATAAAACCCCTTGGACATGTTCCCACTGTGCTTTACTCAGAGACCGGTCATCGCAGCAAGGTCCATAAGGCCCTGTGTGCCTTCTCTCCATTCTCAAATCCCATACTCTCTCTCTCTCTCTCTCTCTCACACACACACACACACACACACACACACACACACACACACACACAATCACACACAATCACACACCCATATATACACACACATATGCAAACACACACCACTGGGCTCCTGTATGTCCTTCAATACATGTCCACAGATTATCCTGTCTAACTAACCTTAAATTCCAAGAGGACGCTACTGCTGGGTCCTCACTACATAGCATAAGGCCTGATGTCAGTTACTACTGACTGGCTGTATAAATCCATTCCCACTCAAGTCCTTAGGGGCCGCAATAAGCAGAATCAAACTTTACTTCTTAGTAGCTTAACTAGCCCCCACCCTCCCTTGCAGGTTGCTTAGGGCTCTGTCACTTTAGCTCCTTCACCATGACGGAGAACAAGCAGTTGGCCAGTTGGAGCTCTCTCCTTTGCTGCAAAAGGCAGACCCTGTACCTCATTCATCAATGTGATTCCAACACAGCTCCTAATACAAGAATGACTCAGCTGAGAGCAGGATCATCAGAGTTGGTCTCTTGAGACTAAGAAAAATACATTGCCTTATGAGGGAAGAGATGTTTCTGCTGCTGCTGGACCCAAATATGTCCCTTTGTCCTCCAGAGAAATCTCTTAAAAGACTCCCCTGAAAACCAAGAAAACCTACCATTTCCCCTGTCCTGTAAAATGAGAATAATGAACCCAGCAAAGATTGTCACATGCTCTACCAGGTTAGTGTCAAATTTTCCACCCTAGCAAAATACTTGCCATAGAAACCACGCCCTGTTCTCGGGTACCACTGAACCCCTGTGGGTTCAGAAGCGCCTGCAGATGGTTCCCTCCTGGCTGTAAGTTAGTAAATACACTTTACTAATCTGCTAACTTGGTCTTGTACTTAGTTAGATTCTTTCTATAATCCTGAAGCTGTAACTTGCATTTTGCTTCACAGGCCTATCACCAAGCTCATGGCTCTTGGAGGGTTGCAGGTCCCACTTGAGAGCCTCCACCGGCTGGCTCTGCTTTTAATCCTTTGGCTGCCAACTTGTCAAGTCCAGGTGTTTATGTTTGGGTAACCTTGCCCTATATCTGTGTTCTTGGTGACTTGTCTTCTGCAGCCCTTCCTTTCACCCACCTGTGTTCTTAAGTGTCATTGAGTCACATAGGGGATCACGGAGCAGAAGGCAGGAGTGATTCCTAGCAGCTGGCCTCCCAGATTGGAGAGCTGGCAGCTTCCCTTAGACTGGCCTCCCACCCACCCAAGACAAATTAACCAGAGGAAAACTGCTCTTTTTGCCTGCGTATTTGACCTGAAAATTTGATTCAGTTTCAATTTCAAAGATGTTGTTTCTCTGACATATTCTGCCTGTAGGAGGCTGAGATTACCAAGTTCCCAGGTGTTCAGACAGGTCAGTGCTCAGACCAGAGACTTACTAGGTAACTTCAACTAGAAGTAAGCATGAATATGAAGAAGGAGGAGGAAGAGAAGAGGAAAAGGGAGGAAGAGAAGGAAAAGCAGGAAAAAGAAAAAGAAGAGGAGAAAGGGGAGGGAAGAGGAGGGACAGGAGGAGTGAGATGAATCAGGAGAGGAGGAGGAAGAGGAGGAAGAGGGAGAAAAAGAAGAGAAGGAGGAGGAAAGAGGGGGAAGAAGGAGAGGAGGAAAGAGAGAGAGAAGGAGGGAGAAGAGAAGAGGAGGAGGAAGAGGGCTAGGGCCAGACCTGCCAGGTTTTCGAGCACGAGGATGTGTCTGAAGATGTGGACCTGGAGAAGAACCCAATAGGGTGGGGTGATTAGGAGCCTGAGAGATTCTTCATGACCAGCTGACTAAAGCATCATATGGGTCAGAAAAACACAGGACAACAAACCTCTACAATGAGAATGTCCAAAGCCACCACAGACCTCCTCTCCACACCCCCAGCGCCAGGGTAGAGCCCTGATCTTCCATCCAGCATGCCCTGAGAACCTTAATGGTGCCAGACAACTAAAAGCCTCGTTCTTCCCACCCCACCCCCCACTCTTGAAGGAGCCTGGCTTTCAAAGCTAGGGGGACAGGAGAACGTGCTCAAAAGTGATAGCAGTTTAAAGAGGACAGTCACCTTTTAATAAAGATCAGTGGGTTCCCCCTCCTTCTCTCATACAGTCAGAGAATGAAACAATCCTTTCTGCAATTCAAGGCTGACTCCCAAAGTTAGCATCTCCTCAGAAGCTGATGCTCCAGGTTCATTTGGGATTCCACCCTCCCTGCAGGGAATCAGTGTACATTCTCTGAGCTACCTCTGCCTGCTGCATATGGCCTCTGATCTCAGGGAGCTTCTGTTCCATCCGTGCATATTGCATGACAATGGGCAGGCATAACCATTGCCTCTTGTAGGCTCAAGTCATAGCTCTGTGGTGTAGGGTCCTGGGAACTTCAAAGAAAGGCCAAGGTGACTGCAGTGTAGAGTGGAAAGAGACTGAAGCAGAGTCAGAAGCTCTCCAAGCCTGGGTAGCCCATGGGCCTTTATCCCAAGAAAACAGGGGGGCAAGTAAAGATTTTGAAGAGAGAAGTATCAGGACCTCTTCGTGGTGGTTTGGTTTGGTTTGGTTTGGTTTGGTTTGGTTTGGTTTGGTTTG
>JANHMN010000010.1:55757301-55769709 GCA_030674055.1 Rhabdomys pumilio | reverse complement strand
TGGTTTGGTTTGGTTTGGTTTGGTTTGGTTTGGTTTGGTTTGGTTTGGTTTTTTGAAACAGAAGTCTCAGTCAGCTCACATCGGCTTTAGACTCACTGTATAGCTAAGGATGCTTCTTAAACCCCTTAAGCCCCTAAACTTAAACCCTTAAACTTCTGATTTTCCTGCTTCCACCTCCTGAGTGCTAGGATTCTCAGCATGCTCTGCCACCCTGGTGGATCCAGTACACGTTCCTCGAGCTCTCCACCTACTGAGCCCCATACCCAGCTTCTTGTGCTTTGATGACTTGGTGGAGCATGGATATAGGAAGAGAATGAGTGTCGATGGATGTTGTGGCCCACCACTTAAGACATGAAGGAGGTTTGTCACGGTGAAGTGGGGAGGCAAGTTCATGAAGGAGACAGAGGCACTGGCTTAGATATCGTCTTGTGCCTTGAGAAGGGATCTGAGGACCTGGCTAAGGGGTTTGAAGAGAAGCAGAGGGGAAACCAGAATGTAGACTCAGACACTACAGTGAGCCCTTCCCCTGAGAGATTGCATTGACAGATCAGAACATAAACTGAACATTCAAAAGTGGGCTCTGGTGGCTCATACCTGTAACTCAGCACTGGGAAACTTGAAGCAGGAGGATGGTGAGTTCAAGATCAGCCTGTCTTAAGAGAGGAAGACAGCATGGGAGAGCACGCAGATGTGTTCTGGACTAGAGCTATCCGGGAGTCCTGGGAGGCCAGTTAGGCTGTGGCTCCTGTCTCAGGACAGACTAGAGAAGAGAAAACACCAACACTTGCTACCTCAAGAACAATTGCCATTGCCTGGCTGCAAAGCCAAGATCTACAAAGCAGGCAAAAGAGAAACTGACCACAAAAGTAAAGGCCTAAGCCTTCAAAGGCCCAAACCCACTTCAAGGCAGACATGATAGCATATGTCAGTAATGCCAGGACTCCTAAACTCAGATAGGAAGTAGAGGCAAGAGTCCTCTGACCATATCTTGTACTCACACATATGCATGCATGCATGGGTGTGCTCACACACAGACAAAAGGATCTAAAGCTTGGAAAATGGAATCTTAACAAAGGGGATTAGTGCAGCTCGAATGACGGCTCCTCAGAATCTCAGCTCAGCTCTGTATCCACAGGAGACCATTCTCACATGAGCATCCGGCTCGCTCACGATCATTCCAGAGAACATCATGGTAGGGGCTGTTTTAGCTCCTCCCAGCTCATACTCCCCGCCTCATATCTCTGTTTTGGTGTCACTTTCCCAAGGTATAGGGCCCATGTGGGCGGAAAGAATTTCCAACTCACCCAGCATCCTGTGCATGTTGGGATTTCAGTGAGCCAACCCCTACTTTAGGTGTCATCAGGGAGGGAAAAATGTGAGGTGTTGTCCCCGCCCCCAAAGACTTTATCATCATCTCTTCCGGAGATTAGATGGAATCACCAGCAGCAATAGAGTCTAGAAGCATTAGGAAAGAGGACAGAGAGAAGTGCATTACGCTGCTGAGAGCAGAGAGGGGCCGCCCTAACGGAAGCCACTTGGAGCGAGTCAACTTCAAGCCCCATCTTGAAGAACTGACAAGTTCGACTCTACAGTGAACAAAAGCAGAGCAGCCAGCTGTACGCACACAGATGTGGGCCGGGCCTGCCTGATCTGACTAGGTGGGGGAGAACTCATTCGAAGAAGCGCAGTGGTGGAGCACGCTGCGTTCAGTTAGGTCCACAGACCCAGGGCCAGAACATGGCCAGAGCCCTGTCAGCCAATGCCAGAGAGAATATATATTCTGTGAAAAGTTAGTCCCAGACATGTCACTTGAGTCCAGACAGAGACACTTAGACACATGGGCTCACCACGCATCACGTACAAAGTTGAAAATAATAGTGCTGACATTGTTCCTTTTCCATCCCCCGATCGCAGCAATAAAAGCTCATTTCTCACCTTGAGATGTACATCTGCCTTCCCTTCTCACTCGCTTCCCTCCTAGGTGGTGGTTACAAATTTCTTTCTGAGGTCCTGACTGCTGCACAGGCTTCTCAGGAGCACATCTATCTCCCAGGATACCCACGTGACAGAGGCAGGCTCCTCCCTTTGTCTCCTGGCCCCGCCCACATCTCTACATGCCTCATTTCCTTCATCTTCCAGAGTTTTTTCCTCAGTTGGCCTTTCCTTTCTTCATCCCGGGTGTTTCCTCAGTGCCAAAAGGTGAATCTTTTCCTACTTGGCGTGCTAGTATTATTCCTGTGGCCTTGTAGAAGGACCACAAGACCGTCTCTAGTCCCTCGCCCGCCCCCCAAAGTCTTCTACGACGTCTAAGACTTGCTCTCTGGCCCAGTTCGTTAAAGACCCCCCCCCTCCCTTGGCCTAGATAAGCAATCCTGGTACCTCTCTCTGTCATCTTCCCAGCCATATCCTGGACAGAATACCTCCACCTACATCTGACCAGTTCTTTCCCAACCTCTAGGTTTTCCGCAAGCTCCACCCATCTGAGATGGCAGAGAGGTAAAGCCCAAACCAGAGAGAACTCTGACCCTGATTCCCTGCTTTGCTTTTTTCAGGGAGTGCCCTGATCAAGCCATAAGCTCCGTGATCGAGTGAACCCACCCTTTCCTTAAGGAGGGGAGCGTGTGCTGCGTAGGTGATGCTTATCATGACACTAGATACCTGTACTCCGCAGGAATACTTACTCTCGGAATTTGTTTTCAGGTCCTGCCTGCCCATTAGCTATGAGCTCTTTTGAAAAGCTAGATCTAGAGTACTGGTTCTCAACCCGTGGGTCAAGACCCCTTGGGGGTCAAATGACCCTTTCACAGGGGTCGCCTAAGAGTATCGAAATAGCAAATACCTCTAACACAGAACCCTTCTTTGTACCTCATTTATACACAAAAGTGCTTGTTAAGGGAAATGAGGATCCACTTGACCTGAGAACATACACCTTGCCATGGCTGGAGGTGCCCGGAGCCCAGAAGACTCCTGCCCGCAGCTCTGAGACCTTGAACTGTCCTATGCTCTACCATGTTGGCCTTCTCGCTTCCCCCTGTTCCTCAGCATAATGGCCACGGACAGGGTGAGGGTTAGACAGGCAGAAGTGAACCTCAACAAAATCAGAGACACAGCTGCACCCTGTGAAATGACGAATCCAACTTCACCAGCCTGGCTACTCCACTATACAAATTAAATGGTGTCCAAATATGTGGGGCAGATTCTGAGGCACCAACGGTGGTAAGAGGCCAAAGGTAAGATTACCGTGGTTTTAATTTTTATTTCTCTAAAACAAGATCAAAACCTGCCTGAAAGAACAATTTCTTCTCCCTCCCTCCCTCCGTTCCTCCCTCCCTCCCTCCCTCCCTCCCTTCCTTTCTTCCTTCCTTTTTTTAAATCAAGAAAAACAAAGCAAGGTTGGGCAGGTGGCTGAGTCTGTAAAGTGCTCCGCGTGTAAGCGGAAGGACCAGGCTCTGACCCGCTGACCCGCTAGAACCCGTGTTTTTAAAACAAAGCCAGGAATGGTGGCATGTGCTGATTATCCCAGTGTTGGAGAAGCAGAGACAGGGGGATTTCTGGGGCTCACTGGACAAGCTCCGGTCTCAAAAACTAAGATGGAAGAACTAGAGAGATGACTCGACCCTTCAGAACATTCGCGCTCTTAAAGTGAACCCCGGTTCAGCTCCCCGGATCCACAACCACCCAGTAACACCAGATCCGGGGGCTTTGACGCCCTCTTCTGGCCTCTGCGGGTACTGCACACGTGCAATAACATTCAGGGAAAACACTCAACGAGCATAACACACAATAAATAAATCTTTTTAAAAAAACAATGCCGGCCACATTAATTAAATTAATTAAGGGCACGTGCCTTTAATCCCAGTACTTGGGAGGCAGAGGCAGGTTTATCTCTAAATTCAAGGTCAGCCTGGTCTACAGAGCAAGTTTCAGGACAGCCAGGACTACACAGAGAAACCCTGTCTTGAAAGTCAAAACCCAAACCAACCAAACATAAAAGCCCAAAACAAATAAAAACCCATCCACCACCATCATCACCACCAACAAGAACAAAAAGCATCAGTTAAAAATAAACCGATAAACCAGAGAGTGATTGAAGTGGAGTCCCAGTGTTGACCTCTGACCTCCAGACAAACATATACACACACGTGGGGCACACCTAAACACACAAACAAATGCACAAGCAATCTGCACACAAAACAACAAGAAAGAAGAAGAGTAGTGCAAAGCTAGCCAAGAGCAAACACTGTGAACTTCTTCTCTACACAGAGCCTAGCTGTCAGGTTATTTTTAACCCCGGTCATTGCAGAAGACCAAGAGTGGAATTGAGCTTTAAGGGGCTTTTTTTTTTTTACAAATGTCTGTATTAGTAAAATGTTTTCAAAGAGATACAGTTTACTGTCTGAGAGAGAATTTCGGCCAGTTGGTATGCTAGAGGACGGTTTTACCATCACATTGCAGAGGTTCCCCTGGGTCCTGCTGGCGCCATGACTGAGACAGAGCCTGCCATCCATCAGGCCAGAATCCCTCCAAGGAAGGAAGAGGAGGGAAATCCCTTCCACTCTTCTTCCCTCACTAGCCCAGGGAACCTTTCTCATCTTGGCACCTCCTTCTCAAGCCCCTCCACCAAATGACCTCAGAGGGAGCTGCCTCCATCCCTGGAAATGGTGGTCCTCATATGAGCAGAATGCTTCTTGAAGCCACTGCCTGTACATGGGACTCACCGTCCAGAGACTGCCTATATGAAAGGTGTGGCCTAAACTGTGTCCTCTATTACCTGGTACAAAGATGGGACAGTAGATGCCCATCGAACTCAAAGCTCAAAGTGGGGCAGGTGGAGTCCTTCTTCTTCTGGAGAGGTCCAGCCTGTTAGACTGAAAAGAGGTACCATTCACATCCAGAGACAAGGGGGAACTCTAGTCTCAGGAGATGAAGCCTTGTCAGAATCCCAGTAGAGGGCAACCCAGCAGCCTCCTAGCTAAAGGCTTCTCCAAAGGCTGGGCTCATTGTAGAGGGGGGCATGCCAGCCACCGTCTACCCACATTGCCACTCAAGTCTTATGGTCCGGGCGCTGACCCTTTTAAGGCTTTCTTTTTCTCAACAGAGAATATGCTCCTTCCTATATAACTTCTCCTGCAAAATGTACCCTGTACCCCTGAAAACCATATGCCATGTCTCAGCCCCCTGGGTGTTTTCCCTCTGACCAGGCCTGGTAGCATCCCATGCTCCTCTTCTCAGATCATAGGTCTGTCAGTACAGACACAGCTCCTTGGAAAGCTTTGCCTCTGTAGCCCGGTTGTCAGAGTCTACTGTCTCAGACTAACATTCAATAAAACTGCCCTGAAACAAGAACTAGACCTCTCATTTTAGCCAATAGACCCAAAAGCCATGCGTTAGAATATGTCTTAAGACCTAGTATTTGAAGTCCCTGCAGGAAGTGGAAGAGATAAAACCAAGGTTCCCCTGGTTCCAAAGTCCATCTACCACCCAACAGTTTCCACCGTCCTTCATTTCCAGACCCCAGGACTCTAGCATCTGTCCCCTCTCCTATTCTTACCCCGTATCCCAAAGAAGTTCTTAGACCCCAAACTAGAATCCACATGAAAAGAAAATCTAGCATTTGTGTTGCTGGGTCTGAGTTACCTGGTTTAGTATAATATGTTCCAATTCATCTAATTCCCTGAAAGTTTTACAGTTTCAAAGTTCAAATTTAATTAATTCAAAGTCCATTGTGTCTGTGTACCACATCTTCAGGACCATTCATCAAAACTGGGATCGGGTCTGTGTACTACTGTCGGGCCTGACATGAGGTCTAATCTCCATTCCACCTTCACCCTTCAGTCATGTACACAGGTGGGAGTGATAAACAGGCCCCAGGCCCTATAGAGATTTACATACTAATGAGGTACCTGAAGGCCAGAGGGTGGAGCCCATTAAGCATTCCTCCCCAGTCCCTCTCCCCTCTTCCCCTCCCTATTTAACTCAGGTCCGCCCTGGGTTTTGAGGGCGCACATTCAGATCCATCCACCATCCACCATGCCAATAAACCAGTTTTGGAAACCCAAGAACTTCCTCGTGTGTTGGGATGGCGCCATAAGGAACTGTGGAGAGGCCTTTTGGTGAGCAGCTGGGCCTAACCTCCGGCTGGATGAACCCAGGGCATTCTCAACCAACTAGACACAGTGTGCCGTGAGAGAACCTATGGTTCTCCAGCCATATTTTTTCCCACATACCACATCTTCAGGACCATTCATCAAAACTGGCATCTAATACTGAGAAAAGAGGGGCAGCCGCTGAAAACTGGCATCTAATACTGAGAAAAGAGGGGCAGCCGCTGAAGAGAAACCACGACCTCTCACACTACACTGCTCGCCAAGCCAGCTCAGGTTTCCATCCAACCTGATGGGCAGTAATGCCTGCTCAGTGCAGACAAGGTGGCTCATTTCAGAGAAAATATATTCAGAGGCCATGAACACTGGGAGAGGGATGGCAGGTGGGGGTGGGGCTAGCTCTGTAAAGGCCTTGCTTTACATTAAGGAGGACCTGAGTTCAATTCCTAGGATTCATGTGGAAAAAGAAACCCAAACAGGTGTGGTGACATTCATATGTAATCCTAGAGCCGGATAGGTGGAGACTGCCAGATCCCTGGGCCTCTCAGTCTAGCCTACTTTGCAAGCTCTAGGCCTATGAGAGACCAATGAGACATCAATAAAAAAATCGTGGACAGCACCTGGGTGACTACACTTGAGTTTGTCCTCTGGCCTACACACACACACACACACACACACACACACACACGCACGCACGCACGCACGCACGCACGCACGCACGCACATACACATAAGAGAGAGAGAGAGAGACTGAGAAATTGTACACACAGGCTCACATACATCAAGGGCCAAGAATGTGATGGTTTATAATTCACTTGCCTGCCAGGTTTAAAATTCATGCAATTTGTGAAGATGTCTTAAAATCTCCGGGGAATTTACGCTATGTCATTGTTGCATATAAATTGAGGCTTTATGAACATTTTGTTAATATTGTTTTTAAGATTTGCATAAAATACCAAGCTCTCTCACAAGTGTGTGAGTGGGCAGAATGGGGTAAGAGCAGGGTACAATTTGTTCTCCCAGGGCCCTGGGAAGGTTCCCTGATGAAGTCAGCAAACCAGCAGAGAGGCTTTAGGCAACTTATGCTCTGCCTCAGTTTACTTCTCTGCTACTGTTAAACTGCTTGATAAGCACCTACACCCTGCCATTGCGTGCTTGCTTAAAAAAAAAAAACTATTTGTTCTCTGAGAATTTTATATATTGCTTGCCTTCTATCAGAAGACACACAAAACCTTTAAGTTGTTGTCCTTGTTCCCTACTTTGCAAACAGATAAGCAAGTGACAGATCCTGGGAAGGAAAATTGGACAACGTTCACAAAGCCAGAGGCTAAGGCAGGGCTGAGGTGTCTGACTTGTTCACAAGGGAAGCTGCCCTTACGGGGTGGAGGCTGGATTCCATTCGGAGCCCTCCATGACCCCACATTCCAGGCTCAAAGCTTTCTCCACCTGCCAGGAAAAAAAAAACAACCTTCCACAGGAGCTTTCATGTATGCTTGCTCTGTCTTTTTTCCCCAAGTTCAGCCCTGGCTTTAGAAGTGACTTAAGAACTATCTGAGAGACCTGCCAGAAAGATATGCTTTGTCCACCCAGCTCCTGGCCCTGGGGCCATGGAACCATGCTCTGAAAGATCTTTGTACGTAGCTCTCTCATTTAGCCTGGACACATTGGCTCACGTGGCATTCTGAGAACTCGTTAAATGAAAAGACATTTAAAAATGAGACGATTCTGTACTTTTAAATGCAGGCTTCTGGCTTCTCTTTTAAAATGTATATGATTTAGAACATAGGGGTCCATAATCTTACTCATATATAACTGGCAGTCCTCAGCACAGTGTGGGCCTTTTCCAAGCTCGTGACAGTTTTTCACCTATCCTAGCTAAAGTCTCTATTGCTGTGATGAAACACCATGACCAAAAGCAACTTGGGGAGGAAAAGGTTTATTTGGCCTACACTTCCATATCACAGATCATCAACAAAAGTCAAGACAGGAACCTGGAGAGAAGAGCTGATGCAGAGACCATGGAGGAGTGCTGCTTACTGGCTTGTTCCCCTGAGTCTTGCTCAACTTGCTTTATATACCCAAGGACCACCTACATAGAGATGGAAACACCTACAGCGAACTGGGCCCTCCCACATCATTCATCAGTCAAAAAGAGCACACAGCAAGCCAGTCCGGGGGATGTTTTCTCAGTTGAGGCTTCATCCACCCGATGACTATATCTTGTGCCAAGTTGACATAAAACCAGCCGCATACCACCCTTTCCTCTGTCTCTCTGATAAAGAAGCTGGCGGGGCACGGGGGGGTCAGTTTCCAGCTAGCATCTTGCCAGGCTACTAGGGCTATTTGTATCTCAAACTTCACTGGATACTGAACTCTTCCTGAGTGGGCCACATGTACTTCTGTAGGTCTGATTCCTTCCAGAAGACCAGCTTGTGAGCTCAGCCCTACCAGAGTGTGCTCTGGAGCCAGGGTCCCTCCTGCTCCTCATTCCTCATAGCCACACGTTCCTGTTTCTCCCAGTGTTCCTGTTTCTCTGACACGACTGTGGATAATGCAGTGTAGTGTGATAAACCGTTGAGTAGCCTGGTCTTAACAGGTGAGAGTCTCTGACCTACCCCCTCATTCTGAAGGGGGAGATTTGGTGCCTAATTCTCAAGGTTGACATTTTCAGAGGGACACCAGCTGATTAGAAAACTGTCTGTATTGTGAGGATAGGGAATGAAGGGTCAGGAAGTCATGTTGTTGGGACAAAATACATGGCAACTTCCAGAAGGGTTTATTTTGGCTCATGGTCTGAGGGTACAGTCCATCGACACGGGAAGGCGTGGCTGTAGGAGTAGACGGTGACTGGTCACATCATACCCTTAACCAGGAAGCAGAAGACAATGCATGCTGATATTTGACTGGCTTTCATTCTTTCTATTCATTCTCTGGCTACAACCAATGAGATGGTGCCACCCACATTCAAGGTGGATTTTCCCACATTGACCTAATCTAGAAACTCCCTCCTTGACACACCCAGAGGTTTGTTTCCATGAAGATTCTAAATCCCAAGAGGTTGACAGTCAGTGTTAACTATCACACCCTAGAACAAGTGATTGCTGGAACTGGGGATGTTTAGCATAAAATAAAGAAGGGCTAGGAATCATCCCTGCTTCGTCTGGGAAGTCATGAGAAAAAAGTGGGTTCAATCAGCCAGGACTGCTACAGCACCAGTGGTTCAGTATTAATAATCATCGCTTGTAGCATCATCCAACATTTGTAGCAGGAACTCACCTGATACTCACTATATGCTTGTCAATATTCCAAGCACACACACTCTCTCACCAGTTTTAACACAATAAATTTAATCAATTGAAACCATGGGAATTCAGATCGTAACTAAATTAATGTCTACATGTGGAAGACACTGCCTTGGGGGGCACTGTGGGGAGCTCTGTGACTGGAAGAGTACATTGGGGGTTACAGAATGCACTCTCTAAGGGGACAGGCATCTCGAATGCCTGACTCCTATGGTCTCATTTGCCAGGTATTCTGGGACGAGTAGTTTAAATTCAGGAGGTTTCCCTAGAGCTGAGGAGGGAAACAGAAGATTAGAAAATCAAGAAAGGAAGTGGTGAGCTGGTGCTGCAGCTCCTTCTATCGCAGAAAAGTGAGTGGGTTTGATACTGGCTAAGGTAGCTGTGCTGGTTTGAGTGAGGATGGCCCCCATAGACTCATACGTTTGAACACTTGGTCCTACTTGGTGGAACTGTTTGGGCAGGATTAGGGGGTGTGACCTTGTTCAAGAAGGCATCTCACTGGAGGTGGGCTTGGAAGTTTCAAAAGACTTGGTGTCATTCCCAACATGCTCTCTGCCTCTTGCATGTGGATCAGGATGTGAACTCTCAGCTTTTCCTGCTACTGTACCTTTGTTCCACCATCATGGACTCTAACCCTCTGGAACCGTAAGCCCAATTAAATGCTTTCATTCATAAGTTGCCTTGGCCATTGTCTTAGTTAGGGTTTTACTGCTGTGAGCAGACACCATGAGCAAGGCAACTCTTAAAAGGCCAACATTTAGTTGAGGATGGCTTATAGGTTCAGAGGTTCAGTCTGTTATCATCGAGGTGGGAACATGGCAGCATCCAAGCAGGCATGGTGCTGAAGGAGCTGATGTCTACATCTTCATCTACAGACTGGTAGGAGACAACTAACTCCCATGTAGTCAGGAGGAGTATCTTAAAGCCCATGCCCACAGTGACACACTTCCTCCAACAAGGCCACACCTCCAAATAGTGTCACTCTCTGGGACAAACATATTCAAACGACGACAATCATGATATCTCCTTACAGAACAGAAAAGTGGTCACATTTACACAAACACGCTGTAAAACTCCCATAGGCTGACGTAAGTTGAGGAGAAATTCACGGAGATGATCAATGGTGCATGTGATGATGGACAGGATCTAGAACCGTCCAGGAGACAAGCTCTGAGCATGTCTTTGAGGTATAATCTAGATTAGATTATCTGGGTGGGAAGACTGACCCTGAATGTGTATGGTAATGTTCCCTGGCTGGGGTTCAAGGCTGAATGAAAAGGCTGAAAGTAAGCTGAGTACAGAGATTCACTCCCTCTATCTCCCGCTGCCACACCTTTCCCACCAGATGTATACCCTCAGACTGTGAGCCACAAGAAACACCCTCCTTCATTAAGTTACTTCTGTCATACACTCTGCTACCGCAGAGAGGAAAGCAACTAACACAGTATATGAGGTCTCTTGGGGGTTCTTGGAAGCCAGAGGTCAATGCTGGGTATCTCTATTGTTTTCTACTTTAATTTTTGAGACAGAATCTCTCACTTGAACACAGAACTCAATAATTCAGCTAGAATAGCTGGCCAATTAGATCTAGAGATTCCCCTGTTTCTGCCCCCTGAAGAATTGGGGTTACAAACATATGCTACTTTGCCTTTTATTTGTGGGTATATACCTGTATGTGGATATGTGTGCCGGGCAGGGGAGGGGGCACGTACATGCCATAATACATGTGTGAAGTTCAGAGGACAACGGTCAGACATTGGTTTTCTCTTTCCACCATGTGGGTCCCAGGGATCAAACTCAGGTCATCAGACTTGGCAACAAGTATCTTTATACACTAATCTATTTTGCCGGCTCAGTACCTGGCTTTTATGTGGGTGCTGGGCATCTCAAGACAGACAGACCCTAATGGGTATACAGTAGGCATTTTACCAACTGAGTCATCTCCCCAGCCCTTTCGTTGAAGTTTTGATGCTATGGGAGTCTGTTTCCCATCTCCATATGCACCAAATTGTGATACAAAATTAGTGAGAATAACTAAGTTGGCTATGGTGACACAGCACTCAAGAGGTAGAGGCAGGAAGATCACTCAAAGTTCAAATCCAGTCTGGTTTCAAAGTGAGTTTCAAGACTGCTTGGGCCACAGAGTCAGACCCAGTCTCAAAACAAACAAACAAACAAACAAGAAACACAAAACAAAAAAAAAAAAAAAGGAAAGAAAAGAGAAAAGAAAGGGAAGGGAAAAAAGGTGGAGGTAGAGGAGGGTGAGAAAAATTAATTTGAAAACCAACATGGTCCCCAACACCACCTTTCCCTTTCACATGCCTGAGTAGTTTAGCTCTACAAACAGATTTAATTACTATGAACTACAGACTGAAGGAGCTGACCCAAAACAGTGGGGTGGCTTCTGTCAGTTTCTGGAACTTCCTATGAACCAGCAGAAGGCCAACTGTGGTGGTTGAATAAAAATGGTCCCATAGTCTCACACGGATGCTTAGTCATCAGGGAGTGGCACTACTTAGAAGGATTGGTAGGTGTGGCCTTGTTGGTAGGTGTGGCCTTGTTGGTAGGTGTGGCCTTGTTGGAGGACGTATGTCACAGGGGGTGGGCTTTGAGGTTTCAGAAGCCCAGGCCAAGCCCAATGACTCAAGGTAAAACATTCAAATATAACTTCTCTAAATTGCATATGCCCTCCAACATCAACCCTGTTTTTCTGTAGTGTGTGTGTGTGTGTGTGTGTGTGTGTATGTGTATGTGTATGTGTGTGTGTGTGTGTGTGTATGTGTATGTGTGTGTGTGTATGTGTATGTGTGTGTGTGTGTGTGTATGTGTGTGTGTGTGTGTGTATGTGTATGTGTGTGTGTGTGTATGTGTGTGTGTGTGTGTGTGTGTGTGTCTGTGTGTATGTGTATGTGTGTGTGTGTGTGTATGTGAATGTGTATGTGAATGTGTATGTGTATGTGTATGTGTATGTGTATGTGTATGTGTATGTGTATGTGTATGTG
>JANHMN010000010.1:55746256-55757291 GCA_030674055.1 Rhabdomys pumilio | reverse complement strand
ATGTGTATGTGTATGTGTATGTGTATGTGTATGTGTATGTGTATGTGTATGTGTATGTGTATGTGTATGTGTGTGTGTATGTGTGTTTTCAATGTTTAAAGTTTTCGACCAACACTTTATTCTTCTGGACTTGGCTGTTCCTTCAGCAGGTTCTACCTCCAACACTTAAAACTCTCTGTACCAAGGACCTTCCTGGAGCTAAACCCAGCGGTCCGTTGTAATCTTTGTCTTACCGAAGCCATCAGCAGCAGTGATCAGTCAACCACTCTCTTAACTGAAATCTCTTAAACTTCAAGAGAACACTCTTGTGCTTTTCTCTCCCTCTTCTGTATTCTTTCCAGGCCTGCTTTGTTAACCCTCCTGACCTCCTTACCATCTGAGTACAATAGGCTTTTGGTTCTGGAAGACTACAGTTGGCTTTTTGGTTGGATACTCTACACCCACACAATAGGTAATGACACTCCAACTATTTCCTGTCTGTCAAAGGTTAAGTGAATCCTCTCCAGAGTTCTCTAGGTGCATCTATCCAACCGCTGGTGAACATCTTCAGCTGCACGGCTGCTGCCTGCCTCACACATAACGCATCCTCAGAGCTGTCAGCAGCTCTGCTCCCAGCGAAGCCTGATTGTCACCACTGCACTTGCCTCAGCGCATAACACTATCGAACTCTGGGCAGGCTCTGAAAAACAAGGCCTTGAATGGCGCACAGAAGCAGGCAGTTTCATGGGGGTGTGGAGGTGAGGACGGTGGGATGGGAAGAGGATCTGAGTGAGGGGAACTGGGAGGACAGGAGGGCTGATATTGGGATGTAAAGTGAATAAATAAATTGATTGATTAATAAAAAACAGGCAGTTTCTGGAACTTAGTCAATGCTGGAATAAAAAGACTATTTAGGATGAATTTCCCATTTTTAATAGGATTTTATAAAATAGACAAGATGGCAATAGAATCCTGGTCCAAAGAATCAAATGCTTGTGTTTGAGGCAACTGTGGCCATGGAAGTGAGGAGAGAGAATGCACAGAAAGACAGACCATAAATTATGATAGACTTTGTTCAGATTCAGGAGAGGTCCTGATCCCAGCATGAAATGTGCTCAGGCAGCCGTCAAAGACTAGACGGATGGAACTGAGACTTAACGCCGTCACTCAAAAGATGGTTTATACTCGATGAAGTTCGTCGTCTACTACAAAATCACAAATAAACGCAGCGTCTTCTAGGAGCTACTCAGCAGAGCCCAAGGGTTCTGCAACTGAAGAGTCATAGTGTGATAAGAATATAGGAAATTGTTAACATATGAAAGAATCAATGAAAATGTGACTCAATCTTAAGAGAAAAGGTGAGAGAGAGGGAGAGAGAGAGAGAAAGAGAGAGAGAAGGAGAGAGAAGGAGAGAGAGAGAGAGAAAGAGAGAGAGAGAGAGAAAATATGCATGCACAGGCATGCCTGTGCCTAGCACATGTGTGGCGGTCAGAAGACGGCTTGTCGGCCTCTTCTCCCCTCCCACCCTATGTGGGTCCCAGGGAGGAACTCTTGCCACCAGGACTTGGACAGCAAACACTTTTGTCCACTGAGCCATCTCCCTGGCCCTAGATCATAATTTTTAAAATAGCTATTGCAAGTTTGCTTCACTGGCGAGGGTTTATATAATTTCAACGAAGAAGTGCAGCAGAGTGACCGACTTTAGTAACAGAAAACTGGGCGGAGATAACAGGGCTGTAGGTGGGTTTTGCAACGGAACATCGTCTGGACGACTTAATGACAGAGGAAAGGAGCGAATGAGCTTGAAGTTAGACGTTTTCAGTCTGAAGAACTAAGTGAGGGGCCCAGGGAATTGAGGCAGGAGGAGAAAGCGCAGCCTGGGGCAGAGCTGAAAAACAATATCAAAATGTTTAACATGTAGAATTGGAATCAAAGGGAGCAGGGAAAGGCTCTAGGAAAGAAGCAGGGGAAACAAATTAAAGAAATAATTCTCAAAGTTTCCCTTACTTTAGTGAGAAAACATGCATTTGTAGATACAAGACACCCAGTGTCCTCCAGGAAGCAAAAAGGGTGTCTTAGGTAGGGTTCCCTTGCAGTGAGCAGACACCATGACAGGGCAACTTCTATAAAGGACAACATTTAATTGGGGCTGGCTTACAGGTTCAGAGGTCCAGTCCATTATCATCACAGAGAGCATGGCATCATCCAGGCAGCAGAACTGAGAGTTCTGTTTCTTGATCCAAAGGCAGCCAGGAGGGGGCTCTCTTCCACGCTGGGCAGAGGCTGAGCACTAGGAACCCTCAAAGCCCACCTACCCAGTGACACACTTCCTCCAACAAGGCCACACCTCCTAATAGTGCCACTTACTGTGGGCCAAGCATATTCAAACCACCACAGAGGATTTTCATTTTCTTCTCTTATTTCCTTCCCCCTTTTTTCTTCTTCCGTTGTTTATGCTGAAGATTGAATCCATACCCTCATCCAAGCTTGGTAAGTACTCTACCACTGAGCCACATCCCAGCAAGGTCTCCTTTTTAGGCTAGGTCTCCTCAGTAGGCCTTGAACCTGTAATTTTGCTTCAGCATCCCCAGTAGTTGGAATAAGAACTTCCCTTTTTATCATCATTTTCCAAGTATAACATTGTATATGGCCTCACATTATAATCAAACTGCCAAAAACAAAGAGAAAGCCATGACAGCCATTGGGGAGAAGAGACATTACAAGTGAGGGAAGAAACGGCTCAAATTACTGCTGACTTACCAATAGAGGTCAGAGCCAGTGCCCAGCATCTTTAAAATACTGAAAGCAAAAGTCAGAATTCTATATCCAGCAAAAGTTGACTTTAAAAAATGAGTTAAAATGAAGATATTTCCAAGGTGTGGGAGAGGGAAAGATGGAAAGAAGTAAATGAAAGAAAGAACAACTAAAAGAATCTAGGCCTAGGCCAGCAGGAAGATGGGGGGGGGGAAGGGGACCAGCTCTCCAATGAGACCCAGGAGCCACTGAGCCAGAAGTCAGTATTTATGGCCAGAGTGGGCTGCTGGGACAAAGGTGACAAAAGGGTTAGTGTGTATGGATTTAACAAGACATGGATCCCAACTGAGAAGACACCTTTAGAAAGGACATCTGATAATGAACTTGCAGAGCGGTTGCTTACAACCCAGAGGAAGCCCTGTGGGTGGCTCTACTGTTGAGTCTCTGTTGCAGACCCAGATCTCTGACTCCCCTGCCAGCTCACAGGAACAGATTCTGCAGAACCAGAACCAAACCAAAACCAAAACAAAACAAAAAGGGAACAATCTGGACTGTTTAAAGTGGCTATGAGGTTGTTTAACTTCTAGGAACAGAAACACAGAGAAGTAAGATCACCGTTTGCATGGGAAAGCTACCATACTGAGGCTCATAGCCCTTCCTGAGCTGGGATCTAGAACCTTCCTTCATTGATATTCATTTGTTTCTCAGACTGTGAGCATGCATGAATTCCAGCTGAGCTTCAGCCACTTGACTAGCCTGATCCTGGAAGGCAACCACAGACTGATTGATGAAGTGAGGTTGGACATGTGGCTGGGGGTGGGGAGGCGGGGTAACAGGTCCTATAGAGTGGAGTGATTTCAGGTAGCTCCTGTCAGAACCCAATGCACTCAGTGGGAGGCCACAGAGATGAGATTCAGGCAGTGATTAAGACACACCTCACAGTCATGACAATAAGATGGCCTCATGTCCCTTCCTCATAGTGTGGTGGCATCTTGTTTGCACTCTGTGATTACCTCAGTGCGATAGCACAGCAGTTTGTTGACATTGTCAGACCCTTCAGCTGACCTGCCCCACTTAGACTCATGGGAAGAGGCCTTGGAACACATGTGAATCATCAATGTTTAATCGAATTGGATCTGATATCAGTGCAATCTTCCTTGGAAATGCTAACTCATGCTACATCTGTGTTCTATGCTAAACATCTTGCCAGTTCCTCCTTCTGCCTTATGGTTTTATTGACAATGACCTAAGATCATTCATTAGCTTGTTGCCATTCCTGAATATCTGTGGGTATACAGGAGCCATAGCACAAAGATTATTTCCATTTGTTTGAAACGTCAGCAGGTATCTGTGTGCTCGTAGGTTGCTCTGACAGGAGCCCACAGGGTATCAAAAAGGATCACTGCTTTACTGTCATGCCCTGCTGGAGTGCTGTTAGATAGAAGGTTAATCCATGGCACCAAGTCACATCAATGTCTCAGAGAAAGGTCCCTCATTTTAGAAGTATGACATTTTGGTCTATCTAATGAGGATTAAAATGAAGGAAAAGTTTACATTCTTAAAGCATCTGTCTTGGCTAACCTTCACTGCCAACCTGACACAGTCATCTGAGAGGAGAAGAGAGGTTAACAATCAAGACAGTCCCTAAGCTGGTCTGAGGATGGATCTGTGAAGGACTGTCTTGATTGTTAACTGATGAAGGTGGGTCCCGGCCACCATGGGAGACACCATTCTCCAGCAGGTGGTCCTGGCATGTTTAAGCGTACAAGGTAGAGAGTGAGCCTGCGACTGGGCCAGCGGGCAGCCTTCCTCCATGGCTTCTGCGTCAAGTTCCTACTCGAATTTTCTTCAGAGATAAACTGGGACCTGGAAGTTAAAGAGGAAACAAACCCTTTCCTGCCTTGTGTTGGTTTTTGTTCGGGGTGTTTTATCACAGTGACAGGTGAAGTTGTAAAAGCCCACAGAATGTCATTCGAGAGCAAAGACTTGTGGCTGATGGTGCCTAGGAGTGTTTGATCACAAGTATTTAACAACCTTTGCATTGTCTCCAGTCCTGCTCTGGCCCTTTATCTGAATCCTCCTTCAAGACTTTCTTCAGTCTTACACTAACAAGGCCGAATCATCTCTGGTGAAAACAGTCTCCTGGTGACTTTTAATGGGTTTGATACGGAGTCTTTGATCAGGTTCCCCAATAGGTCTGTTCTTTTACAGATTGTGTGTATTTCAAATAGTTTTCTATATGTTCTTCCCTACATGAGACAGCTAAGCCAGAGTTTATGTTTTCTGTTCTCTTTCAAATATTTAAGACGTTGCCCCCCACTCCCCAGCAATGGGCAAAGAGACACTGTGGGTAGTGGACCATGAGAGGTAGCCTGGTCCTTAGTTAAACTAAAGGCTTTGAAGCCTTGGAGACCCTGAAGGGACTGTAGGAGCTTCACCTGCTCCCAGGTACCAGGCCCCTGTCACTAGCTGCAACCCACCCCCATAGATTTGTGGTCATCAGTCAGGTAAGGGCAAGGTCCCTAACCCCTCCACATGTAGATGAGGCATCCCTAACATCTCAGACCAAGACAACAGAAAAAGAGACCTGACACATAGGCTCAAGATGGAGGTCGCCATGCTAATCATGTACCTAGAGGCTTGGAGGGCTCAGCCTAAGCTTTCCTTCCCAGACACTCCTCCTAGCAAAAGGTATTTAATCTCAGGCCCACCCTGAGAAATGGGGTATGGTTTTACACATCCACTTTCCACCATGACAATAAATGGTTTGGAACCAAAGGCTGACTCTTTTCATCAAGATCTGCCGTGGTGAGTCGTGGAGAAGGCCTTTGCCTATAGAGCCGCCGTCCAGTCTCTGTAGAAGGGCTCTCTGCGATCCCAGCCATAACCTCCACCAAGCCTGCCGCTGCATATTAAGCCAAGGACTCTCCCTGTGGGACCAGCTGGAGCTCTCCTTCTCCCCCCACCCCCAACCCCTGCCCTGGGCTAAACCCAGCCCACAGACCCCCACTCTGTACTCAGCATAGCACGGGCAGGCCACAGACAGTCTCTTGCTGTCACAACACACAGTGGGGATGGAGAATGGCACCCAGGGACCACCACAATGTGTGAGCTCAGATGGGAGAGAAGTGGAGCAGCTTGAGTGTTATGGAGAGAGATGGAGCTGGACACTCAGCGTCAGAAAGGAGGAGCCTGTTCTGAGTGGCCAGTCCCAGCCAAGCTATCGCTGAGGGCCATGTCTGAGTCCGTGATGACGTAGAATGTAGGGATGTCCCTGGCAGAGGACCATGTGGATATCCAGTGGCTGTGCAGAACTGGCCCCACCCCTCACTGGCTGCTGTGCCCTGGAGAGCTGGCCCCATCTCTCACCAGTGGCAGCATGTGAGAGAGTAGCCCTGTGCCTTGTCCAGGTGGCACAGTGGAGCTGGGCCTAGTAGTGTGTGTGCGGGAGAGCTGACCCTGACACTCATCTACCATGGGGTGGCACAGGTGCTACCCCTCATCAACTGCAGTACTCGGGAGAGCGAGTTCTGCACCTCGCCTGGACAGCACAGTCATGCTGACCCTGGTCATGGGGATCCAGGTGAGCCAGGCCTGAGGGTGAGAGCATGGGAGAACTAGCCCCACAACTTCTCTGTGAGGTATCTTGAGTGGAGGAGGAATGTCCTCCATCCCTTCCCAACCTCTTCCCCTCCTCCAGCGGTCTAGAGAACTGGCCTTGGCGGCGGTGGTGGCTCACGCCTTTAATCCCAGCACTTGGGAGGCAGAGGCAGGTGGATTTCTGAGTTCGAGGCCAGCCTGGTCTACAGATTGATTTCCAGAACAGCCAAGGCTATAAAGAGAAACCCTGTCTCAAAAAACCAAAAAAAAAAAAAAAGAAAGAAAAAAGAAAAAAAAGAAAGAAAGAAAAAAGAAAAGAAAAGAAAGAAAGAAAGAAAGGAAAAAGGAAAAAGGAAAAAAAGAGAACTGGCCTTGGGGTCATGAAAGTAATTGAGCTGTCCCTGTCCTTGGCTGACTGCAGCACATGGGAGAGCTGGCTCTGTGCCTTGACTTGGCAGCATAGTAGAGCTGGTTCTGAGGCGTGGGTACTGGTTAGCCTGCCCCCAGGGCATGCGCCGGAAAGCTGACCCTGTCTCTTGCCTATGGTGGCTCCAGTGGCCTAGATGGAGCAGTGCTGGGGAGCTCACCCTGGCAGTATGGCTAAGGGAGAGCTGGTTTGCTGGGCTGCATGTCTGCCTTGCTGCTGGGGTGCCAGGAGCTCCTCCAGAGTGCCACACATTCGGGGGAGACAGAACGCAGTCTGTAATGAGGGTCCTCGGTCCATGTTTTCTCGAGTGGGAAACAGTGGGTTCTGGGACAATTGCTGTGATGTCGTTTCCTGTGTACCCAGGTGCCGCTGGCATACAGCTGGGAGCTGGGAACTGGATCTCCAGTCAGTGCTTCCCCTCAGGGCATCTATGAACCAGGCAGGAAGGCGAAGGCTGAATCCAGGACCCAGGACTGGAGCGGGACCCAATTAGGTACGGAGAGTCCTGGAAGGGCTGGGAGAGGCAGGACCAACAGGGCCTTCTCGGGAGATTTAGACGCAGCTCTTTATGATGAAGCCCTCCTTCTGCAGCAATCCTGGCTTGCCCAAATTTGATGGTGGATGTGTATGCATACACCTTACTCAGGGTGAACCAGGGATTACATACCTTCCGCAGGAAGGAACGCCCAGGAAGGGAAGCTCATTGGCTGAACACTCTGTGCCTATCAAGACACCTCATTAGCATGAAGAACTCCAGGTTTTTATGCTATGGGACTGACTGCCACGGTCCTCTCAGTGGGGTGTCGTGGTTACAAGTTCCAGAACAAGCAGATCTTGTCAGGGAGCTGGCTCCACTCCTGCAGTTCTCAATTCTGAGATTCCCCAGGGTCTGAGCCTGCTCAGCCTCACCAGTTCTATCTGGTGGCACTGTCCACTTGCCCCACAATGATTTGCTGACCACCCAGGCCTAAATCCAGGGCACTGAGTTGGCCCACCCCCAAATCTATCTCAGCTGTAGACAGCTGGGACACATAAAAGAGCCAGTCCTGTTGATTCAAAGCTTCAGGATCTCCATGACACAGGGCGACAACAGGATAGCTGGGAGGAGTTCCAATGAGGATCCAATGTTGAGAGTGTCACAGAAAGCAGAGATCTTGAACCAGAACGATGACACGTTGCAATGAACATTTGCAAGTGAAGATGTGTGGACAGAGGGACACACTGACATACAGGTTCCACGATGAGATGTTTCCTATGCTTTGGTTTTGGCGTTTGTTGTCGTTGTTTATTGGTGGAGGTGGTGTGGGTTTTTTATTTTGGAAGAGAGGTTGCAAAGGCGAAGAAGAGATACGAAGGGGTGGGAAGATGATTGGAACTGGGGTGCATATGAACCTCACAAATAATCAATAAAAAGTTATTTTAAAAAATTAAAACCTGCAGACGGGAGGGTGGCTCAGTAGTTAAAGCACTTGCTCCTCTTTTTGAAGACCCTGATTTGGTTCCCAGGACCCACGTGCTGGCTGGTTCACTACTGTCCAAGTCCGTGGATCTGATGCCCTCTTCTGGCCTTTGCAGGTACTGCATGCACCTGGCGACTTGACATACAGGCAAATACCAACATGCATAATTTTTTAAAAGAAAACTTAAATCAAGTCTTCTAAAGCTCAGAAATAGAGAGGGGGGAGGGATGGAGGGAGGAATGGTGTGTGTGCAGCAATAGGAGGGAGTCTGTGGTTACAAATGACCTTTAGGCAATTACAAAACCACGAATGCTACTTCGTGCCCTGCGTCACTCACACCCCGCTCACACCGGGGATCCCCTAACTGACCTTGCCATTAATTGTTTCTCCTGGCAAAAATCTTGGTTCTGTCTTCAAATAAAAACCGCAACGAAGCCAACGAGTCAGAGAAAGAGTGGGCAAGAGAATGAAAGAGCTGTCCAGTGTTTAAAGGGTCCCTTTGTTTGCTGCGTGGAAACAAGGTAGGAAAAGAAAAGGGGTGGAAACGAGGGGTGGGGGGTTGGAAACGGGGGTGGGGGGGGGGGGGGGGGGGGGAGTGGAAACGGGGAGGGCGGCTCATTGAAGACCAGCAAAGGACAAGAAAGGCAAAGGACCACCATTCCTGCAAACCGGCCTTCCGGTTTCCACTCTGGCTTCTTTGAAAATCTATGCTGGTTCTGTCACTTTTCCACCCCACCATGACTGCTCCTTGGTGTCTTTCATCTCTGCTAACTATAGGGCTCACTCCCTCAGTTCTACTACTCAGATGCTGCTTTTTCCAAAACTACCCTAAATAAAACAAAGCATGCCCCACCCCACCTTGTTCCAGGTCTCTTTTTAACACTCAGGGCCTTCAGTCATCCTTAAATCTATATTACATGAGTGAATGGACATACACACATCTAAGATTCGAATCATAAAATACAGACACAGCTCTGAAAGTTCAAAGGAACAAAACTGTTACTGATTCAGCTGCCTGCATGTTTAGCCTGTTACCTTATAGTACTTAATTTATCTTCAATGTCATACTATTAAGTAATGTATTACTATTCATTTATAGGCAGATGGTAAAGCCCAGTGAAGTTTAATATTTTGCCAGCATCACACATGGATACATGTTAAACGGTAGCAGGAAAATTCAAACCCACTTCTTTATAACAACATATATGCTACATAATTGATTATATATGTATAATATTTTTTTCACTCATTTCTCCCAAGACTCACCTTGGCTCGGTTGAGGGGAGGGAACAGAATATTTAGGAAGGCTTTCTGAAGAAAATAACACCTCGTTTTTCAAGAAGGTCTAGTTATACGGGGACCCTTAGATCCACAAGAAAGAAATGTTAAATAAAATTTCTTAATAAAAGGTGAATGTATCCACAATTTGGACAAACTAGGGATAAGACAACTCCAGCTTCTCGTGCCTTTTCTGTAGCCACGGTTTTACAGAAAAGACAGACGGGAAGGAAGCCAGGAAACACACGTGAGCTAATTTGTCAAAACTGTAAGATCTCTCCTTAGGAGGCAAGTTCTTCTTCCGGCTGGCATTAGGAGCCAGCCTTCTTCTTTCTCATGGGAATTCCCATGGAATTCCTGGGGAAATGTTAATTCTTTGGGGTCCTTTTTTCAGTAGTGTGACAGCTGAAGGGACGGTCACAATGTCTCCTTTTGATCAACTCCTCTCCTGTCAAAGTTGTCACTCTTCTCTTTGTCAGAGATGTGAATCTTGGGGCTGTGGGGTAATATGGAGGAATTAGTATGCAAATTTCTGAACTATGCCTGTGCCTGAAGCAAATATAAACAGAACTCAAGTAGGAGCCAAGGTCAGAGGACGATTGGTGCCAGGTAACCATGAGTAAGAATTCTTTCAGTATAACTCTTAGTTTTAAGTAAGGGCTGGCATAAGCGACTCCATTTTCACTGTTGATTTTGATACAGAGTTGCACTATGAGGCATGGGCTGGCCTCACACTCAGGGTCCTCCTGCTTTAGCCTCACTGATACTGGGACCCAGGAGGCATGTTGTCCAGTTGATTTCATTCTGACAACAATTTTCTTGGAAGGCATCTCGGTTTCACTCTATAGTGGTTCTGGTTTCAGCCATCCTTCATCCTTCATCACTGAGATAAGTTCAGCCCCAATTGGTCTGATTTGAGCCCACATTGTAGGCGGTAAATGACAGATGTCAAGGACTTGATGCCAATAAAAATGCTCGTTAGATAAATATAAGTGAGGAAGTAGAGAAAGACCAGCTCTTAGGCCGAGTCCACCCGGGATCCGTTGTTGACTTTGGTTTTGCATCTTCTGGAGATGGTTTCCTTGTTCACCCAAGATCTTTTGTTAGGAGTTCTGTAGAACTCTGGGGCTGAACTTATCTCAGTGATGAAGGATGGCTGAAACCAGAACCACTATAGAGTGAAACCGAGGTATGATCAGGAACACAGGGACATACCTGGGAAAGGACAGCACCACTCACAAGTCTAGTTGGAGGATGCCATCTTGGTCAAGTATTCTTCTAAGTGTGTTCTGGGAGGAACATGAATACACCCAGCATGCAAGAGGGCCAGGGAGGAGGAAAATTAGCCTCTTTCAATACACACACACACACACACACACACACACACACACACACACACACCAATAATAAGCAAAGAAAAAGAGACTATCAACATGAGGAGGGGGAGTAAGAGGAGTTCAAAGGAGGGTAGCCAGGAGGGGCTGGAGAGAGGGAAGGCTGGGAAAAAATGATGTAATTCTATTTCAATGAAAAACAT
>JANHMN010000010.1:55723231-55741256 GCA_030674055.1 Rhabdomys pumilio | reverse complement strand
AATGCTACTTTACATTTTTTTAAGAAATCCTTTTATTTTCAGTAAGGTGATTTAGATGCTTACCATCCTTCTAAAATCTGACGATTTCAAAGCATTCTTAATTTTTTTCATATAAAACATACTAAACAGACCCCCAAAGACCTTTTTGTGTTTGTGTGTTTGTTTCATTTCGTTTGTTTGTTTGTTTGTTTTTGTGACAGGATTTCTCTGTGTAGCCCTAGGTGGACTGGAACTCGTTCTGTAGACCAGGCTGGGCTCGAACTCACAGAGATCCACTTACTTGCCTCCACCTCCAAGAACTGCCACCACGCCTGGCTCATAATACCGTTTTAATAGGTTTCATGGAACTAAGAGTGCCCATGTGTATGAAGCAGTAAAGGTCTTTGAACAGATAGTTAAATCCAAACTGCATTTATGTCAAATTAATAACATCTACTTAAAAAAAAAAAAAACCCTGTGAATTATTTTGCAGTCTGTTAAGAAGTGCTGGTTTAGGTTGACCTGGAACTAGACTGAGTTACCTTCCTAAGTGCTGAGACTAGTCCTGAGTCACTGCTTTGGTCTATAGGTCTCTTAGTGAATTAGGAATCCCATGAATTAGGAGTATGTAGGCTTGCAGATTTCTCCGTAGCTAGTTGTAGCTAGTTGTAGCTAGTTGTAGCTAGTTTGTATGAATGTAAGAATAATGGGTCTATATAACCTTCAATATTAAAATTTTTCTCTTTTCAAGAAAAAAAAAAAAGAAGTGCTGGTTTGCTTGCTTTATTCTCAGCCTCAGTTTCCCAAACTAGCATTTGAAAGTGCCGTGTCTTCGGGGTCAAGATCAACAGACTGTGGGCAGCCCAGCCCGAGAGGACACATCTGCCTCACATCTCTGTCTCCGGACATCAGACATCGGACATCGGACATCGGACATCGGACATCGTAAGAGGGGCTAGAAAGGAAGACTGCAAGAGTCAGAACAGCAGGAAGTCTGCTGTGAAACTCTCCCTCCTAGAAACGGCTGCGCACACAAGACTAGAACACTAGTGATGTCAGTGGACACGTGACTGTGGAGGGGGAATTGCTGTGGGGTCCCACCCCTGGACAAAGAACCGCAGTCAACTACAGACTGCCGGGAGAGAGGGAGTGAGCCTTTCCCAGGAAGGAGCACCCAGCTCAGTCATCCGACACAGCATGGTTGGTCTTGAAACCAGACACACCCACAAACAATGAAAACAGACTTAGCAGAGTCTATTTGTATCCGTATTTGTGCGCGCCCGCACATGTATATGTGTGTATGTACCAAATATCATCAGAGAAAAAAGAGGCTACCAGCTTGAGAATGGAGACCATAGTAGGAGTCTGAGAGAAGTCTGACAGGTTGGGGGAGAGGCTGGAGGGAGAAAGGGGAGAAGCGGACACAACAGCAGGCCGTTCAAATGTACCTTTTACAAATTGTACCAAGAGCACAAAGCAAACCAAGCTCCAGACTGTGAGAATTACCTCTGGTTCAAAAACCTGGACAACACAGGGATTCTTCATAAATGAGACCTGGTCAAAACCCAAAGGCTGCCCTTTCTGTCAATCTATATCAATTAAAAACACTTTGTAAAAAACATTCTGTGTACTTACCCCTCTATCAGAAGCTCGAATTTAGCATTTCAAGATCTACAGTTAAAGCAGCTAAGAGAAAGCCCTTTATAATATATGCAATTTAGGAATATTTTAATTAACATAACGTGTTTTTAGGTTCAAGGGCTGGGGAACTAGACCCAAAACAGTGGTGACCAAGGTCCAAAATTCAAGTATTTTAAACTAGGCATACCAATAAGTATGACTTTTACTGTGCAATGAGTTTTCAAAAATGTTTAAAGGGGTGGACAACCACAGTGGTTAATCTTTACGGTTTACGGTTATCTTGAGATTTAAGGGCAAATTGAGTTTGACTTTAGCAGCTCACCTTGGCGGCTAAAGCAAAAGTTAATGGCAGAAGAGTGTCTGTGTCTGTGTGTGCAGCTTGTTGGGGATTCCTTCCCAGAGTGTCTGCGGTAGGAAGGTTTCCTCTCTTACACGTCCAGGAAGCCCCAACACCCAGGGCTGTGGGGTGACTCAAGGTGAGGGGTGACCTTATGATATACTCAAACAAGCTATTAGAGTTTTTCCAGCCTAGAAATGAGATGTGTTCGTCTTATGTGGTTTACTTTGAAGCCAAGGCAAGCCACTTAACATCCCCCGAGGGTAGGTTACAGGGAACTTTTGTCTTGTCTTTGGAGTCCAGAGAACTTCTACGTGTGTAAACCTCTAACCACTAATGGGTCCATTGCTGCAGCCTTCATGAAGTCGGGTATCACAGACATGGACGTAGTCACAGGACAAGCCATAACGAAGCTGCATTCATTCAGAGAGGACTCGTGAAAGGTTTACTTGCTGAATAGTCAGCAAACAAGCCCCACCAAGGTGGTGTGGACTTACTACTTCCTATGCTTACACAGATCATAGCAGGGGTATCTCAAAAAAATTACTCAAATTTAAATGCAAACAGACTGTGCGTGTGTGTGTGTGTGTGTGTGTGTGTGTGTGTGTGTGTGTGCTGTATGCACATTATTTATGGGACTGTGAACATACATGTACGTGTGACCAGAGGCCAGAGGACACTCCATGTCCTGCTGTATCACCTCCATTGTATAGCTTTGAGATGGTCTCAGGTGTACAAGAGTGCACAAGATCTCAAGTGTCCTGTTGCTTAACAAAACAACCCAGCTAGTAGATCAGCAAGCTGACACAACGGCAGGCTGTTCAAATGTACCTTTTACAAATTGTACCAAGAGCACAAAGCAAACCAAGCTCCAGACTATGAGAATTACCTCTGGTTCAAAAACCTGGACAACACAGGGATTCTTCATAAATGAGACCCGGTCAAAACCCAAAGGCTGCCCTGAGTTCTAAACACAGGAATAGGCAAGCCGTGGGCTGTGATCTGACTAGCGCCCCTAACTTGTTATAGAGCATATAACCACTTTAAACCGGGAGACAAGTGACTATTTCCTTTCCAGTTTTTCCAAAGTGAGGCTAGAATCACTACTCAGCTCTTCTCTCTGCCTTTTCTCTAGCAGTTCCACAGTTTCGTGGGAAAGATTAACAAATCCAGGAAACAAGCATGTTGATTCCGCTTTGCAATAAGCCATCAGGACCCGGGGAGATCCCCCAGCAGGCTTCAGTCCCTCCCCGACACAGAAGGTGATCCTCTGAAGTTTTGGAAACTTCTTTGGAAAGTCAGTTGTGTCAAATGACATTGTGCTGGGGCACACAGGTGTAAGGATGTTTTGCTAAAGCCGACATGTGGATGTTTTGCTAAAGCAGACATAGGTAAATATGTTTTGCTATAGTAAACATGTAAAAGGACATGTGATGTTTAGGAGGAACGTAAATATAACCCCACAGACAGCGGGAGCTTGAGCATTGGTTCACTTTGGCCTTGCTACCCCTTGCTATTCTTCACTGATGGCATGCATGTATTGGTTTGCCTTCCACTGCTGAACTCCACTTTTGGTGATGCTACAGAGGGAGAAACTCACCAAAGAACTTCTTATGAGGTCCGTGGGACTTGGGCCAGTTCGTGAGTGTCCCGGTTTCTACTGGATTGAACCGCAGTTGCTGGTTTGTGTGTGGTGTCCACCAAGTGCACTGGTCTGCAGCTGCTGATTCGTGTGTGGTGTCCACCAAGTGAACTGGTCTGCAGCTTCTGATTCGTGTATGGTGTCTGCTGAGTGGACTGGTCTGCAGCTGCTGATTCGTGTGTGGTGTCTGCTGAGTGGACTGGTCTGCAGCTGCTGATTCACATTTGATGTTTGCTAGTGGACTGGACTGAGAACATCAAACATTAGAATCACTGCAAAGAACTATTTCTAAACAGGTCCACTTCCCCTGTATCCTAATAACCTTTCTTTCCCACTACCTCTAGGGAGATTTAACCCTTATTAAAGTAGGTTGAGGAAAGTATATGCCTACAATCCATTGACCCATTGTTTAGAATTACTGTTTCTACTGTTGAAGGGGTACTGAGGGCATGGTGTCTCATTTTAGAATGTCTATCCCTGGAGGGCTTCGGCACAGGATCATGGTGGCAATAACATCTGTCCTATAAACAGTCATGAATTCACAATAGTTCTGTTTGTGAAGTATCAGCTTTATAATGTGCACAGACTATAAACTGTTGAGGGGTGTTAACCTGTCCCTGAAATAATGGTGTGTGTTCCTGTCCTCTCTTACAATGCTGAACAGTGACAGCTCCCAGTTGGCCCTGAGAGACCACAAAAGGAAGGGATCAGCCCTGTACAGTGGTTTTGCTCAAGCTCTGTTGTTCAGTTGGATACATTAGATAAATGCATTTCCAACGCACATTTTAACTTACAGTGAGTTTATCAGGATGTGGCCACCATGATAAGTTTTGGTCCGTCATGTAAGTGTATTCACAAAACATTTGTGGTTTGTACTGCTGTTTGTGTGTCTGTTTGTGTAGCAAATGTCCTCGACATTCATATGTGTCATAGCAAGTGTCAGAATTTCCTTCTTCAGGGCTGAATGATATTTTATTGCATGGATATACCACATTTTGTTTGCCCGTTTCACTGTTGCCATGGCTCAGACTTGCTGGCAAAAGACAACAGTCTCATTCATCAAAACCTTCCTCATTTAGGCTGCTAACTGCAACATCCTCCCTCTCCACAGGAGCCTCTCTCTGCAGGTGGAGTTGTGTGCACATGAGCTCCCTCATCCACACTCAGAGCCATGTGCAGAGGAAAGCACCTACTTGAAATCAGAGGCTACTGTGAGGACCAGGTCTCCCAGAAGTCTCTAGTCTTCTAGGAGACAATACTGAGTATCACCTGTGGAAACAGAAGAGACAAGGAGTCTATAAAAGTCGCAGTCATTTGTCTCTTTTTCTCTCACACGACCTCCTAATAAGCCATGCCACTGCCTTCAGGCCCACCGGCTATAACAGTGCAGAACAGAGGAGTGTAGCCACCTGTTGGGCACAAGGAGCAGAGCAGCCTTGGAGTCCTGGAAAGCCTCATCCTCTGTAGTGTGTGCGCCCCACCCCATAGATGAAAGAGCTGACATCCCTCTAGGATAAACTAGATGAAAACCAGAATACACAACAATGAAAGGCAGTCTTTGCATCCATAAAATGGGACTTATTCAACACTAGAAGGAAAAAGTGGTCAAGTTGTCAAAAGAGTAACAGGAGAGCCTGATACACATAGATATATGTGTATGAGAGAGTGTGTGTGTGCATGAGTGTGTGAGAGTGTGTGTAAGTGTGTATGAGTGTGAGTCTATGTAAGTGAGTGTGTGAGAAAGTGTGTGTGTGTGAATGTGTGAGTGTATGAGTATATCTGAGTGTGTGGGTATAAGTGTGAGTGGGTATGAGTGTGAGTGTGTGTGTGTGAGAGTGTGAGTGTATGAGTCTCTGTGTGTGTGAGTGTGTGAGTATATTCAAGTGTGTGGGTATGAGTGTGTGAGAGTGTGTGTGTGAGTGAGAGTGTGTGGACGTGGGTGTATGAGTATTGTGACTGTGTGTATGAGTGTGTGTGCATGTGTGTGAGTGTGTGCAAGTGTGTGTATGAGCATGTGTGAGTGTGTATGTGTGAGTGTGTGAGTGTATGAGTGTGTGAGAGAGTATGAGTGTGTGTTTATAAGTGTGTGAGTGTGAGTATATGAGTTTATGTTTAAGTGTGAGTATGTGTGAGAGTGTGTGAGAGTGTGTGAGTGTGTGTGAGTGTGTGTGAGTGTGTGTGTTACTAAATGGAAGAAGCCAGTGTGAGAAGACTATCCATCATAGGGTTCTTAAACCATGGAGACAATGAAAAGACCAGTGGCTGTGGGAGGAGAAGTGACACTCAGGTCATAGAGGACTTTTAAGGCAGAGAATCCACCTTGGGATCCCATCAGGCTGGACAGCTGTCTGTGACATACATTATGTTGGTAAATCACCATGTGCATTTAGAGCTTATCAGGAAGCTGGCTCTTAGCCACCATGCTTTAGACCCAAGCATCTTTATCCCAAAGTGTCCTCCAAGACCACCACGGCCCCTGTCCTAGAGCAGGCTACCCCCCACCAACTGTGTAACAAGAAAATGAAAAACAGCAACAGCTGAGGGTCTTAGAAACATTATGCTCCCCTGGGAGTGGTTAATCATGGAAGGAGAGAGAGGTATACAGAAGAAAAAGGAAGGAGAGTAAAATAACAGAAAGGATCCTGGGAACTGTATAAGGAATCATATATTAGCTACATTACCTAAAGTTACATAAATACATATATGTTGGTGTATAAATATTCATACATAGTTCAAATGGAATTTTCTCATTTGGTCTGATAATGGTCCCCCTTAGTGCCATAGACTGTCTATCAAGAACTCCAACACTAAGCATGCAAAGGCCTCGTTAGAGTTGTTGGTCAGGGTTGTCCAAGAGACTCCCAAAACATTATAGGCTATTGCATTGCCCTGTGGTTTTTGCCCCCCAGAAGTGGAAGTTAAGTTCCCATGGCTGAAGATACCATGGACATTGGACACAGGATCCAGAAGTCCTGGGCTTGATCTGACCTGAAATCCTCTTTGCTGACAGCTAGCTTTCATGGTACCAGAAGGCATCATCCAAGTTTTGGGGGGCACTTGTGTATTCAGATGCTGATTCCTGTGCCCAGACACCAGGTTACAGTCCCAAATGGTCCTGAAGTTATGTAAAAATTGTTTTCCATCACCTTTGATTGGTTAATAAAGCGCTGAGCAGCCAATCAGCTGGCCAGAAAAGAATAGGGTGAAACTTCTGATCCCAGTGGTAGTAACCAGAGTAAAGAGGACCATGGGAAGAAGATGTGGAGATACCATATGGATTGACCAGGGGGATTTATCATTAGGTCGAGATGAGAGAGCAGCTCTGAGGACACACATGAACCAGTAACAGCCAAGGCAAGACCAGATGGCAAGTAATGGGGCATTTGGCTGGGTACTCAAAGCCTAGACAGGCTAGAATAGGTCAGAATCTGCCCACCTTAATGCTAGCAACTTGTTAATTAAAAATGCCAGGTCTTTGTGTCTTTCATTCAGGAACTAAAATGGGCTAGAGGAGGTGTAAAAACACTCTGAAGTTATTTGAGAGCAAAGGGGGCATAAGAAAGCCCCCAAGAATTACTTTGACATCTAAAGTAAAGAGGCAATCACCAGTCTTACGCAGCCATGTCACCTATGAACCACAACAATGACCAGTGTGGCCTGATCACACTAAGGAAGCAATCAGTGTCACGCACACCTTGATGGTGACCAACAGCTCTCCAACTGGACTTAAGGCCGGCTCACAGGAGGGAGATCATGCCTGGGATTAAACAAGTAGCCAACCATATGAAGATTGAGAAGTCATGGATCTTGCAGCAGAACCTACAGCTGACACTTTACTAAACCAGCACAATCCCTAACTACATTCTAAGTATTTGTCCTTCTGTCCACAGGTGAGTGTAGTTCTTAGCCCTCCTCAAGAATGAAGACCATCACAGAAGCAACAGCCATCAAAATGCAGAGAGCAAGACACTCAGAGCCCAGTCCCAGCTGATGCGTCTACAACACAACCTCTGCATCTACAGCTCTGGTGTCATTGCAGAAGAGGGAGCAGAAAGATTGTGAGAGCCCGAGGAACAGGAAGTTTTCGATAAGTCTGTGTCTCCTAGAAATGTCAGAAGCTGCGCCCATGAAGTCTTATCAACACCGGTGTCTAAGACCTGAACAACGATGGCATCAGTAGTCATGCTAACGAAGGGCAAACTCAGGAGAGGTGGCCCTGGACTCATATACACACAAGGAACAGTATATAGAGCAGGTTGCATTTATGTATTTAGGAAATTATACATAGACACATATACATGTACATGCATATACATATACCTGCATACACAGACATACATGTATATATACACATTCGTATGTATAAATACATATGTCTATATATGTATATTTACATATATCAACAATTAAAGAAAAAAAGACCATAAATTTGAGAGATATAAAGGCGGATGAAGGGAGGAAAAGGAAAAAGTAAAATTTTGTAATTATATTATAATCTTTAAAAATCATTATAAAAGCACCATGTCCTTGAGAACAACTAGAAGACGAGCTGTTTCTGAGCCATTGCTATGGTTATTCTATTATCTGAAGCTGCCTGGGATGAAGATGGGAAATTGGGAACTCATCCACGGAGAGAACAATTGGAATTCCAGCTTACAGTCCTCAGCTGGTTCTAAGTGGATGCTTTAAGCACCCAGTCTGAAGCTCCTGTCTACTGTCTGCTCACAGTTTTCTTGTGCTTGCTTGCTGCAAGCCTGACACACTTACTCACTGAAATCCACAACCCCAGCTCTCACGGGCCACTCTCCAGATCTCACAACAAGCTGTCGTTACAGTTTCAGTGAAACTCAGAGAGCATATGTCAAGATGAGCCCTAAGAGGTAGACCTTTGGTGACCGTGACACCTAACTCCACTGACTGTGACATACAGAGCACACACGCAGGAGAATGGAGACTCGGGGACCATCTGTACCTGGTAGTCAGTTTCTCAGGGCCTAAAACTGCTCTTTCAAAAGTAATTTGGGCTGAGGAGATAGCCTGGTCAGTAAGTGCTTGCCTTGCAAGCTAAGAGATTTAAGTTTGAGCCCCGCAAACCTATGTGGAAAAAGCTAGGCATGGTGGTGAATGCTTTTAAGCCCACTGATGGGGGCACAGAGACAGGTAGGATCCCCAGTGTTTGCTGACCAGGTAACCTGGCCTACTTAGCAAATTCCAGGTCAGTGAAAGTCACTAACTAACTAGCTAACTAGCTAACTAGCTAACTAGCTAACTAACTAACATAAGTAAGAGTTCCCTCTGACACACATATTCACAAATGCATAGAAGCAGGGAGGGAGGAGAGAGAGAGAGACACAGAGAGGGGGGAGAAAGAGAGAAACAGAGAGACAGAGAGACAGAGACTATTTAAAGAAACAAAGCAAAGGCGTTCCAGTGTACATTTTACCAGTTACTCAGCACAGGGTTCAGAAAAATCTCTTCTCTCCAGGAGGGGCCCAGCCTCCAATCTCGTTAGCTTTTTATATGTGATAGGGTCACCCTTAATCTGGGTCACCATTTAGGGCAATTTGCAGGTAGAGTCCCCTGCATAAGTGACTCGGCTAAATGCCATCTTCCTGGGTCTCCCTTGACCACCCTTCTCCCACCCACTGTCTCCTCCAGAGTGTGATGTTCTGCCTGGAAACACACCACTCTCTAAAATGCGCCCGTTCACAGGCTTCTGCCACTCACACCAATAGAATGTAATTGCCACAAAAGGCAGACATTCTGTCCCCGGGTGCCTAGAACAGCAGGTGGCGAAATACGTAGGAGCTCAGTAAATGCTTGTTGACTGAATAACCCTGTTACTGACCAGCTGTATCGCCAAGGGTAAAGCAGTTAAACCTTCCTGGACCTCAATTTACTCATCTGTAAATGGGCAATTATACTTAATAATTGGACTGTCTTGCCTCAACGCTTTGCGTGTCCCAGCCAGGATCAGAGTGACCTTGTTTTCTGACTCAAGGGCTTCTTGGGCCACAGGATGACTGGGAGGTGCTTGGGAGCTGCACCTCCAGTGGCCTGGAGTTGCCACACCTTCCTGCCTGAGGGTCTTCAGATCCAGAGGAATCTCCCAGGGAGGTGGGAATGTGTGTTGGTAGATGGGTGTTGTTGGGGGTGCCTTCCCTAGAATGGCATCTTCAAGAGGGCAGGCATCTTGGATTGCGATAGTGCCCAGCACTCAGCAGCCCTATAGATTATTCTGGAATGAGTAAGGAACAGCACATGCCAGCCATGCATGTTTCTATTCCTGGCTAAGTGCCGTGTGGGATGCAAACAGCACTAGTAGATCCCCTCCCACCCGCAGAGCCCTCTGTGAGCTGTTTGTACTTGCCTCAGCTCCTTCGATCCTCATGACAAGCCCATGAGATAATCGTTATTAGGTCTCATTATCCCCAATTCACAGATGAGATAACTAAGGCACAAAGGGTTCGAACTGCCCAGGGCCACATTGCAGGTGAATGGTAGAGGCTGAGCTCAAACTCAAGCTCTCTCTCCAGACTCAATGCTACAGGCACGTGTGTGTGGCTGGCCAGCAGAGCTTAAGTGTGAGTGAGCATAGGTAGGAAGACTCCTGTTGAGCCAGGGCACTGAGGAAGGGGCCGGTGGGCAGGAAGAAAGCAGACCCACCTGCTATGGTGTGGGGCTCTGCGCTGCTCTAGTGAGCAAAGACCAGGAAGAAGGTCCTTTTTAGGGGCCCGTGACCCCAGTTGGGGATGATCTGCAGAAAGTGCATGGTCTCCTGTGAGACTGCCACTCTCAGGCCCAGGCTTGCCCAGATCCTTGAAGGTTCTTCACGGAGCACAGATGCCAAAGACGTGGGCAAACAGGTTTGAGGAACACAAAACCAACTCCAAGCTTTCTCTTCTTTCTTGGATGAGGCACCAGGCCTGAGCCATCTCCTTTAGGCCACAAGAATTCTTTCTAAATGGTGTACACCCCCCTCTTGTCTTTGCTAAAGTCACTTACAAGCCTCTGAATCAAACCTACTTATTTACACACAATCTCCAAGCCACCCAGACTCTGCACTCCCCTGCCCCCGGAAGCCCATGATCTATTTCTGTCATTCCCTGGCTTCCACCTCTGACTTTTAAGACCCATTTGGGGACCCTATGAGTTTTGTCTTGCCACTTTCTGTTTCCTGTTCCTGAGGCACCTTCATCTTCTGCTCGATGACTAAGTTGGACCTTCTACTCTGGCCCCAGTCGGTCACTGGCACCTTTCCTGTAATTGGCAGCTTCCGAGGGTAGGGCTCAAGGCCCTGTGCCTGTACCAGACCTCATTTGGTTTTAGAGGTGTTGCGGCTGCTGGTCATCCTCATCAGAGATCCCTGGGGTACCAGCAGCTTAGCAAAAGCCTTGAGGCTGTCCTACCAGAGGCCAGGGGTTGATGGGGATGGAGTCAGTGTAGAGGAAACCGAGGGCAGAGTGTGCAGCAGAAGCAAGGACAGGTGTCCTATCACGCCTGCTGGGCATTCAGCAGGGCAAAAGTCACCTCGGTTAGCATCAGGACATGGCTAGTGGACAGGAGGACCACTACAAAAGCTGACACCAAAATGACCTTGTCTCAGTGACAATGAAGTTTCCCTTGTCTACTCCCTGCCTTGACAAGGCCCCAAATTTCCAGAGGTGGGGTGTGTGGACCACTCACAGGCCAGGCTTCTGGGTTTGCTGCTCATACCACATGACTGAGCCCCAAAAGCAACCCCCTCAGCCCATCCAAAGACCAGACCCCTCATTCCTGCTTCATTGACAGCTCTGGGTGCAGCTTCTCCTGTCTGAACAACTGGAAATGGGCTCCCAGAGCAATACCAGGATGCTGACTGCTCCTAAAAAAGGCTAATAGTCAATCATTGACCATATTAGCCAGTGACTCCTTCATGCCCCTGCTTAGCACTTACATGTGTTATCTCGGTGACTTCACTAACCAGCCAGTTCCCTGAGATGGTTCTGGAGGTTACAGTGAGATAGTTCCAAGCCTAGCTAGATGGGAAAACCATATGTCCACCGAGCCTGGAATAGTTCCATCTTACACCTGCTGTCTCAGAATCATTACTGACAGACTATCATTCTCATGCTCGGAATCCTAATTTGATTCTACATCGGGTGACTGCTCATGGGCCCTGCTCAGAGAGAGCTTCCGTCCTGTGTCCTGTGCATCATGTGACGTTCCCTAGAGGAGCAACAGGGCCAAAAGAGTCAGTCACCAGAGGGCACCAGTGAGCTGTATTTGTCTGGCTTGTCTCTGGAAAGGCACTGGTCCTCTGGGAGGGTAGGTGGAGGCAGCTGAGGAAGTACCCAGCCAGCCTCCTTACAGAACCCCAGCTCTGCTCAGGCCTGCTACAACCCAGCTGGATCCACCTCTTCCATCTGCCCAGCAGAGAGAGCTCAACTAGGCATGAGGGTCCAGGAGGGAAGAGAGACACTAGACTCACTCCATCCAGCCTGGCCATCCTCCTGTCAGGCCGCACACTGGTCTCCACAGCAGGACTTAGAACACTCTGACTTGGATGATGGCGGATGCGCCTGCATTTCTGATATTTCTATCTGTGTGACCTTAGGCATATTATTGACCCCTCTAAGCCCAGTTGTTTGACTCTCATAACAAGAGTGTTTCCTTCCTTAGACTGGTATGAGGGCATGCCCTAAAGAACAAGAAGCCTGTGGCTCTGTTCCTGGCACCCAAATGACCATTTCTTATGGTGACACATGGCTTGAGATGTTCCTAGACTCACCAATTTTCTCTGTGTAGAGAGGTGCCTCTGCAGTAGGCAGAGACGGACATTAAGACACGAGGGAAACATCACTGAACCCAGACAAAATTTTTGGCAAAGCAGCAAGCAGTTGTATAATAGAAGTCACAGATGCCACAGTGCCAGACAGAAGCTCATTCCGATGGACAGATATCTATGCATAGGGTAGAGAACAGACAGACACCTGTTTGTCCAATATGGTTCCAGATGACACAATTATTAATAACCTTCCCTTCCCCCTTATAGTGTCCCAGTTGGGAGAATCAACTACATGGTACCGCCTACTGGGCATCAACTATGTGCCAGGGTTGGTGCCAGGCATGGGGGATGGGGAGGGAGATGATGTCCCAACTGCCACTCTCCAGGATCCACTATTCCTCAAGGACACAGACTGAGAAATGAATGGGGAAGGTGGGGCTGGACATGCTTCTGGAAGTCCCCTCAAGAACATGCCAAGAAACATCTTTGGATAGATCTACCTTTCTTGGTTTCTTCAGAATCATAAGATGTTAGTATTTTTCTAGCTTTATAAGTTGCTTTTTAAAAAATCAATTTACTATGTAGCTCATGGCAATCCTCCTGCCTCAGACTTCCAAGAGCTGGGGATTTTTTTTTTTAAGATTTATTTATATGAGTACACTGCAGCTGTCTTCAGACACACACTAGAAGAGTGCATCGAATCACATTACAGGTGGTTGTGAGCCACCATGTGGTTGCTGGGAATTGAACTCAGGACCTCTGACAGAGCAGTCAGTGCTCTTAACCACTGAGCCATCTCTCCAGCCCGGGGGAATTTTTTTTTTTTGCACCTATCCATTTTTCTCTGTGTATGCTGGACAAACAATTGTGTGTTCTCCACATTCTGTATAGGGTACACCTACAGGTACAGGTCAGGGGGGCAATTTGTGGGGGTTGGTTCTCTCCTTCTACCATGTGGGTCTCTTGGTCAGATTCAGGTGGTCACGTTTAATGGTAAGTGCCATTATACGCTGAACCATCTGGTCAACCAGCTCTGAGATTATTATAGGCATGTGCCATGTCCAGCTAGAAGTGGTGCTAATCCATTTTCTGCTATATATATAATCATACATACATGATGAACTAGGTGATGGTGTTCCCTGCACTGGCCAGGATCCTCCTGGGGCATCTGAACTGTTTTGCAGAAAGATGGTGCCCTGACACAAGGGCTAGAGACAGTCACATGCCTATCCTAGAACCAGGGATGCTTGCGAGGTGCAGGCATTTCAATGTTGAACCCCTTGTCAGCATCTCACAACCCAGTCTCCCAACCCCTTGCCTTGTCTGTAAGCCTCCCTGGTCCTTCTGAGCTAAGTCCTCTATGTCCTGCTTAGTTAACTTGAGGGCACTCTCCTTGTCCATCCACCGATGTCACAGGGGAACTTTGTCCTGCTTCTCAGCAGAGCATGTCCTGACCCCACGCCACAATATCCTGGGTGACTGCATGAAAACCCCAGAACTCCCGAGCACTGGAGGAGCTTTGCCTTATTTAGACATGGTGCCCTGGAGGAAGGAGAAAGGGAAGGAGGGGGAGGGGATGACAAGTAGATAGGCAAGAAGGAGAAGGAAGGAGGTTGGAGGATTCTGAGAACTAAGGGTCATGATGACATCATCACAGAAGGGTTTTGCTGGGGTCAGTGGGTGGGGGCGGGGTCCAGTGGCTGGGGCTCACGGTGACTCATTTATAGGAATGGGCTTTGTGTCTGCAGCAGTCATTTATTTAGTAAGCCATTAATTGTTTCGACACTCGTTTATTGAGTTGTTATTATGCTTCAGGCCCAGGACCAGGCTTCAGAAGACAGAGATCACTGCCAGGACTGGAAGCTCAAGGCCCAAAGGGGAGAGATGAGGCCACTGCTGTGTGTGGGTGTGTGCAGCAGCAGAGAGACCTGTGACAGGCATTCTAGTGCATGGCAGACACAGAGGCAACAGACTGGCTCCATTGGAAGAGGTAGTGGCCAAGAAAGACTCCTCTGGGAGGGAAGGTAGGGAAAGGTACTGAGTGGGGGGGAAAAAGAGGAGAAAAATAAGAAGGAGGAGGGGAGGAGGAGGGGGAGAGGAGGAGAGAGCCAGATATGGGTAGAAAGAGTATGTACTAGAAGGCTGGAAGGAGGCTCTGAAAGCATAGGGAACTGACAGGCACCTGAGACATGATGACAATAGCAAGATTTATGCTTGAAGGCTAGTGACATGGCCTATCCAGTAATGGTACCTGCTGCCAAGCCTGCTGACCTGAGTTTGATCCCTAGGCCCCCACATGGTGGAAGAAAAGAGAATCAATTCTGAAAAGTTGTCCTCTGCGTTCCACATGTGTTTTGTGGTACATGAGTACATGAGTGAGCGTGGGAGCGTGTGTGTGTGTGTGTGTGTGTGTGTGTGTGTGTGTGTGTGTGTGGAGAATAAAGAAATAAACAAATGCTTTAAAAAGGAAAAGGAAAACAGAAATGCTCTTGGAAAGAGAACGGCCACAGTGTTCTGAAGTAGAGGGCCCTGGAGGTGTGGCTACATCCTTCACATTCGGGGCCGGCTAATGTGACCTTGACAGACTGGTCCTTGCTGTAAGTGATGGTTCATAGGCCTATCCCACACCAGCTCTGTCCTTCCTCAGGGGTAGCCCAGAGTCCACCCTGAGAGATGGAAAGGGTGAGACTTAAGGAGAGCAGAGTGTGCCAGACCCCACGGTCAACAGCAGTAGAATCAGAGTGACTGTAGCTTGTGGCCACCTGAGGATCCCTGCTTGATGTCTGGACACAGCCCCTGTGTGGTCATTGCTAGTATCTTATCCTTAATAACAGGCAAGCCCAAGTTACCCATTCCTGGCCAGCCTCAGTTCTCAGGCGTGCCATCTGACTCCAGGGCTCCTCATTCCCAAAAGGAAGACTCTGCTTCTGTGAAGAGACCGCCACACTTTATCCCAGTCAGTCCTCCACATCTCTAGGGAGATCACTGGGCTTCCCTCCTAGTAACCAGACCCCAGGAGGCCACAGACTCCAAGAGAGACTTTCAGCCTTGAGATTCTTTTCTTCAAAGAGGAGACCAGGCGTGAACTTTCCCACGGGCCCCGGGTGCTACGGTGGCTTCTGCAGGGGCTTCCCCAGACCCTGTTCTTCCAGAAGCCACCCCACCTGGCCTTGGTCGCCATCATTGCCCATTTCTTCCAGTCACTAAAGTCCCAAACACATTTGTGCTTCTCTTGCTAACATTAATTTGAGTCTATTTCAAGGGAAACTCGGTAGTCTACCCGATTCTGATTCACGCCCATTGAGCTCATCAAAACCAGAACAATTTGGTAATAGCTGCTGGGTTTACTGGACACCCTCTGGGATCTGTGAAAAAAAAAAAAAAAAAACCTCCGTTCCTCAGAAACAGGAAGTTTCAACAGAAGGAAGGACAGTTGCAAAAATCGACACTAGACTTGTCCTTGCCTGTTGGAGAGGTGTGTTCAGTGCTCCGATCTGATGGTCAGCAAACAATCCAGCACCTACTGTGTGCAGGGCTTGGGGACACAGGGGATTTTAAAAGAAGAAGTTCTGTTTGGGGAGGGTTGCAGTATCTTCCAGAACATCATACTTAGTGCAGAGGGGAGGGGCTCAGGCCTGGGGTCTGGGGCCCGAGGCCTGGGGCCTGGGGCTCTGGGGGGCTGGTTGCAAACTCACACAACAGAAATTGAAATTGAAATTCTGGAGGCCTCCCAAGATTACAGCTGGCTAACTTTCCCCTTGTCTTCCCCTGGTTGTTCCTCTGTTTGTGTCTAAATCACAAGCCACGCATGGTGGCTTACTCCTGTAATCCCAGCACTGAGGAGGCAAAAGTCAAAACACCACAAGTCTGAGCCAGCCTGAGCTACATATAGTGAGTTCCAGGCTGGTCTGGGTGACACAGTGAGAGTTTGTTTCAAAAAGCCAACAACACAATAAAAGGCTATTGGTCACATTGGAGTAGGGTCTTTAAAGGCCTTTCCTTTAAAGGCACATACCTGTAATTCCAGCACTCAGGTTGATAGATGTTTAGGGCCGTCTTCAGTTATATATTGAGCTTGAGTCTAGCCTGGGCTACATGAGACCCTGTCTCAAAAAAAAAAAAGTAAATAAATAAACCATAAATACAAAAAACAAATGTCATATTCAGGGGTCCTGGGGCCTTTGGTCTCGGTATGTAAATCTGGAGGGATGAAGGCAGCAACCCCCAGCCATGTCTTTCTCTTTGGTGAGTGTCTGCAGTTAGAGTACTGAATGAAGTCATCACAGGGCTTTCCATAGAAGAGTGGCAACAGCCACCACGCTACCAGATCTCACTCCTTCACTTAAGTATCGAGGTGACATAGCCTCAGTTCTCTCAGAAACATGAGGAAGATGTTGTCGGCATCATAGGCAATGTAAGTTGCAATCCAGAAAGTTCTTCAGTGTAAGAGGCAGTGTCAGGCCTTGAGAATGCTCACAAGATTCAAGTTCTTTTCCTAAGCATGTTTTCCTCCTGGAGATTCTTCCCACAGGAAACTAAGGATGTTTCCTAAGACCTTTCTGGGGAGGAATCAGGTAGAAAATCTAAGAAACAAAGACTAGGATACCAGGTCCCCTGTCAGCCCACAGCTGAATGTTGACTGCTGGCCCTTAGCCTCTCAAGCCTGGAGGCACTAAGTCACTAAGGCACCTTGAAGACTATAGGCAGAATTACTAACACTCATCTGACTCAGGATCTTCTGGCCCAGTACTGTGTCCAAAGGGCACTTTAAGCTAGATATGGTGGCTGCCTATAATCTCAGATTAGATTGGATTAGAAGCAGCAGAATTAAAAGTTCAAGGCCGGCCTTGGTTGTTACAGGAGACCCTGTCTCAAAAATCAGAGGACTGGGAGGTGGTGGGGCTGGAGTGACTCTATTTCAAAGGCATCCAGGTCTATCCTGAACTTGAAGCCCATCCATGATCACTCACTCTTGGGATTTCAAAGTTTGACAAAGAAATAGAGTCAGATCCAGGCTGAGCCCAGTTTGGAATCTCGAAGAGCCAAAACAAGCCAAAGTTGGCAGGGCCTCCGTGTCAGAGGAAATCTTCCCAGCCCATGGGGAGGCTGGACTGGGAATCAAGGGCTCTGCATTTGAATCCCAGCCTTCTATTTCCTGTTGATGGAAAACTGGGAAACCTATAGTCCAAAGTGGAAACCATATGCTTGATAGCATGAGTTATCATTGCTAAGTCCAAACAGAGTCCACTGGCCCCTCTCTGGCTAACACACTTCCCTGAGTGCCTGGGGTGGGGTAAAGAGACAGGTCCCAGCAGCTTTGGATTCTGCTGTCCCTACACTGCCAGCACTCGAAACGTGCCCGCCCACTTCAGAGCACAGTCAGAGTGCATCTTTTCTTAAGAAGAGAAGCATTTCCTGTTTTGGAGGAAGAGGGATGGGGCTCTTCCTGGACCACATTGCCTCTTCAACCTCCCCCCTCACCCCACTCACCACCACACCTCCCTCCCCGGATTACTCACTCCTGGAAATACGACTGATGACACCCAGATGAGTAAGAGGCTCATGCGCGTCACGGCCGACTGCTGGGAGGGTGAATGAGTTCAGTGCTCCCTAGACCACAGCCACAGAGATGTGCACCAGGAGTCCAGACAAGACAACA
>JANHMN010000010.1:55638089-55723221 GCA_030674055.1 Rhabdomys pumilio | reverse complement strand
ACCTGTGTGTGTACATGTGTATACAGTGTGTGTACATGTGTGTACAGTGTGTGTATGTGTGTACATGTATGTGTGTGTACATGTATGTGCATGTACCTGTGTGTGTTTCTGTGTTTCTGTGTGTCTGTGTGTACATGTGTGTGTATGTGTGTGTACAGTGTGTATATGTGTATATACATGTATGTGCTTGTAAGTGTGTGTGTGTGTGTGTGTGTGTGTGTGTGTGTGTGTGTATGTGTGTGGCAGAGGGGAGGCTGGCCTTTATTTAGCAATGAATTACATATAAGCCCTCATCCATTGCTCTTTCTTCCTAACCCCTGAGTGATGCTATCCTTTCTCAGCAACTGGTTACAACTGTAACACCTCTCTGAGCGCTTCTCTAGGCAAGTAGGCTCAGAGGACTGACCCCCTTGGAGACCTACCTGACTATTCTACTGACCCAATTACCCAGCTCTACCCAAGCACAGCAAAGTATAGCAGCAGTCCTGAAATTGGTAGTCCAGCCTCAGCTACTTTAGAAGGGCACTAACCCCAGGGATTACCCTTGCAGGGGTGGTGTGTGCATGCAGTGGGTGTGTGTGTTTATACTTTGAGGGATACCCTAATTCACAGTGTCGCTCAAACAAATAGTTTAGGTCTATTTTCCGTTTCCCATGTGTCTCATTTTGGAACATTTAGCGGACATGGGATCACTGCAAAGGAATGTATTAATTCAATGCGTTTTGAAATGTCTCTTTAACATTCTTGGAGTTACAGTGCAAGCTGAGCATACTAATAGAGGCAAAACAACATGCAAGCTAGCCTCTCCTGGCACTCGGTAAATAGGGTTGAAGCACCAGCTTCCCCATACCTAACATGGGTGTAGCCAGGACACGAATGGTATGGAAAATAACACCAGGACCATGAAGCATGAGGCAGCCCCACCTCTGAGATCTTTCTTTTATGCTCCCCAAACAGCCACTACTCCAAACATTGTTCCTCACAGATCTTGAGGACTGCTGCTTGGGACCCTTCAGATTTCCTTCCAGTTGATCTAGACTAGAATAGAAGGACATGATCTGAACCTTTCAGGACAGAGGGACTAGAATTCAGAAGAAGGTATTTTGGTCTGAGAACGGGGCACATGCTTTCGATACTAGCACTTGGGAAGCTGAGGAAAGAGGATTATTGATTGGAAGTTGGCTGGAGCCACACAGTGAAACCCCTCTTTCAAAAGGAATTGCTTGATGGCACTTTTATGTCTCAGGCATGGGCTAAGACAGCAGAGAGAACAAGGATTCAATTATCCAGGGCTCCCCTAGTTTCATGCCATTAGCTCCAGTGCTGTCTACTCAGTGGATAAGAGATAAAACACTTCCCTGCAAAACTCAGTAAAGATTCCTGATGCTAAAAAAGTCAAACAAACAAACAAACAAACAAACAACTTCATTGGTAGACTCAGGATCCCTCATCTTTCTTTGTATAAAGAGTGATTTTTCAGGGGTTCACTGGGGTGACCTGTCCATCTAAATTTCTGCTGGGGTGGCCACTGTTTCTGCCCAATGAGCCTTCAAAGTGAGGTGTTTTCTGAGTAGAGCTGAGAGTCCAGGATTGATTATTCTGCTGTTCCAGGGCTATCTGGGTGGGTGTGGGCCTTGGAGGCTGCTCCATGCCTTCCCTGGGTCTCCTGGCTCCTGAACTCTACCCACAATGTAGGCACAGACAGCTGTTCTGCCTCCAATTCTTCCCAGTTCCCTTTTCTCCACACAGCCTAGGAGTCCGCCCTCCAGTTCTAGAAGAGTTCCTGACTGGAGGGCGAGAAAGCTACACTCCGCCATGCTGTTTTCCAAATTTGTGCCCTAGCTGCCTCAAGGACTGAGGTTCTGAAAATCAAATCCAAGACAGGCTTTCTTGGTTGAGCACCAGCCCCGAGCAAATAGCAAAGTAAGCACCAAGTAGATACTGAAGGGAAAGAGTCCCAGGTTCACAAAAACACTACCTCACAGAAAGCTCTGGCTGCCTGATTTAGGGCTTTCAGGAAAGCTGTAGGAGTCACGACATATGCTAGTGACAGAAGACCAGACAAGAGGACGGAAGGGACAGAGTGGAGGCAAGAGGTGGACCCTCAGGCACTTGTACCATCAGCAAAGGCACCAGTGTGCTTTTGTGAGCAAAGGAAAGTCCTTTTTAATAAAAGGCTGCTAGAACAACTGGATATTTAAAAGTATTACCTCACCTCATATCCAAACATTGTTTTGTGATGGACACAGACTTGTGTAAAAACTCTAAAGCTTGAAGTCTTCTCAATCTTCATAGAAATAAAAAGGAAATATTGAAACCAGGGCCTTGTGAATGCTACATGAGTGCACATAGAGACTCTCACTCCTCATTTCCAGGCGGATCTCACTGGTAACTAGATTAGCCTGGGCAGGACGCTATACTTCAGGAAGAACTTGAACATGCAATTCTCCTGCCTCAGTCTCTGCAGTAGCTAGAATTACAAATATCTATTACCAGTCCTCACAGAAGTTTCCTAAACAAATCCAAATTTCCTAAAGAATCCAAATCAGTAAATCAATCAATCAATCAATCAATACATACATACATACATAAATAAAGTCTCAAGTTGGGAGGAGGCACGAGAGATGACGTAATAAAATGCTTGCCACACAAGAATAGAGATTGGAGTGTGATCCCCAGTACTCAGATAAAAAGCCAGGCATGGTAATGGTATGTGATGGTAATGACTATGCTGGAGACGTAGAGGCAAGAGGATCCCCGAGCCACCCTGTCTATCCAAAGCCATGAGCTTCAGGTTCCATGAGAGACCTTATCTCAAAGAATAATCCAGTGTTGACCTCTGACCTTCATACACACCACTTGCATGCACACACAGACATTCACACAGACATGTGCACGCACACACACACACACACACACACACACACACACACACACACACACCAGAAACCCACTGATAAGTTGGATGCTATGAATGTTGCTGCTTATCTCTGGCATTATTGTTCAAATCAGACCTTACTATCTTGTCCAGGCTGGCCTCAAATTCATTATCCTCCTGTCTAAGCTCACTCAGAGTCCAACACTGCCCATTCAAAGTCATATTTAAACTGGCATAGCTTCATTCTTATACAAGGTATGGGTTTCACAGAAATATTTTCATTAGAGTAAACAAATTCATGTTTTTTTTAAAATCAAAAAGTATTGTTGAGCTTGGTGAAATGGCACTTGGGAGGCTGAGGCAGGAGCATTATGAATTTGAGACTCACCTGGGCTAAATAGTGAGTCCCAGGCCAGTCTGAACTATACAGCAAGACTCTTTTCTCAAAATAGAAGACACAGATAAACAGGCAAGCCAATCTGAAAAAGATATCACAAAATGTGTGTCTGTTAAAATTCTCACATCCAGGGTATAGTAATGCCAACCGATTGATAATTCAAAGACCTAAACGAGGAAAGCTGACAAAAGAGAGGCAAACAGCCAGGTGTGGCTACATGTACCTGCAATCCAGCACCAGGGAGGGTGAGGCAGGAGGATTGTGAGTTGGAAGACAGTTTAGGCTATAACACTGACACCCTGGTTTAAAAAAAAAAATTTAAAAAAAAAATTAAAGGAGAGCCAAAGACTTGAAGGAGCATGCCATAAACAAAGATTACAAATTGCAGGTGAGCAAATGAGCATGGTTTAGTGTCCCCATGTTCACCGACAAGGTGTGAACCAAACCCGAAGTGTCATTGCACACTTGCTAGCATGGCTAAACTTCAGATCGGCAATCCCAAATGTCAGTGAGTGCCTACAACAGCTATTACCCATGCTTCCTTGCTGGGGCTATAAAGTGAAGACCAGTTTTGAAAACTAGCAGTTTCTTCCAAAGTTACACAGCTACCTACACTATGAGTCACCCATTCCGCCCCTAAGTATTTTCCCCCAAAGAAATCAAAACATTTTTTCACCATAAAAACATACCCAAAAGATTCAAAGCAATTTTATTCATAAGAGAAAAAAAAAAAAAAAAACAGAAATGACTTAGGTGCCCATCAAGGGATAGATAAACAAAGGCTGCGAGACCTCTCCACAAGATAGACCATTACTCAGCAATAAAGATGAAGAGACAGCTGAAGGAGGCAACATGTCCATCCCAAGTGTTCTGCTGCACGAGGTCAGCACAAGAGACTGCTTGCCGTGAGAAGCTCTAAAGCAGGCGAGACTAATCTACCACGATAGAAATCAGAACACTGGTTGCCTCGGGGAGAGAGCTGGAAACTGTCAAGAGTGAAAAGGAGGCTTTGTTGGGGGAGGAAGCGCACTCTGTCTTGCTTGCAGCAGTGGTAACTTGGGGTTTGTGTCTGTCAAAACTCATTGGGTTTTACTCTTAAGATTCACCCTCGATGCTATCTGTAGCCTCTGCCTTGATAGCAGGGAGCTGCCAGAGAGATTGTTTTCTGGCTAGAGAGCTCCAGCTTTACAACATGGAGGAGTTGTGCTGGTTGGCACAGAGCAGGACTGTACTTAGGACCAGCAAACTCTGCTCTTAGAGATGGTCAAAAAGTACATTTTATCACCGTAAAACACACAACAACACAAAGAAGTGTGCTACCTCTCAACCAAGTCCTATTCCCTAGGTTCCAAAATATGATTTATAATTGTTATCAATTTGAGACAGGGTCTCACTGTTTATTCCAGGCTAGCCTCAGACTCTATCCTGCCTCCTGTAGACGAGTACTAGGGTTACATGTCTGAGCCTCTACACCTGATTCACAATTTGACTTCTTAATTCGATACTTATATTGTTTCATAAGATAAGAGAGGGACATGTCATATGAGGTCCATCTTACCGTGATATACTAAAGTATAAAACTGCCATTAAACGGGCTCGTGGGCACCCACGGCTCAGCCCCGTTCTGACTGTTGGCATCTGTGCTCCTGATGGCATCGTAACTTCCTACATGGTTTAGAGGGAGACCTTAGCAAATGGCTGTATGGCTTTTGTTTCTTACTGAGCAAAGCAAATTCTAGAACTATGTGCTGACAAGTCCTAATCTCAGGGATGCTGGTTTCTTGTGTCTCCATATTGGGTCTTTTCCATAACTGACCTCTCTTGTTCTAACCCCACCTCCAGACACTTCAGACAGTAACAGGTACTTGTCAGGGTGACTACAGTCTCCCCTCTACAACTTCCTCTGACCCAGCAAAGCCCTTCAGTAAAGAGGTAGCCTATAAGGGCAGTCTGAAGCTGCTTTGGCTCATTTTCCTTGTGAGTCTTTCTGACAGGGTGTAGGGTGTACCCCCATGCTCTTAACCTTCATCTTGGCAGAGGACAAGGTCCATCTGTGTGCCTGGCTGCTGTGGTCAGCATCTCGTCTACTTTCTGGAGTATTCAGGAGGAAGGGACAAGAAATGAGGAATTCTTAAATTTCCCAGTGGTTAGCTTGGCTTTTAACCTTGAAAACCAATGTCCCTCTGCCCTCAGCATGCAGGACTGCATCTGGCAACAGTGTCACAGTGTGGACATATTAAGCAGGGAGTGTGAAGACAGCATTTGTGGTACCAGAGACATCTGGGCTAAGATGGATTCAATTGAGTCAGGATTTCTACACAAGACAGCCCAGTTGTCAGACTGAGAGATGTCATAGGTTTCTTAAATCTTTTGTTGTGTCTACTTGAATTTATTCTTTCTTTTTTTTAAAAAAAAAAAAAAAGAGGGGAGAAGAGATTCGGGATGGTCAGGGAAGTAACTCAAACACTGGACAGGAAGCAAGGCTCTGAGACTTAAGGTACTCACTGTACCTCAGCCTCAGATCTCTAACGGTCTTCCACCCCATTCTCTTTTTAACAGAACGTCCAGAGCAGAGGTAGAGGTATCTAGAGTTGTCACTCAGAGCTTGAACACTGGGAATCGAGGTGGAGGGGGACAGGGGGAGTCCAAAAATAGGAGCTGAGGAAAAAGGGGAAGAGAAAAAGGGGAGCGTAGGCTCTGGAGGATGGAGTCGGGCCACAGGGGATGAAAGTGAGCCAGTTTGGGGGTGCCCTTCCCACACTCCCTGGACCCCACCCAGAGCACCCCATAGTTTGTTCTACAGTCCACTCCTCTACTCCTGAAGCCTCACAGGCCTGGTTCCAAGTCCTCCAGCGCCTCCTCCAGAGCCTGCCCTCTGCTAGGCCAGCTTCTCCAGCTGCTCTCTGATGGACTGGCTGACCTCGCCAGCCTGGATGCTCGACTCCAGCTCCTCTACCTGCCACAGTTTCTTCCTTAGTTTCTCTGTGGTGGCAGCAGGGTCCAGTGCATCAGAGGCAGCTAAAGGGTGGGCTGGGAGCCTTGGAGAGCACTTAGTGCTGGGCCTGTGTCTCCCAGAGACACCTTATCCACAGTCCTGCTCAAGGCCTCAGCGTCTTTCTCTGGCTGCTGCCTCCCCTTCTCTTTCTGTTTCAGGTTCCGTTTGGCTGTTAGAAAGGCCTACTTTACCACCTCAAGTCTGGATGAGGTGACTGGTGTGGTGACCTCAAGGCTCAGCCCTGGAGGAAGTTCTGGTTTACTCTTGAAAAACTTGGGACATCCTTCTCTGACCCTCCACTTGCACCAGACTCTCAGGCTTCTGTATTGAGACGATGTACTTGCCTATTTTATGCTCCTTTGGTTCCGTCCTTTGGCCTTGATGGTATCCAAGGGTAAAGTTAAAAAGAAGGAAGGGGTTTGGCAATTCCCACCCCTATCCCTGTAGCCTTAGGAGTGCTGGAGGTTTTCCTCTGCGGATTTGCCCCTAGGATTCAAAGGCAAAGTGACTTCTTGCCCTCCACTCTTGAACTTTTAATAGTCTCTGTCTTTTCTAAAGAGGCAAAGATTGGAAGACTATCTGTGATACAGTCTGAGCCCAGGAGGGTCCCTAGAGGAACATACGAAGAGAGGAAACTCCCCTCGTTGGATGCAAGTGTACTTTATATTGTGCTGGGGTCAAGGGAGGTAAGTATGGTGGGCCTGCTCCTCTGGAGCATGCTGTGGGAGGCCCAGTCCTACTAGCCTGAACTCTGTCTTTCTGTTGAGCCTTCCCCCATGACCTCTGCCCTATGGCCTTTGGCTCTATGACCTTTACTCTGTGGGTTTTGCTGAGCCACTATCTGTAAGGATGTGAGGAGCTCTGAGGATGGAGTAGCTCTGTTCATTCTATGACGAGCTCCTTAGCTCTGGACTATAGTCCCCCTGGCTCTGACAACTCATGAACCAAGAATGGGGCAGGGTGGAGGGACACAAGAAACTGAAAAGAGCTGACCTGGCAGGTAGGTTGAGCAGTGATGGTGGATTACGGGGAGAGAGAAGGCTGTTATCCTTGGCACCATGATGAATTAATGAACTCTGCCAGTTACAAGACAGACATATAGCCTGTGCTGAGCTATCATGACACCCAGCCTTTACAATTCCCTAACCCCTGCTGACTAGACCTTCTGTCTCCTCCTTGGCCTAAGAATACCCTCGGGGCAATGGTAGAGCCTGGCCTTGAACAGTGATGGCTGCTCTGGAAAAGAGGAGAGGTGATATTTAAGCTACACTATCCACAGGTCAGGACCACACTGAAAATTCTCCTAAGGATGACGTCATTTGTTCCTCACAGTACCCCAAGAGACAGGTTCACTATTACTACCTCATGGGTAGGAATGTTGAGTCGCCCTCACAGAGCCTGAGAGCTAGAAAGCCTGGACTGATCTAGAGAACCCACCTGCATTCAGGGTCCCCCCACCCCCAAAGTCCCATGTTTCCAGATCTTAATGGTCTGTTGTTAGACCTCACTAGCAGTCACCCTGGGTAGACAAGACCACATTCTCACAAAGCCCAGAGCTCCTTCCCAGGCTCCCCTCCCCCGTTGTCCTCTGCCTGTTTTTCCCATGAAGGTCTCTAAGGACCACAAACCAGTCTTTCTACCCTAAACTCTTGTTGCCCTCACAGCCTGGTATGCAGGCTCCAGGGACAAATGTGGGCATTTCAGTCAGGAAACCAGTGCCCTGGTCCGACTCCTGCCGTGATAAACTGGTGCATGGCAGAAGACTGACTCCTCTCGAGGAGAGAAAGGGCCCACGGAAGGCTCCTCACTCAGTGGTCCATGGACAGTACTGTGAGTTCATCTGGTCTTTATTTGGAAGCCACCAGACACTCACATCCTGTTGTCAACAAAATGGGAAGAGAACCCAGGCAGGAAGGTCATGGTTCCATTTCCCAGCAAGAGCATTAGCGGGTAGGGAGTGTCTCCCCTCACAGAATCGAGGAGCGGAGGGTGAGGAGTGGAGAGTGACAGAAGAGGGAGGCGTCCCTGTCCACCAAGACAGAGAAAGACCCAAGTTCTTGCTTTTTACAATGGTGGAGAAGGGTGTGTGGGATGGGGGTGGGGATGAGGTGAGGGTGTGGATGTGGGGGTAGGGGTGGGATGAGGGTGTGTGGGGTGGGTGGGGGTGGGATGAGGGTGTGTGGGGTGGGTGGGGGTGGGATGAGAGTGTGTGGGGGTGAGGGAAACCTGTTGCATTTCCAGCATTCTGCCTTCTTGCAATTGGTGGAAACTTCAGATTGGCATCAGCTTTCTTCACACAATAGATTTCGAGGTTCAAAAGCACCAGCACAATGACTTTTATATATTTAGAAATAGTCCCACCCTCACCTCCAAAGCTGAACACTTGTTTCTGTAAAAATAAATACAGGGCAAGAATGCCGCATGGCTGCCTAGCACACAGGTGACTGTTTTGCAAGCGGCCTGCCCACCTGCGTGGGTGGGGACCTGCCCACAGCTGTCACCCCCGGCTCTTAACTCCTCTGGGCACACCCAGCTCATTAGGCCATGGCCACACCCAGCTGTCCCATTCCTGACTGAACCAGAATGCCAGGAGCCCAAGGCGGTCCCCTTGAACTCCAAACAATGGGCTGTGCTGTAGTTAACCAGGGCCCAGGGCCTCAGGCCCCAGAGAGCTGAAGCTGGCTCTGAGATCCTCCCTCAGGATGCCAAGAAGCCTTTGGGTCTTGTGAGATGGTCTGGCCCCCTGCACCTGAGTGAGGGCCACAGCAAGCAGACATCCCATTGGGAGCAGGACTGAGTCCTCAGTGTTAAAAGTAGACAGTCTGGATCTGCCTTCCTGATGGAGGGTGAGTAGCAGCAGACATTATCTCACCCCTGTTCAACATCCCCCTGGGGCAGGCAAGGGATGGGACTTGTTCCTACTTTATAGCTGGGGAAGCCAAGCAGAGGGGATGGGCAGAAAGGAAGTTGTCAGGCACAGCCCGGCACCTGTCCTGTACATGGGAAATGCCTCTGCTGGCCAGGCTGCTGTCCCTAGGACGCAGGACACACACACACACACACACACACACACACAGAGAGAGAGAGAGAGAGAGAGAGAGAGAGAGAGAGAGAGACAGAGAGAGAGAGAGAGACAGAGAGACAGAGAGACAGAGACAGAGAGACACAGAGACAGAGACAGAGAGGGAGGCACACACACAAATCCAGACCTCTTTGTTCTACTCTCTTGCAGGGCTACTACATCTTCTGTCTCCAAGGCCCCTTGGGCAGGGTCCCTCATTTATGGCACTACCATCCTTGAGGCACCGTGTGGCATGAGGAAGGACAGGGTGCCTGGCCCAACCCCACCTGGGAAATACATCTCCCAGGCAATTCTGCTAACTCAAGACAAACCAGATTGAGGTTAGGCGAGTGGTGACACACTGCTACTTGTAGAGGCTCCTGGCTTTCTGCTCCCGTGACACTGGGAGGTGAGCATGGCAGCTACCCCTGCCTGGTCATGCGACTATTCAAAGGCCCAAAATGGAGTTATGGATGGCCAGTTGGAAGGCACAGGGTCTGTAATAGAGAGCCAGAGTCCCAGAAAGAGCCCTCATTAAGACAAGAGATGCAATAGCCTGAACCCAACCACTGACAACCAGAGGGCTGCCTTCCACCTCACTTTGTGTGTTACCAGGGGCCATATATAACAAGAGCTTCTTCGTGAGCCTCCATTATCATGAGGCCGTCTTCCCTGGACCCCAGTTCTACTTGATTCTCTCAATAAAATCCACTCTAATTGGGGATGAGAATTTGTCCTAAATTAAAGGCAGAACGGGGATGATGGTGGTGATGAGCAAAGGCTGTGGGACTTCATAGCAGGTAGCCTTGGGGCCTCAGGACAGAAGAGAGAGAGAGAGAGAGAGAGAAAGAGAGAGAGAGAGAGAGGGAGTCCATGAATAACCAGGAGGACCTCATTTCATGAGGTTGACCCCATTCAGGTCTCCAAAGCCAGGGTGGGACACTTGGGCTCAGAGCCCTCTCTTGAACGTGTAGGCAGAGAGAACTTGAGCAGATGGGTCACGAAGATGTTGAATGTGAATACTGACTGTCCTTGGGGGCCTCAGAGTACCAATGTCTTCTTCCTTTTGGCCAACTCTGCTAGACACTGTCATCTCTTAGAAGGGCTTGGGACAAAGGCATTTCTACAAGCTTCTTATTTACGTATTATTTACTCCTTATTCACTCTGGTTAATCATTTGTAGGGTGTTATTTTGGTTTACAAAGTATTTGACGTGTTCGTAACGGCATCTGAGCATCCGAACAATACAGTAGGGATGTCGTCATTATATGGTAAGCTAGTTGAAGTTTGGTGGGTTTAAGCTGTTTGCTTTAGGGATCTGTATTAGTTACCTTTCTAGTTCTCATTGCTACAACAAAACACCCAAGATGCAACGCAAGGGAAGAAGGATTTCTTTTGGCTCAAGGTTTGAAAGTGCAATCCACTGTGGCCATGGCAGGGAGGGCGTGGTGATGGGGGTGGCTGTAGATGTGGCAGCTGGGGCTTGAGGTTTCTGTGCACACAGCTGCCACAGATAGGAAGTAGAGAGAGTAATGAGTCCTGTGCTTGCTTGCTCCATTTTAGTCTGTTCGAGACCAGTGTTGGTCAGCTTTTGTCGACTTGACACAGGCTAGAGTCACTCAGGAAGAGAGAAACTCTACAGAGGAGTTACCTCCATCCGAATGACAAGTGGACTTGTCCGTGTGGTATTTCCTTGATTGCTGATTGATGTGGGAGGGCTTGGCCTACTGTGGGTGGTAGTCCTGGGTACTATAAAGCAGGCTGGGCAAGCTCGGAGGAGCAAGCCAGTAAGAACCATCCTTCCGTGTTCTCTGCATCAGTTCCTGCCTCCAGGTTCCTGCCCTGACTTCTCTCAGTGATAGACTATTACCTGGAAGTATAAGATCAAAATAAATACTTTACTCCACAAACTGCTTTTTTTCTTTTTCCTTTTTCTTTTCTTCTTTCTTTCTTTTTTGTCATACCACATGTTTATCAAAGCAACAGAAAGCAAGCTAGTACATCCAGAGTGACGCTTCCATTCTCAGTGAGAAACTCCTCGCAGACACATGCCGAAGTGTGTCTCCTGGGCGACAGCACGTCTCCTCAGCAAGACAATGAAGCTTCAGCATCACACAGTCCAAACATGGAAATAGTTAAGCCAGGCCTGGAAGTGTGGTAGATACATGCAAAGGGTAATCCATGCTCCCAGACATGGTGTCCCTCTCTCCAATACTGGAGACCTGCAGATCCTCCACCAGGGTCCACACAGTGAGGTAAGGCCTTCTCAGAACAAGGGTATTACGTCCACTCTCAGAGGGCCTATAAACCTGCCATGTGGTTGTCCCACGGCTATTTGTGGATCTGTAGAAACTCAGGACAAATCTCTCCTGGAGGTGGATCTCTCTGCTGCAGTACCTCATGACAAGCCCCCTTTAAGGAAAACTGCTTTTACCTGCCTTCAAATACCTGAACAGCCACGGAAGCTAGCAGTCATCTGAGAACCAAGCAGGAAGGAGATGGGTCAGTATAAGGGCAGCTTGCTAGTCACAGGGCCTGCCTGAGGATGTTTCAGGCTGCTTGGAAGGTGAGAACTTCCCATCGATGGGATAGTTCAAACAAAGACTGAGTAAGAGTGTGCCTGGGAGTGTTATAGAGGAAATTCAACCGTGCATAGGTGAGTGGGAGTGATGGGATGTATGGTATTCGTGTGTTCTCACACCAACAGCCTGTGTGTAATACAAGAACTTGTTTCTTCTGTTTGAGCCCCTGATGTCTGTCTATGGGAGCTCTCCTAGAGCAAGATAGAGCTCTTCCTGCTACTACCTTTGGTTAAGAGATAAGGATAGAGATGAGCTTAGGAGGCAGAGGTAGGTGGATCTCTGTGAGTTTGAGGTCAGCCTTGTCTACAGAGCAAGTTCCAGGACAGCCAAAACCACAGAGAAACCCTGTCTTGATACCACCCAACACTCCACCACCACCTCACCAAAAAAAGAAGAGATGACAAAACAAGTCTGCAATAAGAATAGTGTGTGTGAGTGAGTGTGTGTGTGTGTGTGTGTGTGTGTGTATGTGTGTGTGTGTGTGTGTGTGTGTGTGTGTGTGTGTATAGGTATATGTATGTATGTGTGTGTATGACCCTACGTGTATGTGTGTATGTATGTATATATATGTATGGTATGGTGTTCTTGGTGTTCTGCCTCTCTTCTGGGGATGTCTGGCCCAGAGAAGGCAGGGCAAAGTCTGGAATGGGGAGTCCCCAGCCCACATTTCTCCTTGGGGTGTCAGATGCCACTGCACTGTAAACTGGAAGGGGAAGTAGAGTGTGGGATGAACGCTGTGGTTCCAGGTCTCCTCTCAGAGTGCCTGGGTGCTTTCAATACACCAGTCTTGAGAGGAAGTCAGGAACAGAGGTCTGAGGTCCACATTTTCCCTCAGGGTGTCTGCACACCAGGCAAGAAGGGGAAGGCAGAGCTCAGATGAATGAGCGGGATCTGGTCCAATTGGGAGCAAGTCCAGTACTGGAGCGAGAGGAGAAGAAAAGGCCTTCTTCAGGAGTCTTAGAGTCCCGGCTCTTTTAGGCAGAGGCCTTCCCCATGGCGATCTCTAGTTAGGCAGTTCACTGAGATGTTCTTAGCTTGTTCATATTTCTTTATTGGGGGTGGATGTGAATGTCATACACTTTAATTGGGGTGAACCAGGGATTGTATAGTTTTGGGAGGGGGGCCATGATAATGTCCAGGAAGGTCACTGGCTGAAGGCTAAAGCCATCATGAGCATGGGGGAAGAGCTCCAGATGCTGTGCTACTGTGCCTGAGTGCCCATGGACCTTCCAGCTGGTAGTCGTGTTATGCATTCCAGAACAACACTGGAGGCTGGGAGGGGGCATCTCCAATCCTGACAGCTCAGATCTCTGAGATTCCTGGGGTTTGGGCATGCCCCAGATCACTAGTTCTTATGCCTGTCTGGTAGCACAGTCCCACGTGCCCTGCATATGTGTGTGTGTGTGTGTGTGTGTGTGTATATGTATGTGTGTATGTATGTGTGTGTATGTGTATGGGTGTATGTGTGTATAAGCATGTGTTTATATGTATATATGTATGTATGCGTGTGTATGTATGTGTGTGAGCATGTGTGTATATGTGTATGTATGTATGTATGTATGTATGTATGTATGTATGTGTATGTATGCATGTGTTGCTCCTGAACTGCATGCAGCAAGCTCGACTGACACGGAATTCACATCTTAAGCTCCATTTCTCTGAGGGATGAGCACTCTGAGGCAACCATTCTCTGCCTTTCTGATGGGTAACCGGAACATTCCCACAGTGAGCCAGAGACCTGCCTAGGCCCTGAGAGAAACTGTGCCCTTTGCCACAGTGACCAAAATGAGGTGTTAGACTAAGCAGAGGCTGGTCTCAACTTGACCAAGGTTGCCAGCCAACCATCTGCCTGAAGGATTCAGCTGGTCATGTGATTAACTGATCACCCTTCCTATGCAATCTTGCCCAACCAGATACTTCTTGTTGAGAAGCGTTCTCTCCGGATGTATGAGCACCTGGAGTTCAGAATCTGGTATTTAGGTGGAGGGTTTGATAATAGATCCCAGCACTGTCCATGTGACCAAACTGTCCATGTGACACCTCACACTAGGGTTACACAATGGTGGACCAAATCCACTTTCTTTGAGAAAGCCTCTAGGGCCGTGCTCAGTGGTGAATAGAGAGTGCAACCCATTTCTCCCAGGACCTCTCTTTCCACCCGTTTTCTTAGTGTATGGTCCTCCTCTTCCATAGGCACACTTGGCCAGCCGTGGAATAGTGTACCAGGCTTGGTAAAGCTGGCCCATGTTCTAAGAGTACTGGAAGCTGTTCCCTCTTTCTGTAATTAATACCTACTGAGTAGCTATGTACCCTAACCACCTTCTGCCCCCCCCCCCCCAAAAAAAAACAGAAAGAAAAATAGTCAGAATCAGACCTGGTGGCACAAGCCTGTGATCTCTGGGAGGCTGAGGCAGGAGGATCACGAGTTCAAGATTCACCTGGTTTTATAAGCCAGTTTGGTCTGGTCACAATTTAAAAAAAAATTTTTAAGGGACTAAAAGGGCTGGGTAGTTCAGTGGCAGAGTGTGAGGTGGCAGAAAGCATGTGTGAGGGCCCAGGCTTGATCTGGGTACTGAATGGAGTGAGGGAGGAAGGGGAGGACAAGAAAGAGGACGAAAAGAGAAGGTTAAATTCCTGAATGTGACTCAACTCTTTACTTGCTGTGTGAATTTTTGGCAAGTAACAACAACTTTGTGACCAGTTTCCTTAGGTATTCTGCTTTGATAGGTGATTGTAACCAGTGAATAAGATGATCCACATGGAATAGGCAAAATGGTTCTCCTTAAAATTCATATTCTGAAATACTAACCTTCCCTCGGGAGCTCATGATGGAATAGTGTCCAGAGATAAGATCTTTAAAAAGATGGTTGGGTGAAAAGGATGCACTAGACTCGACCTGAATTCAACCTGACTCATGTGAAAGGAAGAGGAGGGGAGGAGGAGGAGGAGAAAGAGGAGGAGGAGAAAGAGGAGGAGGAAAAAGAGGAAGAGGAGGAGGAGGAGGAGAAAGAGGAAGAGGAAGAGGAGAAAGAGGAAGAGGAAGAGGAGGAGGAGAAAGAGGAAGAAGAAGAGGAGGAATAGGAGAAGAGAACGATGAGGAAGAGGAAGAGAATAAGGAGGGGAGGAGAAGGATGAAGAAGAAGATGAGGAAGAGGAAGAGAAAGGAATGAGGAGGGGAGGAAGAGAATGAGGGGAGGAGGAGAAGGGGAGGAAGAGGGATGAGGAAGAGGAGAAAGAGGAAGAGCAGAGGAGAAGGAATAGGATGAGAAAGAGAAGGAGAGGTGGAGGAGGAAAAGAGGAGGAGGGGAGGAGGATAATGATAACGACAACTGGGGACCCATAGGAACACAGAAGAAGACCATGAGAACACCTAGGGTACGAACAGGCAGCCACACAACAGCCATCTACAACGCCAGAAAGAGGCTGTAGAAGTGAGTCCCACATACATCCTGACCATGGATTTCCAGTCTGCCGAACCACGAGAAGATAAGTTCTGTGGCTGAAGCCAGAAGTCCCACATGAAGCACTGTACCTGGCAAAGGATATTCCATCCACGCTAATCGCTACCATAAACATGACATTGTCTCAGTACCGTACAAGCTTCCTATTGCTGCTATAACAAATTACTGAGTGTCCTGCTCCTAAGTCTGTAAATGTATTGCTCCGTAGTCACTGGGTAAAGTCACTATGTCAGCAGGTGCCCTTCCTTCTGGAGGCACCAGGGGAGCAGCCATTTCCATGGCTCTTCCCACGTTATAGGCGTGGCTGTTGACCTACTCCTCTAGCCTCAACAGCAGCCACATTCAAATGTGTCCTTCATTTGTTCTTCTCTCTTACAATGACATCAGATCCCCCCAGATAGTGTAGGACAGCTTCCCATCTCAGGAACCTTAATCACATCAACGAAGTCCCTCAGCTATGTTAAGATGCCAGTCATAGGTCTGAAGGAGCAGAATGGGGACACGTGTGGTAACATTATGTTGCTTACATATAAATATCAATTATCTGTTTTGTCTTATGAGACAGGGTCTCACTATGAAGCCCAGGCTGGTCTTGAGATCATAGAAATCTTCCTGCCCAAACATTCTAAGTGACATTATGGCCAGTTTTATTAAAAGGGGAAAACCAACCAAACAGCAAAAAAACGAAAGGTAATAAATACAGATCAATATTATGCATTTAAAAATAGTAAGTAATCTATGTAGAGAGAAAACACAGAGCAAGGGAGGGAGGAGGAAGGGAATGAGGTGGGGGGAGAGAGAAGAAAAGAACGGAAGGATAGAAGACAGAAGGCAGGGAGGAGGGAAAGCCATGGTGGGATGATGGTGAAGAAGGCGGCAGGAGATGTCTACATGAAAATATCATAATGGAAAATGTCATAATAGCCATTATCCTGTGTGCTAACTAAAAATTAAATTGCAAAAGAAAATACTCAGGTGCTATGAAGAGGGGAACAAAAAATGGGGGCAGCGTGGGGGGAGGGATAAACTAAGGCTGTTTGAAGAAACCATAAAGAAACATACTATTTCATGTTTGTGAAAATAATTATAACATATAATATATATTACGTGCGTGTGTGTATGTGTGTGTGTATGTGTGTGTGTGTGTGTGCGCGCGTGTGCTTGTGCGTGTGCGTGTGCGTGTGCGATGTGTGTGGGTGGGGTCCTAACCTCATCACAGAAGCTTCTTTTGCAGCTAATAAAAATCTTGGGGGTACTCAATCCACCTAGGATATCTGTTGTGAAATAGTGTACCCATGAAATCTCAAAAAATTACAGTTACCTACACAATGACATCAGCAGCTGACATGCCATTGTGGCTGGAGTAAATCTCACGAGGCCCTACCCCACGCCCCAGGTAAATCAGCTCATTGCTGCTGAGAGAGCCCTAGGCAGGAGCTCCCTGCTAAATGATCCAGTGCCAAGGGTCAGCCTAGACATGAATACGTGCAAAGGAACACCAAATAGACTCAGCAGACTGTGTGTGTGTGTGTGTGTGTGCAAAGGAACACCAAATAGACTCAGCAGACTGTGTGTGCGTGTGCGTGCGTGCGTGTGTGTGTGTGTGTGTGTGTGTGTGTGTGTGTGTGTATGCATGTGCATGTGTGTGCGTGCATTCATGCCCATGAGGCTGTATGTGTGTGCGTGTGCGTGTGCATGTGTGTGCGTGTGTGTATGTGTGTGTGTAATAATAATAAATAAAAAGAGGATATGAATTTGAGAGACAGAGAGAAGAAGGGTGGAAGCAATAGAACTACAGTACTCAGATATGAAATTATCAACAAAAATTCATTAAAAAAATAAAAAGAAAAATACAAAACTACACCCTAGTATAGGGAGAGGGTCAGGACTTAAATTCTCCTCCTCCTCCTCCTCCTCCTCCCCCTCCTCCTCCTCCTCCTCCTCCTCTTCCTCCTTCTCCTCCTTCTTCTTCTTTTTAAATTTTTTTCTCTCTTCATCTCACATTTCCCAGGCTGGCCTTGAACTCACTATGAAGCCAAGGATGGCTTTGAACTCCTGAACCTCCTGCCTTCACTTTCTAAGTGCTAGGATTACAGGTGTATGTAACATACTTAATCTTTATTCATTTTTAAAACTTATTTTTCAATATATATATATATAGTCATGGATTTCAAAGTATATAGTTTTTAAAGTTAAAAATATCCATTTTTTAAAAAAGAGGGCATGTGCCAATCTCTTCCAAGTACTCTTAGGCTAGGGATATACCAGGAATCCACAGCACCAGAAGCTCTGAGGAAGCATTCTACAAGTGTGGGCAGAACTCTGTGGGGGATGGGCAGGGGACTCACTACCCGGGGAATCCCAGAAGGCCTTGAGGAGGTGGCAACTCTGTAGAATTCTTACTAATAAAGATGAGGAGAAGATCAATGCCAGTGACCCCAGCAGGCCACCGTAGTCCTGTGGTCCTTCATATCCCTGTGTGGGCACTCTGGAGAAAAGGTTGGAGGCGGGAGTTGTGGAGAGACTATACCAGCCCCAGTCAGAGGTCAGCACAAAAGAAAGAGCAGCAAGCACCTGGTGAGAGGCCACCTGCCAGGCCCTGTGCCCAGTGGTGTATAGGTAATTTCTTCTTATTTATAAGTGGAATTGGGGGGGGAGTAAGAAAAAAAAAGGACTTGACTGGGTGAGAAAGAACATACTAGAAAGCGTCTGAGGAGGTAAGGTAGGGACTGCTCCTGGGTTGTCCTGTGCATGTGGAGGAGGAGGGCCAAAGCTGGTGACAGTACCCTATAACCCACCGCTGTAGCCCCTTACAGCCATGGACAAACTGGGGTCACCTGAAAAGGAGTCTGGAAATGAAACAAGGATGGAGAGGCAAGAGAAGCATGAAGCCAAGACAAAGTTTCAAAGCTGGGAAGGGCACACCCTTCCTAACCAGACACACACTTCTGGGCCTCTCACACCCCCATTTCCTGCTTCGGCTTTCCTACAGATCCAAGTGGCAGGATCTTAGGCAGCCTACTGGGGCTCAGGTTCTAGGGAGCTGCCCCACTGGCTTGACCCCAGACCTGGTGCCTCAGAACAGACAAGGCATCTCCAAATGGTGAACCAGGAAGTTGGCCACAGGCCTATCCCAGAACATCCTGGCAATACTCTTCAAGGTTACACAAGCCAGAGTGGGCAGGGTCTGATGCAGGGGAGCAGGTGTGGAGGTTCAATTTATAGCCCTCCACTTCCTGTGCTCCTGCCTAGCAGAGGCTATGCCCTGAGGGTGTGGCTGCAGGCCTGACCAAAGGACAGCTGCTCAATAGCATGACGGTCCAGAAAATGGACTCAAGTCCCCGTTTGCCAGTGACAAGCTATGTAGTGTCAATTTCCCTCTCCCTCACTGGGTCAGTGATGTAGGTTGCTGCATGTGACATATTGGGATACAGTACAACCATGGAGATTCTGGTGGCCATTCCTTATAGATCCTCAATAGGTCTCCCAGCTGGGCCTGGCTGGCAAGGTCATCTTAGGTCTCCCTCATCCGATCACCTGCTCGCACCTACTCCAGGGACATGCCATGGTATGTAGCACAGGGGTGATGTCATAAGGTGGTGGTGATGGAGTTGGTAGCTCTACATGATGGTAACTGTGGCCAGATGGTGTGGTGAAGGAAAGGCAGGGCCAGGCAGAAGCCTGAGCTTCAGAGTAGTAGACTCCCTATCAGGAAGATCTGCCTAGGGTACAGACAACTGGGCACCCTTGCTTGCCCTAAATGCCCAGAGTTAGGGGGTCAGAGGTTACTTAATGTATGCAGAGATGTCTATCATATGCTCAGTGGTTGTTGGGAATATCTCTGAGTATCAGGCATGTGAGCACCTGAAGTTCAGAATCTGGTATTTGGGAAAATTTTGACAGTAATATCCCTACATCGTCCATGGGACAGACCCATCCTGGGGCTATATCCCAACATCGTCTGTGGGACAGACCCACACTGGGCTACATGACAGCGGACTAAATCTACTTTTCTTGAGACCGCCTCCAGGGCTAGACTCAATGGGTGAATAGGATGATCATTCTTTCTCAACCCCTTTGTCTTTCCTCTGTCCTCTGCTTGATGTCTGGTCTTCCTCCCTCGTAGGCACACATGGCCAACCATGGGTTAGGGGATGACAAGGCCAGGTAGGTGTGTGTGTGTGTGCAGATGCACATGTCCATGCATATGGAGACTGAAAGCAGGCACTGTGTGTCTTCCTACCTTACTTTTGGAAGCAGGGTCTCTTCCTGAACCTAGAGCTTATCAATTTGGCTAGGCTGGCTGACCAAGAGATTCTCAGAATCCTCCTGCCTCCACCTTCCCAGTGCCGGGTTATAGATGTGTGCAGTGCTACTTTGTATGTGTGCTGGATAGCCAGACCTTGACACTCATACTGTGCCATGGGTGGTTTACCATCTTCTCTGGCCCAAGAGACTCCTGAGCAAGAATGACCAGTTGCTTCCGTAGACAAGCCCAGATTGATCCCCATTGTCATGTATAGCCCAGAGTTTACATTAGGGCTCCCTTTTGGAGTTGTAGTCTCCAGGGATTTGACAACTGACTAATTCACCATTATATCATACAGAATAGTTTCCTTGCCCTGAAAATCCTCCATGACCCTCCATCTGTCTCCCCAGCCTCTGGAAACCACTGATCTTTTGACTATTTTCATACTTTCACCTTTTCCAGAATATTATGTAGTGCAATCACAGTGTGTATCCCTTTCAGACCTTCCTCTTCATTGTAATAGAATAGCCAGCAAAACAAATCAAGGTTATTTGGCCCATCACTTCAAGGGATACAGGGAGCAGTGGTTCCAAGGAAGCAGAGTGTACACACACACACACACACACACACACACACACACACACCATATACACACACACAACACACACACCATACATACACACACACCACACACACACACCATATACACACATACACACACAAATACATACCACACACACACCACACATATACACCATACACATACATACATACATATCACACACACACACTACACACCACACATACACACACATACCACATACAACACACCACACACACACATACCACACACAACACATACACATACATACCACACAAACACACATACACACGCAACACACAACACATACACATACACACACACACACACATATATACCACACACACAGATCACACACACATACCACACACAACACATACACACACAACACACAACACAAACACATATACACACATACACACATACATACCACACACAGTACACACACACACATGAACACACACACATGCAAAGGTAGTGTATACCAGCTACTTCACATACTAACAATGAAGGAGCAGAAAGCTCAGGCTGGAACCCAGTCAGGTTACAACTGTTCAGGATACAACCTAAAATTGACACCAACCTGGGACCAAGCATTCAAACCCATGAATCATGGGGACATTTCACATTCCAATCACAGTACTCCTTCCATTTAGAAATATGCATTTAGGGTTCTTCCATGGCCTTTCGTGGCTTGGTGGCTGATATCTTGTGAGCAGTGAGTACTATTCCATTGCCTGATGGGCCGCAATTTATCCATCATGGTAGATGGATAAATACCACCTCTGTATTTTCTAAAGATACAAGTGCATCTTTCCAAGTTTGGGCACTAATGAATGAATAAAAAGCTTCTATGAAACACTGGTACAAGCCAGGCACTGAGGTATACACCTTTGATCCCAGCACCTGAGAGGCAGAAGCAAGAGGATCTCTGTGAGTTCAAGGTCAGTCTGGTCTACATATGGAGTTTCTGGGTAGCCAGAGCTGTGTAGAGAAACCCCGTCTCAAAACAAAACAAAACAAAACAAAACAAAACAAAACAAAACAAAAACTGTGGGGGCGTGTTTTTGTGTGAATCTCAACTTCCGATTACCTTGGAGTAAATACAAGAAATACGACTGCTGAATCATTCAGTAAGAGTATGGTTCGTGTCATAGGAAACCACCACTGTATCTAAAGATGCAGGGGCAGTACCATTTCCATCCTTGCCAGCAGGAAGGGTAAAATACGATTTAATGAGGACCATTTGGCCATTCATTGCTATAGAAGAACTGCCTACTGCTGTTCCACTTGTGTACTTAAGTAGCTGGTGCTTGCCCACATTTGTGTCTCACGCCCGCCGAGCTCAGGCCTCCTCAGCATTCCCACTTACCTCGGGTGTGAAAGTTAAGTCCTGGGACAGCTTACCCAGCTCCCTCTCTTGCCACATGCTCTAGTTTGCTTTCTGTTGCTGTGATAGACACCATGACCAAATGAACCCCAGGGAGGAGAGGGTTTCGACTACAGCTTACAGTGTATCGTTTGAGGGAAGCCAAGGCAGGAACTGAAGCAGAGATCTCGGAGGAACTGCTTCCTGATGCACTGTGAGCTCACATTCAGCTCCCCTTCTCATGCTTCCCGGGCCCACCTGACCAGGAGCAGCACCGGATCCTCCTATATCAACAACTAAGACAATTTCAGGCAAACATGCCCAGAGGGGAATCTGCTGGAAGCAATCCTCAGCTGAGGCTCTCTCTTCTCAGCTGTGTCAAGCTGACAACTAAAACTGGTCAGTAGCCTTGCAATATCCGTTGTCAACTTGACACACAAACACATAGTCCAGCCTTGAAATATCACACAGTCTTTACAAAGTTTCAACGCTTTAAAAGTTCAAGTTTCTCTTTTAAAAATCTCCAAGTCTCTTAACTGTGGGCTTCTTTAAAATCCAAAATAGGGGCTGGAGAGATGGCTTAGCAGGTAAGAACACTGGCTGCTTTTCTAGAGGTCCTCAGTTTGATTCCCAGCACCACATGGTAGCTCACAACCATCTGTAAGAAGATCCAGTACCCTCTTCTGGTGTGCAGATGTACATGAAAACAGAGCACTCGTATACATAAAATATCTAAATAAATAAACCTTATTTTAAAAATCCAAAATAAGCTGCATTTTTTTTTCTTATCCAAAGGAGGAAGAACCAGGGCACACTGACAATCAGAGAAAACCTAAACCCAAACCCAGCAATGTAAACAGCACCCACGGCCTCCTTGGGTGTGTTCTGGCAGCACCTGGCCTGTGACCTGACCTACACTGACCCTAATCCAGGTGTTTAAGCCTCACTATACCCAGGGGCCTCCTGAAGGTCCTGTCTCCTTCAGTAGCCCCAGGCATTCCAGGCTCCAAGGAGTCATTAGGACCAGGTCAGTCAGGGCCAGCAGGAGAAGACGCAGACCTCCTGGTTCTCCTTTCTCCCTCCTCCCTCCCTCCCTCCTTCCCTCCCTCCCTCTTTCCCTCCCTCCCTCCTTCCCTCCCTCCCTCTCTTCTTCCCTCCCTCCTTCCACTCTTCCTCCTGCCCTGCCATCTTTTCTTCTTTCTTCCTCTTCCTTCCTCACACCCTCTTCCCTTGTTTCTTTCTTCCTGTTCTGTCTGTCCCTCTCCCTCTGTGTGATGTGAAATTCAGATAAACCGTTTTTGAGTGAATAATTCGTCAGCAGTTTGGCACATTCATAATGTTGTGCAAACATCACTTGTCTAGCTGTAAACACTTTCCTCATCCCTGAAGAGAATCCCACAGCCACTACAGGCTTCCCTCCCTCCCCTCCCAGGCCCTGGCAACTGCCGGTCTATCTTCTGTCTCTGAGTTCACCTAGTCTGACAATAGATTACGTGGAATCTTACAACATACACTCCTTTATGCATCCAAGTGTTGTCCTTGAATCCCTGAGGAAGGGGAAAGGTCAGGGACCTTTGACCTTTGACCTTTGCCCTTCTCCCTGTCCCAGGCACCCTCCTCAGCAACGCCTACCTATAGTGATGTGAGCTGGATGACACAGCTACTTTATTCCTCATTTCTTCTGATCTCTAGCACAATACTTTAAAAGCTCATAGATTCAATCAACAAATTGTTTGTGAGACATGGGGCTAGTGACACAAGCCTTTAAACACAGCTACTCTAAAGGTTGTAGTAGGAGGAGCTCAAATTCAAGGCTTGCCTGGGCTACAAACGGATCAAGTTCAAGGCCAACCTAGGCATTTTAGTAAAACCTTGTCTTAAAATAGAAAGTAAGAAGAGGCTAAGGATATATAGTTCTGTGGTAAAGCACCAGCCAGCTGACGTGATGAGACTCTAGGTTCAATCCCCGGCATCAGGACTAGGGAAGCCAGCAGGCTCCAGAGGACAAGCCTTACTAGGGACCCAAATAGTCAGGGAAAGATCAGGGGTGTCTTATCGATCAACTGTTGTTGCCTCAGCACTCAGACCTCTGCACAATTCCTGACAGTCAGGATGAATAAGTACAAACAGGCCAGCCATTCGAACAATTCATCTTCCAGCTGAAGGCTGGAGGCTCAAGAAGGTCTATCCTGGGAAGTCATGCTATGACTAGAGACCTGTAAGCAAAAGGTTCAGTCCCTTTATAGTCTGAGAGATGGTTTCACCTAGATAATGATGGGAGGTGGCAGGGAGAGAAGATGGGACCTGGGAAGTTATACAAGGGGACCAGACTTTAACTGGATTAAAAAAAGGAACCAGGATGGTTCAGAAGACCTATAGAAATAAAACTTCCCTTTCAGGTTGGAGATTACAATGGCTTCGAGACTAGGCAGGCAGAGCTGCTGTTCCTGCCCTCCCCTGGCTGAAGTTCCCACAGGAGGTCTTAGTACTGCCACAGAATAATTAAGTCAGCTGGGTGGTGGTAGAGTATACCTTTAATCACAGTGGGGGTGGGGGATGGGGGGTGGGGGGGCAGGGGCAGATTAATAGTTGAGTTCCCAGGTCAGCTTGCTCTACAGAGTGAGTTCTAGGGGTAACCAGGGCTATACAGAGAAATCCTGTCTCAAAAAATAAACAAACAAATAAGCATAACAACGACAATAATAATTAAGTCAATCACCACAAAGGGTACAGAGGGTTCAGCGGTTGCCAGGGCCCAGGAAATCCTTCCAAGGAGTGAAATCTGGGTAGGAAGGGGTTATTGATGGATTGAAGAGGAAGAGGTGGAAAGATTGTAAACACCAGAGGACCAAGATGCCTGCTGCTAACTAGTGTCTCCTGATACGACAGTGAACTGCACCACGAGCTCTCAGCAGCATGGCTGCCTAAACAGTGACACTACCAGTAGATGCGGGTGAAGTAACACTACATGCTCACTTTGAGCACACATGCCCAAAGGTGTACATACCACACACATATACCCACCCATTTAACATCTTTTTAATCCCAGCACTTGGGATGCTAAGACAGGAGGATCTACAGAGGATCATGAGTTTAAGGCTATCCTGAGCTACATAGCCTTTGTCTTAAATGATGATGGTGATGGTGATAATGATGATGATGATTGATGATGATGATGATGATGATGATGATGATAAAGAGGCTTCCAGATGACACTCCAGCATCTAGGAAAGTGTTATGCAACATTCTTGAAGGAATCAAGGACGTCCAGCGTGGCCATTGTAAAAAGTGTGAGCCAGGAGTCATTTGAGCCCTGTGAGACCTGCGGTGGGTCAGGACAGACAAACGGACCCTCTTACACATTCTGGACTTACCCTCAGCAAAATAGGAAGTCCTCCATTATGTAAACAGGATCCTGTTTTGAAAAATGGAATTAACTGCATTTCTCTTTTGGGTTCAGTACGTGTAGCCTTCCCCTGGCCAGCTCAGATATTCACTGTCTGAGAAACAGAATAAAGATTAACGAAGGAAAAGATGCCAAGAAAGATAAAAACACTTAGCTTGTGACATCCAGCATGGGACTTCTCAGCCCCACAACTATCTTGAAACGAGGAAAGGGTTGTGAAGTCACAGGCTGCTCCACTTATAGCCAGCCGTCTAGCAGTAAACTCAATAAACTATTTTTCCTTTTTTTTTTAAAAAACCGTAGGGACTGGGAATGGCTCAGAGGGTAAAGCACTTGCCCATAGGCAGGGAGTGGGGGAGAACTGAACCTCAAATGTTGTCTGCTAACGTCCATTGCACACTGTAGCACACGCACCCTCACACACATACATCCTATGCATAGACACATACACATGTACTAGTAAGTAAAATTTTAATCTAATTAAAAAGAAATGAATCATACTTTTAAAACCATGTGATGAATGTCTTTAACCCCCTCCTAAGAAATCAAAAGGCAAGTTTGGTCCAGCCCTTTTAATAAAAGAATAGAGGGGCTGCCTGGGGCTGGTGAGGTCACTGGATCACAGAGGGGAGCCTACCATTTACTAAGCCAGAATAACTCCTAACTGATTCTGAATATTTAACGTTATACCCACAGATAAGCTTAGCACTCACCCCATCATCAGTGAAACTTCTCATTGCAACACAGGGAGACCACTACAGAAAACCACAACCAATCAAAACGCAGAGGACAAGTGAGGACAGGGTCCCTGGCTCCAACTGATACACCTATACCTCAGCTCCTGCACCTAAGGCTCAGGAAACATCACGGAAGAGGCAGGAAGAGGGCAGGAGCAGAGGACCATGTGAGACTGTGTCTCCTAGAAACAACAGAGAAGCCTCACCCATGGTACCTGAGCAACATGGCTGTCTAAACAAGACCTGAAGAAGCACAGCACCTGTAGACATCCTAACAAGAAAGGGGGGAATTTCCATGGCCCAACAGCGGACTGAGAACTAAGGCGACCAAGAAATGTTGAGGGGAAGAAATAGTTCTCCAGAGGTGAGCCCCCGGTGGATTATGTCATACCAAGTGGCCAGCCTAAACTACATACATACAAGAAGCACTTAATGGACTGAGTGTTATAAGGTGTGTATGTGCGTGCATGCCTGTGTAGTGTGCATGTGCGTGTGTAAAAATAGTAATTAGAAAAAGAAGAGGCTGTGTGTGTAACAATAACAATTAGAGAAAAAGAGGCCATGATTTCCAGAGGCATTGGGGGGTTGGGAGGTGGACACATCTGAAGGATTGGAGGGAGGAAAGAGAAGGGGAAAGTGAGGTACTTTTTGTTTAATTTTTAAAAATGTACCTTTAAAAAAGGGGGAGAGGGAGCAAAGGGCAAGGAAGTCCCGAGGGAACAAAGCTAGAATAGCTTGGTGTGTGTGTGTGTGTGTGCGTGTGTGTGTGTGTGTGTGTGTTCATGCCGCAAATGCATATGGAGGTCAGAGGACAACTCTCAGACATTAGTTCTATCTTACCAATTTACAGAATCAGGGGATCAGGCACAGGTCATAAGACCTCTATTGACTGAGCCATTTTAGCAGCCTTGTAAAATCTTTTCAGACACACATTGGGTTTCTTTGGAATTTTTGTCTGCACGTATATAGTATACCTTACTGTCAGTTTTTGTATCAATAAAACTATGGATTTATAGTCCTCCTTTTAAAAAATTAACAGAGGAAAACCCCGGCCCTTAGTCCAAAGGATGCTGGGAGAAGGACACAGCAGAAGCACAGAGGAAGTCAGATGTGTATCTTCCCTGCTTATCTTCCGGTAAGTACCAAACATCCAAGGTTCCTTAGATGGGGGAGGGGCGGTGGTTCGAGGGCCCGGGAGGAGCCGTCCAGGAATACCCATTCCAAAGTTTCATATCAAAGTTTCAGGTCGGTGAATTGGTGTCACTGGGCCACGAGAGAAGAGTTTTAAATTGAACCTTCCCAAGCCATACTGGGTTCCTGTTTTTGTTTCGTTGGTTTTTCTGAGACAGAGTTTCTCTGACCCCGAACTCAGATCTTAGCTAGATCTTTAGCTAAGGTTTTTGCATGAGAAAGTGACCTCAGCAGACAGTGAAAACCCTGGCTAAGCCTTTGTCCTGGCTGGTTTTCTGTCATCTTGACAAAAGCTGGAGTTATCAGACAGGAGGGAACCCAATTAAGAAAATGCCTTCATAAGGCTGGATGTAGGCCTGTATGGCATTTTCTCAATTAGTGACTGGTAGGGGAGGAGCCAGCCCATTGTGAGTCATTCCAACCCTGGGCTGGTGGTCCTGAGATCTATAAGAAAGTAGGCCAAGCAAGCCACAAGGAACAAGCCAGTAAGCAGCATTCCTCCTGCCTCCAGGTTCCTGCCTTGTTTTGAGTTCTTGCCCAGGCTTTCTTCAAGGATAAACAATGATATGGAAATAACCCAAATAAACCTTTTCTCTCCAAGTTGCTTTGGTCCTGGTGTTTCATCACTGCAATAGCAACCCTAAGTAGAACAGCCTCTAAAAACTGTGTATTGAAGGAACTAAAATACCAAGACAGCTAATGTCGGTGATTTGCCAAAGTCTTAATGATCCTTTAGCCAAGATCCTGTAACAGGAGGTGACCCTGAACACTCCGATGTCCCCAGGGAAGCCATTTACCAAGACCAATTTTTGTGGTGGCTGTGGGAGACCGTGGACCAGGAAGACTGTCCAGAAGCAAAAGTCCACCGACACCATAAAATGAACCAGAGCCCCTTCTGAGGAGTGTAGTGCTTTCTGTCTTCCACCTCAGGCTTTAGACTACTAAGAGAATAAAATTGTATATGGTCAAGTGTCTGCTTATTTGGGTTCTGTGTCAGGCACAGCTGCCTCTAATCCTAGATGTGGCTCTCCACAATAGGCTTTGAGCAAGAGCCTTACATCAATAGTTTAGGTTTAAGGTCCTGGAACTTGTAAGCCCAGGAAACAGACCATAAGGCCCCATTATCATTTGTGCCTGGGCCTGGCTGTGGGGTGGGGACACGCTGTGGAATGGGGACTGGAGAAGACTGTTGCACAGACAGAGATGACAGAGCTCATGTTGGGGAGGTCGCAATGTACCTAGATAAGTCATCTCTGTTTAAAGCAGACAGGGTGTGGTGTCGGGATCCATTGACACCAGAAGTGCAGTGCACATAGGAATAGCTGGGAACAGCAAGCTGTGCCCTGGTCAAGAGTGCTCAAGGTCAGATGCATCTGCAGTATTCCACCGCAACAAAGTCCAGTAGGCAATGGAGGTGGAAGTCAGACGTGTGTGGGTGGAGAGGCATCGGGGGGGGGGGAGGGGTGAGAAGCAGGCACTGAAGTGAAGACAATTCTTATGGCTCGGCGGTAAACCTGAACTGGGACATGTTCTGGCTGGGTTGAGGAAGGCTTTGTTATCTTAAAGGTGGAGTGACACTGTCTTCTTTACTACTACTGGGGAAAGGCCTTTGGAAAAGCAGAAGTCAGTAAGAAAATAAGGACAGGAAACTCACAGAAGAGGGTCCCTGAGAATCAGCAGCACGGGGGTTCCAGCGCTGACAAAGAGGGAGGCAGAGGGGCCAGAAGGGAGGGAAGCCAATATTTATGAACTCCATGAGGGGAAATTGAAGAGATTCCCTGCGTTCCTGGGAAATGGGAAATGACCTCATGCATAGAAATCTAGGAGGCTGGGGACAGTCTGAGGAGGGAGGAGACAACGTTGAGAAGTTCTTCTGGGGAATGAGAAGAGACATGGCCAGGAAAGCACCAGGGGTGAGGTCTAGGGTACCATGGGAGTGAGCTGATGGTAACAAGGGAGCTGTGAGGTCGACTGAGGTCACATGCTTTTCCCTGGAAGGCGGGACCTCATCTGAGCTTCATGGTTACCTTTCTTTGCGCTGTTGTGATCTAAGGGGGCAGGGTCTGCAAACCATTCAGCTTCAAATGAACATGTCTAAAACCAAACATGGAGCTGTGGCCTCCTCCTGCTCCTATTGCCTTCCAGTGTCTGTTTCTGGAAACACCTCCCCACCCCACCCCTCAACACACTGCCACTCGACTCCGTGGCTGTTGCCAGGGCCTCCTGCATCTTCCGTTCCTTCCCCACCTGCCCCACACTCAGGTTCCTTTGTCTTCTATGTGTGACTGATTCGGCTCCTTTATTCCGGTTTGGTTTCTGTCGTTGTGATAACTACCGTGACCAAATGCAACTTGGAAAGGAAGGGGTTTGTTTCCGCTTATGCTTGCATCTCACAGTACATCCTTGGAGAGAGCCAAGGCAGGAACCCAAGGCAGGGGTGAAGCAGACAGCATGGGTGAGTGCCACTGACTAGCTTTCTCTCCTTAGCTTGTTCAGTTTGCTTTCTTTTATGACCTAGGACCACCTGCCCAGGGACAGCCCCACCCACAGTGAGCTCAACCCTCCCCGCTCCATCAACAATCAAGAAAATGCCACACAGACATGCCAATAGGCCAGGCGGATGGGGACACTTCTTTAATTGAGGTGCCTGCCGGCTTCCTGAGTGACTCTAGTTTGTGCCAAATTGACACAAACCTAATCAACATATCTACCTTCAAAGCTAAACACCGAGAAATTAACTCTAATTTTCACCTACTTTGGGGTTTTGGGGTCAAATAACAATTGTTCTGGGACATGGTCCCACCCCCTCCCCCAGATTTAGGAAAACCCCAAATGCTACCTGTACCCATGGCACCCTATGTCTTTTCTCTTTTCTAGTGAACTTGTGATTTCTTGTACCCCGACCCATGAAGGCACAGGTAGAGGATGGGGACTCTAGGAGTCTCTGAGCTACTCTACTTCCTGAAGCAACAGATACGTGATACAAGCAGACACTCACTACATGACAGACCTGTCATTCAAGCCCTCAAGACCATAGCTTAAAGTTCTATCTTCCCTCAAATCAGCAAATGCTCATGACACTCAGTCATCCTGGCCTTTTTCCTCCATGTCTTTGCTCAACCGTTCTGGCTGCTGGGCACGTGCTCTCCACTCCATCCCATGACCACTGCATTTACATTTGCCTCAGCCTTTCCTCTGTGGTGCCTTCCCCTGCCCTCCCCTACCTGTCATGGGTCATGTTCCCTGTCTCACTGTAACTTGCTTGAGGGTAACTTCTAGTCTTCCTGTGAAAACACTTAACTGCAGAAACAGACAGTGCCCTATTTGTGTTTCAAAGTAAGCATTTTGTGCTACTTCTTGTCACTTAGCAGGGACACAAGAATACTTTTGAGAGAGTGGAGGACCTTTCTCCCTCATAACTTTCTGAATAAGATGCAAACCCACTTGTTGGAATACTAATTTTTAAAATGTGGTTCTCTTAGGTTTCCATGAAGAAGTATCTGTCTCCATCAATGAACAAAGTCCGTGTCATTACAGGGTTTGTTCCATCTTTATTTGGGAAACGAATGTTTGCCTTGCACGCTGGATGAAGGCAGTGATTGTGTTTGCCAGAGTGCCAGACGGGCTGCTTCGTAAGGGCAAAGGAATTCTTCTGGAGCTGGTATTTTCCAACACATTCAGCAACACTTGTCTCCTGGGGTGAATGAGATGGTGTATGCGGAGGTATATGGAAAGGTATGAGGCTAAAGGAAGGAGGTGCCATATCTATAAATAATAAACCAATAGTTATTTTAGCTTATTTGTGATGTGCTAATGTTTTCTTCCAGTTTGGAAAATGGAATTGTTGGAATCCTCAGAAATGTTACCTAAAAATAAACCACAGAGACAGACAGCAGGCAGACGGTTGTCAGGGACAGGGAAGGGAGGTGGACTGCTTAATATACAAGGTTTCTTTCATAGTGACAAGAATATTCTGGAACAAGATAAAGGCAGTGGTTGCCCCATACTGTAGAGACACAAATGCCATGGAACCGTTCACTTTAAAATGGGTAATTTTCTGCTAAGTGAATTGAAACTTAAAAAAAAGTACTTAGCACTTAATAACACATTCCACATAGACAAGGCTAGACTGTTCCAGGAGTGCACAAGATCTACAGTTTCTACCGTGATATGTACTCTGCCCTAGCAAAGGGAACGGAGGCCTTGTGTGCACAGTGTTCACCAGACTGAGCTATCTCCAGACAGCATAGCTTTGGTTTCCTTTTCTGGCTCCCACAAGGACTTTTAAGATGTTTAATTTGGTTAACGGTCTTCTTGTTCTAGAGGTGGAGCCTAAAGCATTTTTTTCTCCTTCAAATGAGTAGAATTTTCCAGAGACAACAACTCACAGACTGTGATAAGCTGCGCTGTGGCCTCTGTCCACCAGGGCTCTTCAGGAGAGAAAAAACATCCATCCTGCCTACTGGGCAGAGTCCCAGTGCAATTTCTGAAGCCTCCAGGCAGGTCTGATTACAAAGAAAACTGTGTAGATTAGCACCAGCAGCTCATCACTCCTGGTGACATGGTCTTTTCTTGATTCACCAGGAAGGAGCAGAATTGTCTCTCTGCAAAGGCAAGTGCAGATTCAAAAAGTACATCTCCTCCGTGTGCACAGAAGGCCATCAGTCCTCCTTGGTAGTAGGACTGTCTAGATAGAAGTCTGGTGGGGCCCCTATGAACAGGAGAGATGGAGCTATCCACAGACGAGTATCTCATCCATGATTTAAACACAAACTACCTCATGGAAAAACACACCCTTCAATTCAGACATGGCAGTCAGGCCCAGGGCCCAATGGCTGTACTGTAATCACGTTGCATCAACTGACTTTATGACTAAAGTCTGTGGGACTTAATGACTTGAGTTTCTTCCTGGTTCTAGCTTCTTACCTTTTCAAAGACCTTCATGTATGTGGTCTCATCACTCAAAGGCTTGGAATCTTCTCCATTCCAGGAGATAGTTTACTCCTGACACACAGAATCTACTCAACAAAGTCTAGAATCAACACTGTATTCATCAGTGGAACTCTAATTCCGGCACAAAGGATTGTCTCTTGACAAAAGCATCTTTTCTGAAGATGGCTCCTGCTGAACTCCTTGTGCATCTCTAAATACTATCTAGCTCTCAGTTTAAAAGTGTGTTGGAAATAGAATCGACAGACCAACCCACTCCCAATTATGAGAGTGATTTGAACCAATTCAATGCACATACAGGTAACTCCAAAATTCCCCAGTCAACCCTCTTAGATTTGAGAGCCTAGTGGGGCCACCCCTAGCTAGTGCTCTCTCTCTCTCTCTCTCTCTCTCTCTCTCTCTCTCTCTCTCTCTCTCTCTCTCTCTCTCCTTTCTTCTCTTTCCTCTTTCTTTTCTTTCTTCTTTCTTTCCTCTTTCTTTCTTTTCTTTCTCTCTCTTTCTCTCTCTCACTCTTTCTTTCTCCCTCCCTCCTTCCCTCTGTCCTTCCTTCCTTCCTTCTTTCTTTTCCCAATAAAAGCCTAACTGGCTATTTGAATGTTAAAACATTTACAGCCGTACAAACAAGCATATGACTCCATGTAATGAGTGCCTGTCAATCATCAACATCTCTAATTGCCATATGGGTAAAGAGGTAGGGATTGTGAGGTGTTACTGGAAGATGGAGAATGTATGGAGGTACCCAGGCATGAGAGGGAGGCACAGAAACATTGTCACATGTCTCCCTGAGTCATACTCAGAGCCTAGAGAAGCTCCGGGAAACAGTCGGGGCAGTTGCCTCCTTCATATTTACCCAAGGAAACATGACTTACTGGAGACAGTACAGGTATCATGGAAATACCTCAGGCTCTGTCTGAATTTGTTTTTCTGTCCATTCAGCTAGGTCACAGTGAGGCCCAGCATTATTCCTCTACACCATGGGCCCACTGCCAAGGAAGTAGAGGGACTAGTGTTACCTTGTCTAAGCTCTCCTCCTCCGTAGGTATCTCTTCCCTACTGTCATTGTCCCTCCCCCACCTACACAGGGAAGAAACCTGAGGGTTTCTCCATCAGTTACTAGAGGCAGGTATAGGACTTGGGGTGCTTCTAATTCCCAGATCAGCGCTCCAAAGGACAGCTGCATACTAAGCAGCACAAATGGCATTGTTTTTAGGGCTATTTTACTAATAAATAGTAAATAACCCACTGTCACGCACTGTGGGCATTAACTAACGATGGCTTTGCCTCTGGGACTACTAAGATGGAGAGGAAGGAACACATTGGCAGATGCTCCACAATCACTTGGGTCTCCTAGTCTACAATGAGGCTGCTCTGCCACTGCTGAGCTTTCCATTCTTCACAACCTGTGACTTTCCAAAGAGTCTGTGTATTTTCATGTCTTGTTACCAGGGCTCTTTTCTGCCTTCGATCTGCCTGACCACGACAAACTTCCAATACATTTAATGGGTCCTTTGAAGATTTCTGGCCTTCCAGAGTTAACCTGTCCCAACAAAACACCCTTCACTTTGACTTGATCATACCTTGGCAGTGGTTGGCAGCTGGCTAAGGACTTAGTCCTGACACAGGATGGGGAGGGGTGAGGCTAAGATCAGAAAGCAAAGATGAGAAGGACATGAGGAGCTCTCCCTGCCGCCCAAGGTTGAGATGAGCCCCCGCTCCGCAACTGCACCAAGGTAAAAAGGCAGAAAGGAACAGAAGAAACAGAAATAACAGGTCAGAGTGGGAGGAGAGGCAATCGAGGAAGGAACCATCACAAGCTCTTTGATCTTAATTCATTTTATTCTACAAAATGCTACTCAATGGAAAGTAAGAAAGCTAATGAAACAACAACAACAACAACAACATAAAACAAGAACAAACCCCGAGGGAAAATAAGTTTTAATATGTTCTTTCCTCCATAGCAGCAAGCTCCTAACAAGCTTTTCTTAGTGCAAATACTGTAGGCTTGTGTCACATACAGTACACAGAACGACACAACACACACCACCACAGATGCTTCCGAGCAGAGATACTCCTCAAAAATTTAAAACTATACAAAGATTTTTGAGCATACGGTCCTGCCTGGAGTGTTCAACTAGAACGACCCTCCCAGGGCCATTTCACTGTTACTTTAAAAATAGGGGACAAAGGTGCCCAGAAAGGAAATTAAAATTTCCCCACAGAGCCATAAAACCTTGCACAGCTCATTTGCATCCAGGGTCTAATAGCAAATCTCACTCCACGTCATTGACATATCCCAAATACAGATGCATGAAGCTTGAGTTTCTACTATATACCAAAATACGATATATACACCTCCCACTGCAAAAGAAACCCTGATACCTAGTCTTTATACAAAGTTGAATATTTTCTTCCTCAAAATCAAGTAACCACAAAGTAAAATACATGGATTTTTTTTTTAAATCATACAGAGAAAGTTAAGTTTTGAGAGACAGGGCCAGGGTCTTTCATTGTCTTCTCTTACAATGTAGATTTCTCAGTAACCACTGTCCCCACAGGAATGACAATCGATCTTTAAAAACAGAACCTTTTTAATATAGTTTATACAGCACAAGTCCACAAATCACTTTAGAAACAAAATGGAGATCGTTATCCTAAGTTAGAAAAAGTGGGGGGAGAGAGAGAGCCGGAGAAGGGGTGGGAACTGAGTACTTTAATGCTATGTTTCTATTCAGGCTTGGAACAACACAAAGAAATGTAAACATTTAAAATAAATAATAAAATAAATGTCAATTTCTTCTCCCCTTTCCCTTCCCATACCCTCTGTCAAAATCTGACCCAGCTCCTCCTGAACATGTTGTGAGTACTGGGTCATTACAGACATTTGGTGAGGCGTGGCCAAAACACTAGAAGCAAGAGGAGACACAGACTTAACAGTAGGATGATCCTTAAAAAGAAAAAAAAACTGCAGGAGAACACGCATGAACACGTGTGTGCACACACATGAACACACATATGCACATGCATGAATGAACGAACGAACACATACACACACACACACACACACACACACACACACACACGCCCCTGTCAATAAATAGTGAGATGCTGGCTTGAAGATAAATGCCAAGATAATACAAGCACAATGCTGCAAGACCCCTTTACTTATAGTTTAAAAAGAAAGTCATACACAAACACATATCCTATTGGTCCACAAATTCTATGAGAACTAAGGTGGCCCCTTTAGCCACCTGAGGAGCACAAGCCAGGTAGGAGGAGTCTAAGGGGGAGGAGCCTGGGATGGGCAGAAGCTGCTGAGGATGAGTCTTTGAGAACCACCAGACTAGAGGCACTCCCCTGGGAGTCTCTGAAGAAAGCCCTCTCATCCCTAGTGTTTTGCTTAGCCATTACTTGGGGGCCTTCTAGAAGGAGATGAACCCTTAGTCCCATCTTAAAAGAGGATAAATATAAAAGTGCCTCATAGTGCCTGGCACACAGTAGGTGCTTATTCTTTTCCTCCCCAATGAGGCCACATGAATGTCCGCTCCAGGAAAGAAGTCACTGTGAAAGATAAATTGGTGACATCTCAAGGAACACTTTTGGTCTCTCAGGAAAGAGGGGGAAAAATGAATCCAGATGCTTCAGATGTGCCTACCCCTCTTCCACTGGGAGTTAAGTGGAGGCAGATAGGGTTCTCTCTCCCCAAAGCCAGAGAAAGCTCCAGGCTTTGCTTACTGTTGGCTTTGAACTGCTCCTATGACTGGCCACCATGGGCACTCTTAGCCTATGAAAGTGGCAGGTCTGAGTTCCCCAAAACCTCCCCCAGGGAACCAGCTGTTTGGTGTTAGCTCCTGAAACTTCCTAAGCCTCACCCGGGCTCTACTCTTTCTGGTGCCATAGCTGTCCCTAGCTAGCCAACCAGAGAAGAACTGTTCCCACAGAAGCTTGGCAGCCATGACAGGACTGTGTTTCATGCTAGCTGATTAAGGAGTGCCTGCCCCGTACTAACCCAGAGCTGCTCACAGTCCAGCTCAAGTTCATGACAGCTGAGGACACATTTGGAGCATTGTGTCTATAAGTACAAAGCACACACCTCCCCCAACCCCCACTGCAGCTGCTCCCTGACCTGGAGGCAGGGAAGGAGGCAAGCCAGGCACCTGACTGTGGAGTGCAGGCATGCATGAGTGACATATATGTGACCCAACTTGGACAGTGAGCCAGAAGGAAGCAAACTGAGGTTACACCCACAGCTTAGGTAGAAATATTCAGCTTTCCCTCCTGAAACCTGTCTTTGGAAAAGCCAAGAAGTCTTGTAGGACAAAGCAAGCAGGTCAGAAGAGAAGGTGACCTCAGAGGCTGGTTAGCTGGCTGTGCTTTCTGGCACTGGTGTCAACACAGATGAAATCTGAACTGAAAGCCAGACTTGGAGTCTCAGGAGTATCCAACCAAGTCACAGGCCTGTGACCAGGGTTAGGATCCATGCTAGGGGCAGAGAGGAGATTTGGGAAAGAACAGGAAGCAGCTTCATTTCAGAAATACCAACAGGCATAAAGGGAGAGAACCCTACTTGGCTTGAGATTATAACGTTTCTCAACTGAGATTGCCCAGGGTATTCATTCAACTCCTTCAGTCCCGACTTGGCTGTCTTCTGCTTCTAGGGCCCTGAGGCTAGCAAACCACCTGTTCCATTTCCTCAGAAGCACATCCCCGCCCCCAGAGGCTCTGAGAGACCAGAATGGCAGAATTAGAGCCAAGGCATACGGGAAAGAGCATATCAAAATTATCTCTCTTCTCCCTCTCTACCTAGCCAAGCCTGCTCCTTTCAGCTCTGCCAGGCTGTATGTGCCTCACACATGGCTCCCATGTCCTGTGTGTTCTGCATGCATGTAAGTGTTTATGGGAACATGTGAACTTGGGGTGAGAAGGGCATCCATCTGTAAAGGTGTCCCTTCTCTCTCAAAAGTCGGATTTCACCATTAAGCTTGACTCGAATAACAGGGCTTTAGATGAGTGGACAGTGATCTGGAGCAGAAATACTAAGTCAGAACATTAACACTAGAAACCAGTTCTCTGGGAGGCAGAGACAGGCAGATTTCTGAGTTCGAGGCCAGCCTGGTCTACAGAGTGAGTTCCAGGACAACCAGGGCTACACAGAGAAACCCTGTCTCAGAAAAAAAAAAAAGAAAGAAAGAAAAGAAAGAAAGAAAGAAAGAAAGAAAAAAAAGAAACCAGTTCTGACCAGACTCCACTTCCATAATTGTGTCAACAAGCAGTGGGGACAAAGGGAGAGAAAGGCAGGGGGCAGGGTTGTGTCCTTGCTGGAGTCAGGGACACCCAGGAGAATGCTGGTTCTTCTGCAGTGGAAAGAAACACACACTAGCTTTGATAGGAACAGCATAGACACTCAAAGCCCTAGCAAGACTGGAGGAGACCAATGACTCCCTGCTGGCCTGCTGGATCAAGGGGTCATTCCAGAGTGGGCCAGGGGAGTATGAAAGGAAAACCACTGGATTTGTCAGTAGCAGAGACCACCGAGAGCAGAGGGGGTCTCCTGCACCTCACTTGATACGGAGAGCAGCCAGGGGAGGCTAGGTAGCTGAGGCTGCCGCTGCCAAAAAACATCTCTACTACAGCCCCCCACATCCCACACTCGTTAAATATCCACAGGTGGTGTCACCATGAGAGTTGGGGATGAGCAGAGCCCAGCAGGACCTTGGAGTGATGTGTGGCTCCTAGGAAGGAGTGCTTCCCAAGTCTAGAGAAGAGGGTCCAGGGGCAGAACAGCAGCGGCGAGAGAGTAATTACAAGAGAAGCCCAGCTCGAGACACCAGGTGAAGGGAAGCTCACTAGAACAGCCATGTGGCTTTGTTGGCACAAATCCTGGCTTGGTAATTAGACGTTTGGCAAACCCAACCTGCGCCCCGGTTGTCGCACTCACACCCTGTCTTCCAGCCAAGCCAGCCGATCCTCAAAGAGACGTGCATCTCAGAGACTGGGGAGGAAAGGTCCTTGGCGCATCCATCCCAGAGATCGCCGGCAGAACTCAGGGACCCCACGGTCTGTAAAAACAGCACACTGGGTGTGTAGGGAGGGAAGGTTCAATAATATTGCACTTTGACTGCCCCTTCGGGACAAGTCCGCCCCAGTGGAAGAGTCATCTGCTTCCTCAGCTCCAGAAACAAAAGCGCTTTAATATCTGGACCACCCAGATGAAATGTCATGGCAAATCTCATAAAAACCCAGAGGGAGCCAAACTGATACCAGGGGAAGTAGGGGAAACCAAAAGGCACTGAGCATGCTTGGTAGGGCAGGAAAGGACACTGTCACTCCAGAGACAATGAACAACAAAGGGAGGGATTGGAACCATCCGGGCCAGCTCCGGGGGGGCGGGGCTTCAGAAGCGGGAGACACGTCTGAGTTCACAAACCAAGTTCTCTGCGGCTTCTCAAGAAAGAGGATACGCTTGCAAGATGAGGGGAGGGGGCAGGAGGGGATCCCAGGGCTTCTAAGAGATCAACCAATGTCTCACCACTAAGTCCTATCTGGTAGGGTCCCCAGAGCCAGGGACCCACATTTGCCCTCATGGCCCCGGAGTGCTTAAAGGTGCTGGTCCCTGGGAAGAGTGTGGCAACGATGGAGAGCTGGCCAGAGGAGCGCAGGGTTACAGGGCCAGCAGGGTGGGGGAGTTCAAGGAGTCTGACGACTGGTCCCCACTGCTACTGCTTCTTCGGTGAGCCTTGGAGCAGGATTCTGAGGGCGACGCAGGCGACTCCTGCTCCAGGACACTGGGGTAGGTGAAGACAAGGTTTGAAGTGCCCGGAGTGATGGCAGGCGTGGAGGTCACCACGATGGGGGTATGCAGAGGCTCTTCCCCGTAGAAACCACCCCCGGCGATGCTGATGGGTTTGATGACAGAGCGCTGGCTCTTGTCCATCCCTGCTGAGGAAGAGGGGCTGTCCTCTTCGGGAGGCTCCTGTTTCACCACTACGGGGCCAACGGCACTGCCGGCACCCCGTAAGGACTGCAGCCCGGAGGTGGGGGGCGAGCGGCGCTCCTCGGGGCTGATTTTGCACACAGGGCCGTGGGCCACCAGCATGAACTCCAGCTTCTCTTTCTCCTTCTGCAGCTCAGCGATTTCTTTCTGCAGACCAGACTTCTCCTCCTCCAGCTCCTCTGTCTCCTGCAAGAGGAAAGAAGGGTGTGAGGGACAGAAGCCTACAAGCTGACCTGAGGGATGGTCCCAGTCCGGGCATGAAAGGGAGATCTGTGGTGTCCTCGGGTGACCTAGCACAAGCGTCTCACACACCTGGCCAGAGAGTTAACTGGGTGTGAGTCACATGGTGGCTCACAGTTCTTTACTTCTGAAGGAGCAAAGTCGGCTTTGTGGAGCAGGTGAGTCAACATCTGGAGCTGCTGTAATCGAGCATTTTACTTCATACCTGTCACTACGTCTCATATCTCACAGATACTCTCATTCAGCCCTCAAGAAGTTTCTGAAAGCAGATGTTATCATCCACCCGTTTTGAGGAGGAGGAGACAAAGCTTCAGAAAACTTTGGTCATTTGCTCAAAGTTATGGAGCTAGCAGAGTTACCTAGACGTGAATGCCAGAGCGTGTGACTCCCGAGTTTGCATGCTACCAATTTTGATCCTTGTGGTGCCAGTACTAGCTTTGGGTCTCCCAGCAGGTCAGACTGGGATTCTTCTCAACTCTGCTCACCAGAGCACACAGAGCAGGAGCTCTGCAGGAAAGCAGACCCTCATGACAACCCTCTATCCCCCTTCCCACCCCCACCCCAGACTGGAATGGACAGTTCCTGGCTTGTAATAAACGTCCAGTCAATTCCGGTCAGATCTTCTCTCTCTTTAGTTTCTGAAGCTTCCTAAACCAGAGACTCCAAGGAACACATTTCCACTACGTGCCCAATAGAGAGGTGACAGACTGTGAGTCTGTGGGAATGCCAAGGTCACCAGTGGGGGCTTCAACTCCCCTCCTTAATACAAGGCCTTAATACAAAGCCAGAGCAGCCGTCAGTGCCTGCAGACTGGAATGGGGGGAAGGGGGTGGGTCACCAGCCTCCGTCTCACTTTTTCTAACACAGATTCCCATTCACAAATGCAGAGATACAGGCAAGAGCTTCATTAAGCACACTACGGTATACTCCGGAGTGAAAAAAAAGTTTCCATCTGTCTCAAGGGTCTGATGAACAACGTCAGAGGCTTCGTGTGGAGGATGTGGTTAAGGGGCCTGGGTAGCTGGGTCAGGACGTGGGGGAGGTGGAGAGGTAGGGTGTGAGACTTCTGGGAAGAGGAGAGGACAGTAGGGACGACTCAGAGGAGGAGCTGTTCTGGGCTGGTGGTGAGGAATGCCCTCAGGGAGTCAAAGTAAGGCCCAGCTCCTTGAAGTATGAGAGAATGGTTAGCTGTGGAGGGCCTGCTAAGGGAGCCTCCCATGGTGGACTGATCACTCCCTCATCTGCCTCATCTGGGAGGAAGAATTCCAACCCCAACCCCCATCCCTACTCTCACAGCCCCATAGGCCATGACTGCAGGGATCATGGGATTCACCAAGTACATATTCTACTGAATGTGCCCAAAAGTTGGTACAGGGAGAATGAAGGAAACAGTTTAAAGACGATAAACTGTATGTGGAAGGATTGAATAATACATTCTAAATCTCTCTACTAGCCAGATGACAATCTCCTGGCTATCTCTTTTCTTTGAAAGTATTCTATCCCAGGAGTCAGCACTGGCTCGGGACTTCCTCTGGCAGATACTCACTCCTTCCCTTAGCCAGACACAGAAGGTAGTTACGTGACATTGGTCAGGCACAGCTTAGAAGGAGGAGCAGGAATATGGGCCCCTGGATCTGGGCAATTAGGGAGCATGGGATCGTGACTCACAAAGACAGAATGAAGCTCACTCCTCACTGTAAAGATGACCAGTGAAGGGTAGGTGAAAGCTCCAAGAAAATGCAATTCAACTAACATGTGATCCATCTGCGTGAGGACGCTTGCTTCCACCCAAGTCAATCAGGGTTCTTCAGCCATGCTAGCCCACCTTGGGCATGGGGGCAACTGGAACCCCAAGAAAGCATGTGGGAAGGCAAATGCTGATGTGCCTGCTTTAGCCCACCAGAACTGTCAGCTCTTAACCAAAAGACCCAGTGGATCTGAAGACTGAGTGCGCTCAGGTCTGGACTGACCCAGAAGTGTGGTCTTCTCCTCTCCAGGCCCACACTGATGCCGAAGGCCAACTCTCATTCACCCATCTACCCATTCTCTCCCATCACCACCCTCTCATTTAGCATAATGTCTACCCATGTCCTTAAAAGAAAAGAAAGAATGTTCCATCTCTCCCAACTCATCCTAAGTATGTCACTCGTCACTTGTAAGGACAGGACCGGAAGAGCAGGACTCCTCCAGCCCTCAGCCCACCCCGAGTGCTCCCACTACACACACAGCTCCTCCCAAGTGCTCCCACTACACACACAGCTCCTCACCGCCTGTAGCTTCTCTGTCAGCTCACGGCGACGGTTCCGACACTTGGCTGCAGCCAGCTTGTTTCTCTCCCTCCGGATCCGACGCTTTTCCTCCTCTTCGGGAGACAGCTATAGAGGCCAAGGTCATGGTCAGAATGGTACAAATGGATCGAGGCATTTTTAAAAAGCTGTACCTTAAGGAATGCAACCTGCTCTTTTAGAACTGGGGAGGGGAAGAAAGAGGAGGTCCCCGGGCATGAGGCCACTACTGTGTGGCTGCCTGGAGGGAGCTTGTCGCTGGGTCTGCCGTGGAAAGCCATACTGTGTGTTTAAAAGGATAGCAGTAAGAGTGGATGAAGGATTCAGGGTCCTACACCAGGGCAGTATTTGTCTGTCAGCTCTGATTCAGAGCCTCACCTAGGGAAGACCTCTCCAGCAAGCCAGGCCTAGACTCACTTGCTGTAGCAGCTTCCTCCAGAGCTACCTAGCCACCCTCCTTCTCCTCATTCGGCTGCTCCACAAGCCCCACAGTCCACCTTTGATTATGTAGAGTCTCTGCTACAGGTAAGATGCACCCGTGGAGGAGGCATGTTCTGATGTCCTGTCACCAGTGGGAAGGCCACCACTCTATCCCCAACTCCCTCTGGCAACCCGAGTGCCAGTTTCTCAAAGGTCTCCCTGAGGATTCCCTAGAAGCCTGTCAACAGTGCCAGGCTGGGCAAGAGGAAAAAAGCAGCCTAGGAATAAAAATCTCACTGTGCATCTTTTCTGCTTACTTGACAGTGACCTTCTATGTGACATCAGTAAGAGTCCAGGAGTTGAGGCTGATCTGTGCACTACAGGAAGACCCCCTGCAGAGAGATCAGGAACTGACTGCTCCCCCAGAACTCATCAGAGACTTGGTCACACACAGTACCAAGGAGAAGGCCATGGGCCAAAGCATAAGGCAGGATAAAGGGAAGACCCTCCTGTCAGCTACCAGACACTGATGCATACCTACTGTGTGCCTATGCTCTGCTAGGGGCCTAAAAGATTTTTTCAAGTATGATAGGACCTGAGTCCTGCCTTCAAGGGATCCATGGAGAAAAAAGTTCAAGCCATCCCACAGAAGGAAGTTAACTAGCTACAGACCACACCACGAGGAACAAGACATTTCTGACAGTTGGGCCAAATCAGGACCTGTAGGATGCTCCCTGCCACCCTGGGTGGCTGTGACATCATGAGTAGCAAAGGAAAGCATGAAAGAGGCCAAGGCCATTTCATCTACACAGAGATGAGTCCACAGGAGATCACCAGGTCACTTGTTGTCCCCAAATCTGTCTTGGTCCAACGCTTACAAAGTTAGTTACCAAGAAAGCCTATGGCCCTGTGGTAGTCTTGGGTTGAGGTTTCTTCACAGGCCCCCTCCCCCACAACTCTCTCCCCCACCACAGCCTTTACTGCTGAAGGAGGAAATAAAAACTAAAATAAAATAAAAGCCACTATGCTTGGTCCACAGCAGGCCTTCCTCCCACCTCAGTAACTTTTAGCTTTAGATGTCTCTCCTTGTCTGGGAAGGTGTGGGGCAACTGTGGGTACTGTCGACATAGGAAATGTTCTGGGGTGGTGAGATCAACGTGGTTACAGCCTCAGTGTTGTTAACATCACCAGGGACCCACCCACAAGCCACACACACCCTCCCCTCCCTTCTTAGTCCCCACCCTGGGCTCAGAGGAGCCTCCTGGGCAGGCTCCTGAGGAGGTCATGAGGCACCAAGCTAACTATTGGGACAAGCCTTAGGGTAGAAACAGGGGTGGGGAGTGAGTATGGGGTGAGGGTGGGAGTGGGAACAAGCCACAGACAAGACCCTAGGGTTAGGAACCTAAGAGTCACAGCTCTAGAATGTGGCTGCCATGGGAGAGACTCCAATGTGGTTAGTGGTCCTCTGACTGGCTCTTTCCCTCCCTGCCACAAGAGGAAGGATGTCTCCAGACGGCTGGTCCTGAAGCACACCTAGGTGATGTGCCATCACAAACATCCAACTGAAGGTCAAAATGGTGAATCCCAGTCTCTGCTACTAACCCAGTATGACCCTGGACCCTTCTCTCTAGGCCTCAGCCTCTTTATCTGTGAACTGGATTCAGGGGGAAAATTTGGAGGTACAGGTCCTCAAGCCCCTTCCAGGTGTAAGCGTCTGAATGTAGTGTGAGGCAGACCCAGCAGAGAAAGAATGTCTTGCCAGCCCACAGGAGCCTGGCATCGTTTATATCCAGGACAGTCAGCCTGTCAGTGGTTATGATGGTTAGATTCAAATGCTCATGGCTTCAGCTTGGGAAGCACAATTTCCAAGGACAGCACTGTCTCTGTACAGCACCTGTGACTATGGGAAGCCCCCAGAAGGGGCCTGAAGCTTCCCACACCCATGTAACTGCACTGCAGTGTCTGCTACCCACAGCCCTGGAGACCCTTCACTGGGGCCCCAAGTCAGCATGGATTGGCCATGAAGTCCTACTTTGTCTTCAGGAGAGCAAGGCTGCTGGGAAAGAAGCTTCCAGCCCCTTGGAGCGGAGACGTAAGCCCTGTAACTCTGGGCATCCTTGGGTCTGCTGGTACTGGGTCCCTCACTATGCACAGGGAGACATGTTTATTGGTACTGGTACGAGGATATAGTGGATACTGGGGCCATGGAGTGGAAACAGATGGGAGATGGGATGAAGGCTTCCACAGTTAACAGGAAAGTTTCACCTGTTCACATTTGAACAGAAGAATGCACTGCTAAAGGGTTCCTGTCTCTGGGCTCACTGTGGCATGGCCCTGTGGGAGGAGGACTGAGCATGGAGTCCAGACAAGATGGTCTGGGACTCAGTGCATTGCCTGTGGTAAGAGATGGATGAGATCTTTGAAGGCTTATATCCTTCTTTTCAACTCAGCTCTCTCTCAAAGCTGAGCTTGAGGAAGAAAACCAAGCGAGCCCTCACGTGTGACCTCTACCCCTCCCCCACTCCCCAGAGCTGAATAGACTCCACAGGCTCCGGGTCCACTATATTTCTGGAGTGTACATTCTAGGAACCGGAAGAGGGCTGCAGCTTTGATCTAAAGGCCTGAGACACTGAGGAAGAATGTGAAGTCACATGAGTGCTCGTGGCTCTGTCCTATGGCACTCCCCCAGTGCCCTCCCCCACTAAGGCCCAGGACAGGTACCACTACTGTCAGAAGCCATAACAGTTTCCATTCACTGACACTTCACACTTACAAGGTGATCCCACTCCCCATTCAAGATCTCCCTCAAACACCAACAGAACATTCTATGTTGGTAAGTCCCTCCCTCCCCCCCAGCTACCAACATAGTTCCTCTCCACTAGCTAGAGACATACCTGCTCATCTCTCCTTCTGCGGCCCACGGTGGTACCAATAGTCTTGATCACTCCAGGTCTGGGGAGAGCCATGTGCCCAGGGACTGAAGCCAGGCCTGGCAGGGGACTATAGGGATGTGATCGTGGATAAGGGTTGGACATGGAGGTAATCACTGTAGGCTGTACCATCCACTGCAGGTCCTGGCTGGTGGTGATGGCGTTGATTGTAGGGATGAAGGCACTGCCCGAGCCAGGCATATCTACCCGGAACTTCTGAAACAAGGAGAAAGACATGACATTGAGCCAAGAAATGGCAGAACAGGATGAGCAGAGCCAGATCTAAGGCCAAACGCTGTAGCCTTTGAGGTTAAGGCTTGATAGCAGGGTGAGGTCCCAGGTGGGCTTCCCTGGAAAAGTCCCACATAGCCAAACATCCAAGCAGATCTCATCCATCCCTGGGCTATGTGTCAGTCAGATCTGTTCCCTGCCTGGAGTCCTGAAGACTCCATTCTCAGGGACTCAGGGAGGATGCAGCCATATCCCAAGAGACTTCCAGGACACTTGCGAGGCTGAGTGGCTCACATTCACCCTGCAGCTCTCCAGGGTACATAGCTGCAGGATGTTTCAACGTGGCCTCCTGGGCCTCTGAGTCATCTACCAATTATTCCCCAGGGTACCAGCTCAGGACATGTTTCTTGGAGATTTGCACTCGGGTAAATCAAGAGAGATCACTACACGTATACTGTGTCCCTTGTCGCTTTCCAAGGAAGTTCGTGATGCATCTTAAAGCCTGTCAGATCAAGGTCAAGTTGAGAAGGCGGAATCCTCACCTCTCTGCTTATTGGCGAGTCTACTACCAGTGGATAGGACTGTGGCCTGTGAGTCTGGCTTTGCAACCAGACTTCCTATTGCTGTCCTTGACCCGGCCCCTTCCCCTTCACTGACATCTTGCTTGGGGCAGACGCACTGTCTGTCTCTGCCATGGACACATTTATCTTCCTGGGCTCACAGATGTGTCTAACAGAACACTTTGGTGCCGGCATCTGAGAGGCTTCCCCTTGTCTCTTAATTTACCTCAGGACCATGTTGCAATGCTCTGTGAGCTATAGGGGGCCTTATATTTAGAATCCAACAAGATCGGCCCCTCAGCTACTCCATCGCTGGAGCTGTTAGGTCAGAGCCTAGGACCCAGTAGCCCTAACTAGGTAGGCTCCACACCCATCCCCAGTAGGCCAATTAAACAGTAAAAGAGGAAAGTAGAGAGAAAGCTTTATCCTACGTGACCATATTAAGAAAAAAAACCAAAGAGGCCCAGTAACCCTCTCTCCCCCAGCCCGACTTCAGGATCAGGACATAGGTTGATGTTTAAGTAGGAGGGCAAAAGGATGCATAGCTAAGTAGTCCCAGTCAGGACGTGGTCCTGCCCATCACCACTATCTCCAGTCTATCCTGCAAGGTGCTCTGACAGGTCGTCCTACTGTGTGAAGACCCCTTCCTTCTCCCAGTGTGAAATTCCTGGGACAAATCCAGTTTCTTGGGGACCACCGTTTCAGTGGCCGGACACCCAAATGGAGGAGCACAAGTGTCTCCCTTTAGAATTTATTCCCTCCTGCCAGGATGGCAGCAGCTGGCTTTCACTCTTCTCCAGGACAGCTCCTGGAAAGTGAGAGAGGCAAAAGGGGAGCCCCTTCCATTTCCAGAAGTTCAGGAGAAGGTGCTCTATGGTCCCAGTCAAAAGCCCATACTCAGACGGTCTGTGTCCACAAGAGCATCTTACAGCTTTGCCCCCTAATCTCATGGGTAAAATGACAGTCATAATAGCTGGCACTTGCAGAATGACAGACACCGTGTTAAGGTCTTGCCTAGATGGCCTGATTAACTCTCCCTCTGAGGTAAGTGTCACATTACCTTCTTCTTAAAGGCTGCAACAGTCAGAGAGAGGTCAAGCCACTTACCCAAGGTCTTACTGCTGCAAAGCAGTAAAATCAGAATTCAAACACAGTTCAGCACGGCCAAGACAGGAGCCTCTCAACATGGCGCCGAAGAGTTCTCTAGCATTCTTTCTTCCTCAAAACCCAACCCCAAGTGCTAGAGTTCACAGCCGTGCTAAGGATTCAGGCCTTTCCTCTAACCAAGGAGGTCCCATAGACTGGCTCCACCCAAAAGGAAGTCTAGGAACTATAGTAGCCTCTGCCTGGTCTAGTCAGAGTAACCAAAACTAGAAGAATTGGAAGTGACCACTTTTGCAGTATCTATCCCTGCTGATAACATCATAGGTCCTGGGATGAAGTAAAGTGAAGCCTACACACACACACACACACACACACACACACACACACACACACACGCTCGCACACACACAGTACCTGACAGAGCTGACAGACCCGTCCTCACATACCATCCTGCCACCACCTGACAACTCCAGTTTGTGTGGAAGAACATGACTGCCTCACTTCCCAGATTGCCCCAGTGCAGGAAAGCTGTCCAGTGCAATGGATTCTGGGATTTTATCAGGGAGGTTGCCCAGTACAGCTTGTGGTCAGTCTAGCCAGTTCAGTTATACCACTGAAGGCTAAGGTAAGGAAGGTTGGTTTTGTTTCAGAAGAGTTGACCGAAAAGAAACAGCTATGCCAGACTTGGTGGTTGAAGATTATAAATCCTAGCTATCCAAGGAGGCTGAAGCAGAAGAATAAGAAAAAAAAAAAAAATCCAAGGCCTTTCTGAGCTGCAAAGTGAGTTCAAGGCCAGCCTGGACAACTCTGTGACTCTGTCTCAAAAAATAAAACAGACTAGACTACTCACTTAACATACACAAGGCCCTAGGTTCTGTCTTTAGTAGGAGAGGGAGGGAGAGAAGGAAGGAGAGAGGGAAGGGGGCAGCTTTTGTGTGTATCTGGTGTGTGTTTCTCTGGAGGCATGAGGGCCTTGCTCTGCCCCAGCCAATCACTGAGGACTCACTTCTGGGACAAAGAGAGTATATTGATTCTGAACTTCCTGCATTGTTTCAGGGATGGAAGCTACAGCTTCGGAAATCACGGGCTGCAAAGCCATAAGTGGTTCTCAACATGGCTAAGAGTATTCTGGGGAGCTCGTAAAACTCACTGACGTCGGACAGAGAATCATCATTAGAGTCTGAAATAATCGTTCAGGGGCGGAGTTCTATCACAGGTACCTTTTCAGACTCCAAGGAGATTCTATTATAACATGCAACCAGGGCAGGAAAACATTGCCCCAAACAAACAAAAGGCACCACAAATCGTCACCATCACCACCGCCGCCGCCACCATCAGCAACATCACGTCACCCCATAATGTAGGTCTATGTATACTGCACAGGCTAGCTCTTGGGAGAGTTGCCAGCTTCCTACTTTTTGAAGCACTCAACTTTGTATTCTATTGCTTTCCCCCAAGACAGGTCCTCAGATAGGAGGAGTACCCAGGGCAATGGCCTCATGTGACTATTTCCTCCTTGGGGCCAGCCACCAGCTCTCCTTTTGGGAAAGCATCTAGGAGTCTGCTCATTCCAAAGAACAACAGTGTGCCAGTTTTAGGCTTGGGGAAGGAAGTGGAAAACCCAAAGTAAGCTGGAAAACTAAGATTCCTCAGGGATGGGCAGGTGCCTCCCAGCTCCTCTCAGTTCCTCAATGCACATGCACATGCACTGTTTCCCGATAGACACCAGCCAGATTCCTTGCAGCGATGGCTTGGTCTAGACAAAACAAAGCGGCAATAAAAACAAGGCAGGAGGTAATGACTGCCTCTGAATCGCATGTACACCTTGTTTCAGACAGAGGGTAAGCCATCTGGATAACACTGCCGGCTCCAAACTGCAAGAAAAACAATGTCCTGTCCCCAGAGGGGACTGAGCCCTGATAAAGAAGGCTTTTGTCTCCAGAGGAGCCTCTTGGAGAGAGGGCACAAAAGTTTCAATTAGATCTGGCAGATGGGTCTTGTCTCAACTCCAAACATGTTATTCTGAGAGTGGCATTGGGATAGGAGAGCGGAGATAAGGCTAAGAGTCTGTGGTCTCGGAAGTGAGCCTGACACCCTCTTACACCAACAGACGAAGAATGACCCAAATGTCCCATAAAGGGGGCACGGAGTCATGATTCCCAAAAAGGAGTTCACACTGAAGAGAAAGAAACCCAGACAGCTTTCCAGCCGCAGGGCAATGTTTTGACAGCACCAATGGGGGGTGGGTGTGTGTGTGTGCAAGAGGTAACCAGGGACCGGAATTTTCATGAGGTATAAGCCCCTGGAAAACGCCTCCTTTGGCGAATGGACTGAAATGCTGAGGACTACAGGGCCTTCGAGCCTGGTGGAGCTTCTAGGTACTTAGAACATTGTGTCTCCCTGTCCACTTGAGGGTAAATGTCTATAAACGCACAAGCAGCGGCTAGACCTCCTGAGCCAAACCTGATGAGCTCTGCTCGAAGAAGCCAGACGCAGACAGTTGTCAGCTTTCTGGGCCGTGACATCTATGTTATCTCAGCCCCACCATCGCAGCAGGGAGCATCGATACACGAGCAAGTGGGTAACCCTGGGCCCAGTAAACTTCACTTAAAAATATAGTTTGGTCTCCTAGGCTCAGGAAGGAGGGAACCAAAAGAGAGGAACGAAGCAAACACCAAACAGACAAACAAACAAAAAGAGAGACACCCTTCTAACCCAGGAAGCCAAGGGGATGGAAGTCGCTCACCAACTTGGATCTCCACACCCTGAGCAAAAGTTCAAACCTTTACAAGTTTTTTTTTTGCTGGTCTTTGGGGATTTGGAGACTTCAGTGTTAACCAGTAGCATTCTGTGCTGGAGGTACAATGTGGTGTTCGTTCGGTGAGTTTGCTGTCCATCAGAGACCAACTCAGCAGGCCAGAGAAGTCTCACATCCCAGAAGCTGCTGACTTGGAAAATAGCCTTTTGGGACTCAACAATGGGATCTTGGGTTCAGAAAGAGTCATACCAGTAGTCTTGCTGAACAGTCTCAGAACAAGAGTTTAGACCGCCATCCCCTATGGCTTAGATGGAGGCTCTACTGGGGTCCTGAGGTAAGCAGGCAGAATTTAAATAGAAGTCAAGCTTGGTCCTCTTGGCCAGATCCTTCTGGGAACCCAATCTTGTAAGACATGAACCTGTGGACCCTACAGCCTGCTCCAACAGGCGGGCAGACAGGCAATCTAGGAAGAAACTGGCCTATCTCCTTTCTAGAGCCTCCACTAGAGAAATCCAACATCCCTGCAGACTAGCTGGGGAGAGAGTTGGGGTAAAGACATGTTCTTCCACACTTCTGAGGCCCAACACCAACATCAGGCAAGTGTGTGTTCACTGAACCCAGGTGCCTTCCAGAGCCTCTGGAATAGTATTACAATGGCCATCACCTTGACCTCTGGCTTTCCTTGTCTAAGGAAATACCATTTATGTGACAATGAAAATTGCTGTTAACAACTCACAGCTTCCGAACTTTTACACTATACAAATGTATTGCAGTGGACCTGTCCCCCATCAGCCTCTTCTCCGGTCCAGCTTCATTTAAAAGAACCAGTCTAGCCCATGGTACTTCACTGCCAGGAAGAAGGAAAGTAAGAAACAGGAAGAAATGAGGGGCAGAGACACCTCCCCCCACCCAGTGGTGATATCCCCAGGTCTCCTGGATCCCCTGCTCTTTCTGGCAAGAGCCCTACTCCTGAATCAGAGAATTCGCCTCTCACCCACCCTCTGAGTTCTGTAGTCAATTAGACCAGGGTTGCCCACACCTTTCCCCATGTCTTTCTTGACTCTTGCCAGGACCCCAATCATACAAGGCATGAACCTGAGGACCCAGTAGCCTGCTGGTCACTTGACAAGGCTGACTCAGCTGTTACTGGCTCTGTTTGCTCAGGAGGGTCAAGTTACCAAGTGGGCATTGGGACAGACATATTGACCTCAATCAGAACAGCTGACGTTATGTTGACATGCTGAAGTTACAACTCACCACACACAATAGAGACGAGCCATGTCCACCCAGAAGTGAGGCTAATTTTTTTCCCTTTCAACACATAAAACCAGAATCTTTGTTTCTGTGTAACAAAGGAAAAAGTGCCCAAGGCATCAACGCAAAGATGCTATCAGCAAGGGACCATTTTGTGGGCTTGGAATGGGAGGGAGGACATCTTCCAAGTGGACTCTAGAGACTGAGACCAGCAAGACTTGGGGTCTCATTTTATACTGGACCCCAAGTCTGTCCATTCAGACTTGGTGTGTCAGACTTAATTCTAAAGACCTTCTGGTAATTTTCAAATATTAAATCCACCATTCAAGGAAGATTTGTTGGCAGGGAGAATTTTTCCAAATGCACTGAAAACAATAAGAAACAAGAAATCCAGTCCTGCAAAGCCTTTGAGTCTGGCAGCCACAGCACTCAACTGTGCATACAGTCCAGTAAAGGTGGAGGAGATGGAGATGATGGAGATGGAGATGGAGATGGAGATGGAGATGGAGATGGAGATGGAGATGGAGATGGAGATGGAGACAATGATGATGATGATGATGATGATATGATGAGATGTGTGATTTAGGTGTGTAGGCTCTGGTGTGTTTGTAGTAAGAAGAAAAAAAGAAAGAAAACAAAACACCTCAAGCCCTCAAATTTTATATTTAGTGTGAATAATATGACAGGCAGGAATACAATAAAGGAAATGCACTCAGGGTTTTGGAAAGGAAAATTCAACTGCTATTCAGACAGTTTATGACTGCTATTTCACACACACACACACACACACCCGTGGTGGTGAGAAACTGAAGGGCGCTTCCACCACCAGGAATCCGCGGGACAGATACATTCCTGGGATAACACTGTGTGATTCTAATCTACAACATCTGTAAGATCAAGGAAAAACAAAAGAAGGAAAAGCACCAGACCCCTAATTTTCATCTCCCTCTTCCCAACATCCCCCCACACAAGCACATAGAGAAAACAGCCCTTGGGTTTTTGAAAACACCATGGGGGGGGGGGGTGGATCCTTGTGAACAAGAGAAACATATCCTTTTATTTCAATCAGGCTTTATTTAAATAAAAATAGATTTTTTTTTCTTAAAAAGAAACTCACTTTTGATTCAAGCCATTTGTAGTTAGTTATTGTTCAATATATGGCATTCGTTTGGCTTAAATAAGAAGAAAAATTCTAAGAATTTGGAAAACTAACCAAGTTTAACACTCTTGAGACTGGAAAAATACATTCTCAGGATAGTTCTTCCAAAAATGTCCTGTAGGGGGCACTAGAGGGGTATGGTTGAGGCTGACTTGGGAAATCACAGTCATTTCTGGTAAAAGTTGTTTGATGCAAGGAATGTCCCAGCCTGGTACAGTTGGCAAAAGTTCATTCTGGGGAATTTTGTATGTGTGTGTGTGTGTGTGTGTGTGTGTGTGTGTGTGTGTTTTCGTGTGTGCGTGCGCGCGCTCTCACAAAATGTGGCAGGAGGAAAAAAGTTGGTCTGATGTTCCTGATCCAGAAGGAAATGTCCTTGACTTGCTCTCACAAGTCACAGAACAGATAGCTGCCTTGAAAAAGTTCCGTGTCTTGTTTTGTTTTGTTTTTCATTTGAAGGGGGCCTGGCTGAAGAAAACAAGTTATGAAATGACCTATGTTTGTGTAACTGGCTGGATTGCGTAATGCCAGGGCCCTGAAACCGTAACAGCCAAGGAGCAAGGCATAGCATATATGTGGAGGTGTTGTCCCAGGAAAAAGAAAATCAGAAGGGGGAGGTACATCCAACTATTTCCAAGAAAATTAAATTGCCAGTGATTAACCTTTGAGATTGAGATTATAGCTACAACAGGAAATAGTTTTCGTGTTTCCAGTTCCTGCCATATACACAAGCAGAGGTTTAACAAGGGCTGTCTGCCTCCCACCCCACAGGTCAGTGGGACTCAGTACTAAGACCTTATGAAGCTAGACAGAGGGGGGAAGTGGCAGACAGCAAATTTATGGGGGATACAGGACCCCACAAACAAGGAGAACAGGGACAAATAGTATCCACTTGCTCAAGGGAAAACCAGGAACATCTCAGTGATTGGTCCACTGTGCTGCCATAAAGGAGGAAGGCGGTCACTAGCTGCCAGGAAAGCTTCCCCATGAAGAAGGCTGGGAGCAGAGCTGATTACAGACTTTATCTGCCGTGTAATAAAGTTACCTTGAGCCCAGATCAGGGTGGGTCATATCATAGCACAGACTTGGGAAGTAACAAAAGCAGAAGCCTATCATTGGGACCTCAGAACAGTTTTGTGGAAAGCCCTCCCCCACTGTTCCTCATCTCCCACCCACCGGCAAGGAGCGGAGAGGCCAGGCTGAGAGTTGGCTTAAGTGGCATTACCTTGCCAATCCCTCCGGTTTGAAAGACTTCTTGCTCATGCTGCTCAGCAGAATGGGCAGCCGGACCTGAGAATCCCATGCACTGGTTGTTGCTAATTGCAAAAGCCTCATGAGTTACAGCATGCTAGGAATTAGCCAACAGCTGCTTTTTGCTTGGGTAATGAGGCCCCATTACACACTGCTGGACGGAGTTCTCTTCCTTCATCCGAGCATCGGTTTCCTGTCTGATTTGCTTCCAAAACAGGGAATTGCCTCCGCTCACATCCTGGGCTCAAAGCCCTAGTGACACAGATTATCCAGTTGGGGCACTGATGTCCGGTCTGACTTCCCATCCAGGCCCCAGAGTCTGAGTGAAGCCAGGCAGGAAAATTATACTATGTCAATGCTCACTGTTTTGATCTCATTAGTGGAAGAAACAGAAGAAATGCAAAGCCCCTATGTTGATTGGGAAGGAGAGGTACACGGGGTCGGGTTATTGAATTTGAAAATAGGGGACAACAGATACAGACTCTAAACCCGTTGGCGAAGGATGTTTCGCCAACTGTACTGGGGTGCATACATAACCAACTACTTTTCAGATAGGATTTTGGTTTCAGTAGTAAGGGTCCACTGACGGCACCCACAATACTCAGACCAGGCTATCTACAGTGGGTGCTTAGTAGGTATGGGGGTTGGAGGAGCAACAGAGATTACACAGAAAAGCCATTTGGACGGACTCGCCATTCATGGGACATTACTTTGAGAGCTGGCCCTCTTTTCAGATTACAAAGAAAGTCATATTTTTATTATGTTTCCCAGCTCAGTCCACCCCTCCCTGGAAGACCCCTGACCTCCTATCTAGTTGACGTCTAGAGGTCAAAGACAAGGCCTATGGAGTAACTCTTGCTGCAGCCAGCTTGGTTAGGAACTCTCAGATCATGACTGAGGTGGGCTTCAGGTGGCAGGGGACCTTGTGAGTTCATGCAATTCCCTCACAAGATCATGTATGTGGTTCCTGCGACACAAGTCAGGTATCTCCCCCACCCCCACCGCACCACCAATACCTGTTTGGTACCTACAGAGACACAGATTACAGGCACAATCCCTCAGTGCAAACCAGTCTGGCTGCTTCAGAAAGAGATGTTTTTCTACTTCTAAAACCATTCGGGAGCCCAAGTGATGTCTCTCTCTCTCTCACTTCTCTCTGGCAGCTTCTTTGCTCCAGGTACCCCCAAGCACCTCAAGGTTCTGCTGGGGGGTGTGGGGGGGGGAGTACAGGCTCCTGTCCAACCCTTACCGGAAGCTGGAGGGGGGTGTCACAGGAGGTGTCAAGAGCCAATCAAAGCCAGCTTCTTCCTTCCTGACCTTCGCACCTAATTCCCAGAGGCAACCCTCGTCCTCTCAATCACTTGAAAGAGCCTAGCCTTGTTTCGGAGTCCCCAATCCCTTTCAGAAAACAGCTAAGACCGAAGAATAACAGAAGAAGGAAGGGTTAAAAAGCGCACCCCCCGTAGGGTCCTTGATGGTTGGGAGGGGCTTAGGGGGCGCAAAGATTTCTTGCCGATCCACTACCTAGAAAGAGGAAGGTGAAAAGGGAGGGAGAGCGGCTCGGAAGGCAGCAACAGGCTTCCCGGAGGGGACCTGTAATTTCAGGAGCTTTTCTGGAAAATTAAGTAAGAAATGGGAGAGAGGGTGTCGTTGGCTCTTAAAGCCCACTCTCCGCTTGTTTAAAAGAAAAAAGTGGAGGGATAGGTGGGGCGGAACAGAACAGAACCCCACAACTTACAGCGGTGACCCCTAAGTATTTTTCTAGCCTGGCCAGGAAAGGGAAAAGACGGAGGTTGGGGGTGGAGGCCGTGGGAGCGAGAAGAGGGTAGGAGTCTGCCCGCGCCGCCAGGTGCACCCCGGCCCGCACGTACCTGCTGGCCGCCGCCACCGCTGGAGTAGGACTCGGCGTGCGCAGGAGAGCCACTGCTGCCCCGGGACGAGGTGTCAAAGTTCCCGGGATAATCCTGGTACATGATCCGCGGTGGGGGCCGGAGAGGAAACAGGGTGGTTTTCTTCCCCGCCCTCGCCGCGGCCGCGCACAGTCTGCTACGTGCTCGCTGGTCCACCGGCCCGGCGGCGGGCTGGGCTTTTCGCTCCCCGGCTGTCCCCCAACCCAGGCGACAGGAGGCAGCGACACTCGGGAAATGACCCCCCCGATCGCCGCGCACCGCACTTCGTTTCTGCTCTGCAAGCTCCGCGGAACCGGTTGTCCACCGGGTCCCTCCCTCTAAAAAGTCGGCGCGTCCCTCGGTCCCTCCCCTGCGCGCGCCCTTCCGCCCCCGCGCGCAGCCGGAGCTCTGCCGGGACACACGGGCTGGAGAAAAATGGGCAACGCGAAAAGACTAGGAGCCCCGCGAATGTCGCTTGGCAGCTCTGGGGGACTCCCTACCCGATCTCCCAGGGCGCCAAAAGGGCGAAAAAGAAAAGCCGCCGGTTGGGAGAAACTTCTGTTTCCTCCTTTTAGAGAAGGAGCCCGAGAATAAACTTCCTGTGGCCAACTCGCCGCCTGAGTTTCCCGGCGACTTGGACACTTGACTTAGGACAAGGCGGTGAGCGCCGGTTCAGCGGCCCCGATCGCGCCGGTGGGACAGCGCCCGTGGGGTTCCAGGCTGAGCGGTGCTGAGAGGGACGTGTCTCCGCGTCGCAGTGACCTGCACCCCGTGCGGGCTCCGGGACAAGCCAGCGTCGCGCGTCTCGCGTCTCGCCTCGCTTCGCCCTCCCCTCTCTCCCCCTCTTTCTTGCGCGCTCTCTCTCTCTCTGTCCCTGCCGAGCGCCGCTCGCTGTCTCGCTCTGAGCCCCTGCGCTCTGCCCGAGATGAGTCACTACAATGGCACGAGTTCAACTCCACACTCTTTATTCTCCAGCCCCGCACCATGTGGATCCACTCACGTCAAGCCTAGACTCCACCTAGCTGGGAGGAGCGCTCGAGGCGGCGGGGGAGGAGGCCCGGGACGAGGAGGAGGAGGAAGAGGCGCGGGAGGGGAGGGGAGGGGAGGGGAGGAGGAGGGCGCGGCGCTCCCCTCCCGGCCCCGCTCGCGGTCGCGCTGACGCCAGCCGCACACCCCGCGCGAGGAAGGCGGGCGGCGGGGAGGATGGGAGCCCGTGGCCCTCGCACTATGGGGGCGCCGAGGCCACCCGCGTTCTTGCCGATCTCCTCCACCCCCCCTGGGGCGCAGCGCCCTTGGTCTGTTCCATTGGCGCACGTTGCCAAAGATGGTCATTTGCGTTAGAGGACGCGAGTGCGGGTTTCCTCGCATTCGGGTGACGTGGAGGGAGAGGGATTCCCTCGCCTGCTCCCTAGTGCGCCCTGGCCTCCCTACCTCCTCCCCCCATCCCCACCCCAAAAGGAAGGGGCTTGGGGCGGGGCCCTGAAAGCGGCCGCGTGGGCCTGAGCTACGGGTTCTGGAAAAAAAAAATCGCAGCCTGAAGACGAGACGGGCGGCTCAGTGCGGCGCCACCGCGAGGCCGAGAGACCGGCGCGCAGAGCCGCTCGCGGGGAGGGCGCGGCCGTGCGCAGTCGTCCGCACCCTCGGCGGCGCCGCCCGGTGCAGCGGGCGTCCTGGGCGCACCGGGCACCCGCGCCACCCTGCGGCCGGGTCTTGGAGGGGTGCGGCACGGCGCCGCCAGGCGGGGCTGGCCTGCCCATTTTTTTACTCGGTGCCTGGCTGCCCACTGCTTCCCCTTTGTGTGTGTGTGCGCTCTTGGCTTTTTCTTTTTTTGGTTTTTAAAATTATTATTATTTATTTAGTTTTGCCCTTCCAATCAATTTGCTAGAAGTAGTATTGAAGATGAAATTAGCTAACGAAACATTCCGGCAGTCCTCTGTGCTAGACAATTAGGACACATCTAATAGCAGTAACCAGGCCTTAAAAGCAAATCGGGTTGTTAAAAAAAAAAAAAAAAAAAAAACTGGGGGCCGAGAGGTGTGCCCCAAGTTGCCTTGAACTGTTTTGGAGCAAAGTTCAGGGCGCGCGTGGCCGGACTTCTGGCTCTTCCCGCCTTGCTGGGTGGGGTGGCACTCAGGGTAAAGAGCGCAGGCCTTGGAGTATGAACGCCTGGCTATGCTATTTACGAGCTGTGAGATTTTGGGCGAGTCTAGAGTCTCGGTTGCTCTATGTAATGAAATGTTTGGAGTAGGACGACCTTCTAAAGCTTTCGTCTGCTCTGGATAGCCAACCATCCCCAGAGAGAGTACAATGTGTACAGATACGCGCTGTGCCAGGGGTTGACGAACTCTTTCTTTTGAGGCAGGGTCTCAGGTAGCACAGGCTGTCCTAAAATTCGCTATATGTCAAAGATAAGCCTCTACCTCCCGAGAGCCGAGATTACAAGCGGGGGGAAAACGTTGTTTTTAGCCATCCTTAAGCAGTGCATCTGTTTCCTTAAGCTTTTGAGGAGTGAATGGGAAGATGGGTTGTTGGGATTGTGTTGAGGACATTGAAGCACTATGCATCTCCCATACCACATCTGGGGTCCTCAGTTTCCTTATCTGTGAAGTGGGGGCGTTACTAGGAAAGAAAAATAAGAGCTGGGAACTCGAAGCTTTCCCGGGGCTCTATATAAAGCGCTGGCGTTTCCGGGACGGCTGGCGGCATCTGGCTGCCCCAAGGGCCCCAAGATACGGTAATCCCAAACAATACTCGGGGTCATTGTTTACAGTTATAAAACACATTCTGTCCTGAGCTCCATCCCCAAGGACTTGTGCGCGTGGTGAGCCGAGGTGGCCAGACTCCTCGCGTTTCTACAGCTACCCTCCCAGCAGAATGTGCAGCTCTGCAGGCTGGCGAACCGGGTGTGGGGCAGGCGTACACGCACGCACCAGCCGTGGGTGCCTGGCCCATCACCCCCCCCCCTTCATCCCTGCGTCCTGGCCTGCCTGGGTGTTTACGCGCCTCTCTCAGCAGGACTGAGTAAATGCAGCCCTTTGACGCAAAACGGATCAGCCCTTCCCCAGCAGAAGCAGCAAAACCCAGAAAACTGGAGGTGGGGACGGGGGCAGGGCATAGAAAAAAATCGTGACACTTTCCCACTCGCCTCGCCCTGTGAAGCGCGGGTCCTCGATCGCCCTGGAGAAATCTTGGAGGGTTGCGGGTGAGCAACTGGGGGCGCGGCTGGGGTGCGCAAGAGCCTCCCCGAGGAACCGCGTGTCATGGCAGCACGGATAGACGCAGTTTTGGTTTTCCTTCGAGCCTCACGGGCTGTCCGGCCCTCCCCCAGCCCGCATTCAATAATCGTGAGCTTCTGGGTCTCTCCCACACAGTCCTTCCAGTAACGCGGGGCGGGAGTGAGGGGAGGAGGGGGAAGGGGAACAGGAGCTTCCTCCAAGGCCTCCGCCATCCCGGGCGCGCCCAGCCACTAGCAGGCGCCGCCGGGAGCGCGCCTTCGGGCCAGCGCAACCTCGCGCCCTCGCCCGCCCCCGCCCGGACCCGCTTCCCCGGTCTTTTCCTTTCTTGTGGCTTCCCGTAAAGCCCAGCAGCCCCCAGACGTCTGCAGAGCATCACGGAATCTGTGCTGATGCAAGTCGCCGGCCTCCCTTTGGTGCGCCCCGGCCCGCCTGAGAGCGCTTTGATCCCTGCCTGGCCCTGCTCCGGAACGTGAGCTGGTTTCCCGTGCCTGCCTGGCCTGGAAAGGAGACCTACGTTCCACAGCCTAGGCCACCTTTCAGTCCTGTGGCACCAGAGGCAGAGCTGCCCGGGCAACTGTCCTCCCTTAGTTCAGTGGCTGCTTGAAGTTTGCCCTATCTAAACCCAGTTCAGCGGCGCCTACGTGGGAAGACATCCCTGGGGGCACGGGGTTAAGAAGGGGCTGGAGTAAGACGTTCAGAACAGGTCTTAAGCCCCAGTGTCTCGAATCTTAAGGAAAACAGATACTGTCGCTTGTAATTCCCACAACAAACATTTAAAGTGGCTCTCATTCCCAAGTGTCAGTTCAAGCAAGTAACGCCAAGTAACTTGTCCTAGGGAACTGGCCAGTGTTTAATAACGAGATGGGAGTACAGCCACCTCTGACTGATTCTGTCTACCTACCCCTTCTCCCCCCACCCCCACCCCCACCCCCGCAATACCTGCATCCTACTGGAATGTCTTTCTGGTTTTCTAAGCATGGACTTCATTTGTTCGTGGCTTTAACTGACACTTAAAAGATGCCCCTTCTTTCTCTTCTGAGTAAACAGGTGGAGTGAAGGAAGGGAAGAGATATGCTGCGGTGGGAGGGAAAAAAAAAAAAAGGTAATCTGGGCTGATTCTTCATCGATTCTCTGGGTGTCTGGACCCTCCTGTTCCACCCCTGCTGGTTTCCTTGTTATCCCATCCAGCCCAGATTGCCCTTGAGAGACACCTTAGATTTTAGAATGATTGTTCCTCTCACTGGCCCACCTATCAGAGCGTGGAGCATTTCGTGAAGACCTTTCATACACGTGGCTTCACTTGTCTTACAACAGCCTCAGGAAGAGCACGGTCAGTTGTGGACCAGACTCAGACTGCCAAAGCAAAGCCTGAAAAAGAATGAAGTGCCAAAGCAGCCTCCTCAGCCTGTGGATGTCTGCAGCTGAACTAAAGCCATCTCCCATGACCTTAAACCCAGTGTTCTGCCAACCGTGACAGTGTGCAGACTCTACTCCTTAGTGAAAACCCTTACCCTCTCACACTGCTGGGGGGGTCTGCAGCCATCACATTATAGTAAAAACAAACAGCACATTAGACAATCTGTTCTTATTCCTGAAAGCATTTATGTTTGAAGCCAGAGTGTTGGTTAAGGTTTCTACTGCTGTGATAAAACACCATGACCAAAAGCAGCTTGGGGAAGAAAGAGTGTCTGGCTTACTCTTCACATCACAGGAAGTGAGGGCAGGAACTCAAGGCAGGAACCTGGAAGCAGGAGCTGAAGCAGAGGCCATGGAGGAGTACTGTGACTGGTTTGTTCCCTGTGACTTACTCAGTCTGTTTACCAATCTGACACACACAATCAGGACACACACACACACACACACACACACACACACACACACACACAGCCCAGTCTGGTGGTGTGCCCCCAGTGAGCTGGGCCTACCCACCCCAATCTTAAATCAGAAGGATGCATTAGAGACTTGCCTCCAGGCAATCTGATAGAGGCAAATTCTCAAAGAAGGTTGCTCTTCTCAGAAAACTCTTTAATTTGTGCCTAGTTGCCCACCCACCCCTCCCCCCACAAAGCCAAACAAACCAACAATAGGACAGCCTTTTTAATACAGAAATGTTGGAGTTTTCTGAGGGCCTAGAAATTTGTCAAGAGGCCAATGGCAAGCAGATTTCAGCGCAAAGGCTCAAAGGACAAGGTCTTTGTGGTGACCTCTTGGGGAGGGTCCTTTGGGAGAGGGTTGGAGAAACAGGGAATTTAATATAGCCATTGTCTGGCAACAGCTGGAAACAGACCACCACAAGAGTTGTAGGGGACTATTGAGAGCCACTAACTAATTCTGAGGGGTGTGTTTGTGTCTGTCAGGTGTGAGGGTCCAGGAAAGACTGGGAGCCGCTGCTTCTCCTAAGGGGCCCACAGGGTGTGGGAATATGGGGTTTTGAGTGAACAAGACAACCCCTGTGGCTGTCTAGCATCTGCTTGAGGACCCAATGGGCACTTGCAGGGTATGTACTCTGAGATGTAACACTTATAACCTACAGTGATCATAGCTATGAAGAGGGAAAGCAGGCACTGTGGCACGCGCCTGTAGTCTAGGTATTTAGGTGAAGGCAGGCAGGCTGATCAGCAGCTCAAGATCATCCTGGCTACATAGTGAATTGAAGACTAGCCTGGGCTACATGAGACCCTCTCAATAACAATGACAACAAAAGCCAGGCATGGTGACACACACCTTTAATCCTAGCACTCAGGAGGCACAGGAAGGTGGATCACTGTGAGTTAGAGGCCAGCCTGGTCTACAGAGTGAGTTTGAGGACGGACAGGGCTAACCAGGGCTACACAGAGAAACTCTGTCTTGAAGAAAAAAAGAAAAAGAAAAGAAAAAGACAAGTTATATTTAGATGAAATAAATGTTCCACCAAATGAGTTCTGAGGACCAAGCTGGTCCTCTGGAAAAGTAGCCAGTGCTCTTAACCACTGAGCCACCTCTCCAGCCCCAGGGCCGCCCACAGCTATCTGCAACTCTAATCCCACTCGATCCAACATCCTCTTCTGCCTCCTCCTCCTCCGGGGCACTGCATAGGTGTAGTGTACACAGAGATGAAGCAAAACTCTCATCCCCACGAATTAATAAATAAAATATTCATCTGGTGGACATTAGAGGTACCTGTGTGTGCACGCACCAACCCTTCTGGTTGCAGAATTCTATATACTCCGGTGAATTGTATTACCCTCAATAAAACCAAACAGTAATAAACTAAGCTATCAGTAGCCTCAACCCACATATGGAGATAGTTCTACAATGTTTTGGTCAACAACTTCTGGGGGACATCAGGGACCATCTCTGACGTTGGGTCAGAGTACTCTGCAATGTTCACACCATGACAAAGGTGCCTAGTGACGCATCTCCTAGGAAGTGTTGCCATTGTAAGAGAGTATGTGACTACACATTAAAATTTTGGAAATTGTGCACAAATAACACCCTTCTGCCCTCTCCCCCATCCCTCCCACAGACTCTAGAGGGTAGGATACTACTCAGCATTCAGGAAAGAGAACCTCCCTGCCACATGTGTGTGTGCTAAAGCCCCATACATTCCAGAGCTGGTGACAGATGTGGCGCTCTCATTCTGAAGTCTCACTGAGTCAGAACGGAAGTCATCCCTGGCAGGAATGGAATGTTTGTCAGGTCCCAAGGAGGAAAAGACCCAAGGAGAAAAAGATCAACTTCCCCACCCCTTCTCCTAGTCTCAGCTCCATCCAAGGATTATAGATTCAGGATGTGCTTTGCCCTTAGCTGTCCAGCTCTGCCAGCTCATTAGTTAGGGAGATGCCCACAGACAAGCCCACAGGCCAATCTGATGGAGGTAATCCATCTGTCCCTTCTCACAGGTGACTATCGTTTGTGTCAGATTGACAAAAACTAACCAACAACCCATTTTCTAGATAAAGAAACTGAAGTTCAGGGGTCACGTAGATGGCTCAGCAGGTAAAGGTCCTTCCTTGCCACCCAGCCCGACACCCTGAGTTTGGTCTCAATGACCCACATGGTAGGAGAGAGGCAACTTCCGAAAGTTGTCCTCTGACCTCCACACATGTGAACTGTGGCACCCACACACATACGCACAAACATGCTAAGTAAATAAATATAGCTGAGGTTCAGGTAAAGCAAGCCACAAATTCAAGGTCAACCGTGGGAAGACAAGAATCACTCAGAGGAACGATAGGTGCCGCCATAGCCGATGTCAGGACTCTGTCCATCTGTCTTGAGCCTGTTCCGTTTGCCTGGCCCACCATCCCTCTCCTTCCTGTGGTGACTCTGATCTTCCTTTAGGAAACTTCCAGCCCCTGCTTCATGTGCCATGGCGGACCCTTGGACTGTAGGGTGAATGCATGTGCACATGATACAGGCTAGCAGCCTCCTCTGGAAGTGGTCAGCTCGGGGGGAGGGGAGTGGGAGAGGGATGGAAGGCAGGAGAACTGCTGAGCTTCTGACAGTGGGCCTGAATCTCCTTTATAAGTACATAACTGAGAAAATGTCAGCACAGACTGGAGATTAGATGCTGCCCAGAATTACTCTCAATTTCGTCAGACAAGTTGATAACATGAACTGTCTTATATAAATATTATTTAGAGACATACTGAAGTGCATGGGGTGACAGGCATAAGGCTTGAGGGTTTCTATGCTAAGGGATTGAATAGAGTTTCATGCCCATTAAGCACTGAGCCACATTCCTGGTCCCTGCGTTTTATGAGTTTGCTTTAAAATACTTCAGCTAAAAGGGGAGGAAAATATTTCTATACATTCCTATATGAATGCATGTTACGTATGCATATGCTTTATTCTATACATAGATCTGTAGCTAATTAACAAACAGAACGTTGAGCAAAAGATCCCAGACACAATATACCACATACCATTCCATCCCTTAAATTCTGTTCTAAAGGCAAAGTGGCTCTGTGATCTAGACGGCAGACGGCAGAATGTGGCGGGCCTTGCAGAATCAGGGTTGGGTCAAAATGAAGAATCCTGAGGGCTCTGTGCTGGCTACGTCCATCTGCTTCTTGACTGTGTGTATAGGTGTGTATAGGTGTGTATAGGTGTGCTGTGAAACACGTCACTATGCAAAGGACTTGTGTACCTTAAGGTATGGTTTATGCTTCAGTAAGTGTACTCCAAAACTACCGTTGCACACAGAGGTGGGGGTGGGGCTGAAGAAATCAGGAATCCTCCATGGCCCGCATATGGAGAAGACACAATAGGAATCTGCAGGAAACCTACATTCTCTAAACAATTTTGTGAGTTATCTTTCGTGGACCAAGGAACACATGTAATGGGCCACAGTTCAACACTGAAGCATCTAATTTCAAACGATCAAAGGAAAGTGGCTTCTGAGTCTACGTTCACTGGCCTGTCCAAGTGTCTGAGGCAGGCTCAGATGTGAGGTGCAGACCTCCTTAGACTCAGCCAGACAGCCTAAGTGTGCTACCCAAGGAGGGAGCCAGGTTCTGCCCGAATCCCTGCTAATTCCCTCTGATCATCAGCACACTCCCTCCCGATATGGTGTGGACCAGCTGCTGTGGGTCACTGGCTCATGAGGTCCACTAGGAGCCCAGGGAACAAGACTGTGTTATCTCCACCAAAGTGCACATCATGTGATTTCCTGTTGGGGACACATGAGCTCTTGAAAGAGGAAGGGAGAGCCCTGGAAAGAGTGAAGCAAAGGTGGAAGGAGGGATGGAAGGGGCTCCACTGGCTCTGCTATTGGCATAGCTCTGATGTTTTTAGAGACAACCTCAGAATTGTGGACTCATCCTGGGGTGTGAGGTCCACTGTGCCAGTTGCCTGCTGTATAACTTGATGGTTGGTCCATTGTTTACACCCAACCCACTTACTTGCAACGTGTTTGTGTGTCTGTGTGTATGTGTGTGTGTGGTGTGTTTGTCTGTGTGTGTGATGTGTTTGTGTGTGTGTGTGGTGTGTTTGTGTGTGTGTGTGTGTGTGTGTGGTATGTATATACAAGTGTGGGATGTGTATGTGATATGTTTATGTGTGTATTGTGTTTGTTGTATGTGTGTGTCTGTGTGTGATGTGTGTGTGTGTGTGTCAGTGGTGTGTCTGTGTGTGATATGTTTGTGTGTGTGTGTGTGTGTGTGTGTGTGTGTGTGTGTGTGGTATAGGGGGTGCTGATTCTGTGTCTACCTAAGAATGTAAAAAAGGCTAGTGATTAGATTAAAGAGCTGGGAGTTAGTCCTGTAGGTTAGTCTGCCACCAGGTGCACTCCGGCCTGCTGGCTGCCGCCACCGCTGGGGTAGGACTCCAGTAGGACTCAGTGTGTGCAGGAGAGCCACTGCTGCTCCAGACAGACGCAGTGTCAAAGTTCCCGGGATAATCCTGGTACATAACCCACAGTCAGGCCGGAGAGGAAACAGGTTGTGCTACCCTAAAGCAAAGTAAGTCTGGCAGTTCCCAGACCTCTCCACAGCTCGCTCTCCTCCCGTGGGCTGTATGCTGATAGTAATATCAAGTCCTTAGACCAGAGTGGCAAAATGGCACAGCAAGTAAAGGTGCGTACCAGCAAACCTGATGACCTGAGTTCAACTCTTACCGAGTGGGTGGGAGAGAAGCTGCTTCCACAGGTTGTCCTCTGACATCTATTTGAGCACATGTGCCCACACATGTGCGTGCACGCACAAACACACACACACACACACACACACACACACACACACACTAAGCAAACAAATAGATAGCATGTAATAAAGGATCTTTGATCCACTACAAGGGTTATGTGCACATATATTTGTTGAAATTATCATTCTCCATTTATTTATAACCCAACATAATACCCAAAGGGTCTCTGTGTCTGTGGGAAGAGTTGGGAAGCTGTGGGAAGGACTTGGTATGACCGATGTTCATAGTGTTACGTTCTGCTCCCTGCTTCTCACAATGTTCTGGGGGAACTCGGGATACAATTTCTAAAAATGGCACAAATGGGGAAATTCCATACACAGGACAGCTAGAGGAAGTGGGAGAAACAGAGGAAATTGGAGGCTGGAAGAGGCACCCAGTTTCCTCCCAAGAAAGTTGGGTTCTTGGACCTCTGAACCTTCTGTTGCCCAGAGGGCACTGGGAGTATGGGCATGATCAGAAGGAGCAGACTCTGTAAGATCCAGCAGTGTCAGAGCTGGAAGGAACCCAAGTGTTCATTTGTGCAACGCCCTCAACACTGTTAGATACTTGGAGATTTGAAGGTCAATGGTGGGTGAGGAAGACTTGCTTCCGGTCACCCAGAGTGGCAGGGGCAGAGCTGCAGCCGTCTGGACATCAAGTATAGGACACTATTTCCAAGTAGAGGGTCCGTGTACATTTTCCTCACTTTGGCTGGGATACCTGGAAGCAGGTAGACAGAAAGGCTCGACTGACTGCCTTCTCTACGTGTGCCTGGGTGCCCAGCCAATCAACATGTGCGCAAAGGGGCTGCTGAACAGCCCTACAGCCAAAGAATATAACAGAGCCGAGAGCAAACACAGAACCTTATTGTTCAGACCAGCAATTTCTGCACTGGGTGGGGCATTTATTTATTATCACATTTATTTCTTTTCATTAACAGAAAGCAAACATTCCCCACCCCAGGAGCTGGAAAGCTACCACCTGTACCAGAGGATAGATGATGTCTCTCCAGAGCGATGGAGGGTGGATTCACCCTTCTCTTTCCTCAGATCGAGATCAGCTGACCTAGGGAGAGCTTCCACACCACCAGATGCAGTGGTGAAAACTAACAGTGAAAGCTATGGCATGAGCCTTGGGTGAAATAGTGTGTCATGTTCTATACTACTGTCGGCTGCATTCTATAAAACGTTAGAGGTGGTAAGAATTAAGTGATAGGCGTGTGGGGGCCCGCTAACCTGGTTCCCTATATGCAGACACTCAAAAGACAAAGCCACAGCCGTAGTTAAAAGCAAAGTGAACTTCTTTGGCAGAGATTCCACTGGTGCTCCAGAATGGCTCTGAGGCTAAACAGAGCAGAGGGTAAGAGTCCAGGTGTTCCAGATGTAATCTCAGTTAGAGGTGTGTATGTGGGGCCAGAGGGGACAAACTGAGCTTTTAGGGTCACAATGCTTCCAGCTCTCATTTCAAGGTCTCCAGCTCCAGGTTGGAGCCCCCACCCCCAGCTACCTGTATGCCCGAGTCATCCAGGCTCCTCTCCCTCAACACGAGTCCTTTCCCTCTCTCTCCTCCCTCTCACTGCCTCTCCTATTCTTCCAGATCCCATTTCATAAGGTCCCACTTTTGATAGTTATTTATATTTTTTTTGCTCCCAGAAAAAAATAAGTAGGATGTAGGTGAGGTCCTTCGTTGTAGCTTTATAAAGCTTTCAGGGAAGCTTAGTGCAGTGTAAGGGGGGTGGTGGGCTGAGGCTAGGCAGGCAGCACTGGGTCAAAGGTGGGCTGGAGGTCTGAATCCCGGGGGACAGGACCACATGGAGGGAGGAGTTCCTCTCTCCCTTTCCTCTCTGTAGGATTTCAGAAGCAGGCAGGTGAGAGGCCTCAGCCTTAGGAGGAGGCTGGGGGCCAGCCTACTCTGCTGACCTCTCTAAGATGCTGAACCATCTGGTGCTAGGGAGGGAGAGAGAGACTTCGAACTATAGAATTTGACTGGGAAAGCTGGAAAAGGCCTCTGGGAATCTCTCAGGTTGGCATTTCCCACCGCACTGAGGAAGTCTTGCCCGGTGCTAAAGGAAGATGGTAGCTGATAAAAGAACTCTGGTTTTTTGTTTTGTTTTGTTTTCTAGTAAGTTTGGAAAATACTGTGTGAATACAGTTTCTTCACTCAAGACTGCTCAGAGCCTTAAAGATTCCAGAGGCATTTGCCAACCTCTGGGATGTGTGACTCAAAACATCTTGTGAAACGGTGACTCAGCTGCCCTCTGGTACTGTGGAAACTGAGGCTTGGAATCCCAGGGGCAGCCACCAGGGTGTCCACGGTTGGTGCTCTTTCCCAAAGAGCAAAACTAAAAAAACAAAACAAAACAAAACAAAAAACCAAACTCATAATAGATAAAGACAGTGTGTACAGTAAGATGCTTCAACATTTAAAGGCACCTGCCACCAAAAAGGACAACCTGAGTTCTGAGTTCCATCTTTAAGAGTCATGTGATGGAAGGAAAGAGCCCACTCCTGAAAGTTGAACTCTGACCTTCACAGGTGTGTGTGTGTGTGTGTGTGTGTGTGTGTGTGTGTGTGTGTGTGTGTAGATGAAGCTATCTTGTCACCTTTCTGATTTTGTTTTATTCATTGTGATTGGGGCAAAGGATGTGGGAACTGAGAGCTGATTTACTGACAGATAGATGTTCTAGAGGCCAGGGGGCCCCCACTGAGTAGAATTAGTTCAATTCCTCCCAGGTAAGAACTTCAATCAGACCTGTTTGAATGTGGATGTAGCCAGTTGTTAGGGTAGTGAGCTTGCCTTCCTTAGAGAGTTCCAAGCTGTAGCTGACTGATCACTAGCTGGTAGGACAGGTCAAAGGGAGATCCTCATCAAAGTCCCCAGACTGTGTCACAGCAAAATGAATATCTGTAGATGTAACGATATGAAAGCTCTTGGGATGAGCGCTTGTCTGAGTGGACCCTAAATTCAAGGTTGGGTGTCCTTTTAAGACCAAAGCAGAGAGCAGTTTACACATGCAGAGACCTACGCAGTCTGGAAATGAGAACAGACAGATGCAGCCACAGCTAAAGGATGCCAGCAACAACCCCAGGAGCTTAAGAAGCAAGGAAAAGACCTTCTGTGTTCTGAAGATCAAAACTAGGACCGGTGGACAAAGGTGGCCCCAGAGCCCTGAAAGACATTTCTGTGGTTTTGGATGACTGGTGCCACTGGGGAGGGTGAGGGGTGTATAATGTGTAAAAGAGAGGCTGCAGCTCTGACGATTGGGGTCTTTTCCCCACGCACACACTGCCAGTACCCCTGCCGATGTCGGCATGTGGTGACGTAGTAATGAGGAAACTAAGATTTCCTATCTATCCCTGGAAGAGGAAGCTATGACTGAGTGCTAGACACAGGACGGGAAGGGCAAGCTGGCCACTTTCAAAGTTAGTCCCTTAAAGGACTTACAGGCCACTTTTGGGCCTTTAGGGTATGGAACTATCTCTACTATATGGCTTACCAGGCAGGTGGCCTTTAGCACTGGGTAAGAAGGTAGGCCAGGACAGCAGCCTCATCTTAGATGACACTAGGAGACTGCTGAATTCTACACCATGGCTGGGACAGCAATTTATCCTGGGACTTTGCCTCAGTGACAGAAATCACCCCAGTTATAACTTGCCTACCACACACACACACACACACACACACACACACACACACACACACACAGTACAACTAGCCTGTCCCCACGAGTGCACTTTTACACACACCTATGAGTTCTGTCGCAACTACCTCTCTGCCCAGAGACAAGCGATGACATGTCTGCCTGCCCGTCTCTTCTTGCCTTTAGTCCCTGGCAAATTAAGACCAAACCCAAGTTGCAGGGCAAAGGAGGATCAATTACCAGGCAGAGGAGGAGACTGCGGTTTGAATGTCTCAGCCGCAGCTTGGGGAGACCTGGGGACAGAAGAGAGGGGTGAAGCCATCAGATTTCTTTAAACTATGGATGACCCAAATGTCTGCAGCTGTGGGCAAAACAGTCATGTAACTTTGTCCCTAAAGCCTGGCTGGGTGTTACCTTCCTCCTGGGGACACAGAATAAGCTTTGCCCACCTGAAAGATGGATGCTCTGGGCAGGAGTCCCAACCTGGGCACACCTGTGTGTGCAGTCTGACTGGCTCATCCAGAGCCCAGAGCCATCCCTGAGAGTCCTCCCACCTCCCCTTCCTCAGGGTGGAGAGTGCTCCCTGCTGCTGCCCAGTATCCAGCACAGACTTCCTGCTTCCCTGGAAGCCACTTTTAGAGGAGACCCCTGTGGACTTCTGACTTCCCTCTTCCTTCTCACTCTCCAAAGTCCTCATGAACCCTAGTAACCTAGCTGAGAGAACCCAGTTGAGAGAAACAGGTCGCCCAGCACTCCCTCACCCCACCCCCTTTGTAGGTCAGAAATGTTTTGTAACTAGGCTCCCTTGTGTTCAGGGATGCTTGTTGTAAGGTTGTTTTGCTCAGCTGGGCAGGGTTGGGCTGAAGCCCCCCTGTCCTCAGCTGCCTTCTCCCCCTCCCTGCACCACCCTAATTTCAGGCTCAACTGTGCGTGTTTAGGGCTTAATTAAACTCCTGTCTTGCTTTCAGTAGAGACACTTTCCGCCCCAGGGAGTTGCTACCGTGCTTTGTGGGGAGGGCAGGTCTGAGCAGGCTCTCCAGAGATGATCTGCTTTGAGAGGGAAGGAACATGCCTTTTGGAAGCTGCTGGGAACCGCCATTCGAAGGGAGCCACTTTGGACTCCTCACTGAGGGCTCTGAAGCACCCAGGAGCCTCCCCACCTCGGCCTCCTCCACATCCCTGCTTGCCTCTGCTCACTTATTCCAGGTCGGGCTGCCCAGGTCACCCTGTTCTCCCGTGCCCTGCCCTGCCCTGTCCTTCCCTGCCCAGCCAGCCAACAAGAGCCTTGAGCACCACCCAGCCACTGCTGGCCACACCCTAGCCTCACTGTCCCAGAGTCCTACGGGAACAGGCTCCCACCCCGAGGAACTTTGGACCTCCCTTGAGCCCTCAAGAGGATGCAAAGAGCCCAGCAAGGAGGGCTTGCAATCCAACCTAAGAATGGATTCCGAAGCCCAGAACTCTCTAGAAAACATCTGAGGGGGGTTCCTGGGTTAGCCCTTTAGAATCTGTTCATCCTTGAATCTATTGTCCCTACATGCTAGCCTCAGTTTCCTTATCTGGATGTCGGAGTGTATACCTCTCTTGCAAGTGTGAAGGGAGATCGAAACACATAATGTTGGAAAGACAACATTTTGGTAACTTTCCCAGAAGGCTGCACAAACATTAAAATCTTGATCAAGGTTGAGCAAGCTGTAAGCAAAACTGCTCATGAATCTTTAAGCATTTTCCCTCCAAAAGATCTGCACCCTATATCGGGTGTCCACCCATCTCTTACCCTGGCTAGGACAAGCTGATCTTGCCACCTCTGCACTCCTTTCCATGGTTTCAAAGTCCCCATGGGGGTTGCTATCCTGGTCTTTCCCCACAACAGTTTTTACTACCAGGGGAATAGAAGCAAGGAGGAGCAAGGGCCTTGTCCAGACCTCACAGTCTGCTAGAGAGATAGCCAGGGCCTACAGCCAGGTCTCTGATACCCTGCCCAGTCTCCAAAGTCCTGTTGCTGTCACTGGGATGAATCTGCTTTCTGACAGATCCTTTATGTTTGCAGGGGCAGAGGTGGATCATGGATACAACAACCTGCTGCAGTCTGCGGCCCTACCTTGAGGAAACAGGATCATCAGAGCTCCTAGGGACTTCCAAAGTCCCCCATGTCAACCTCCTTAGAAAACTAGGTCCAGGACAGAGGAGGAGTCAGCAAGGAAGACTGATGACAGGGGAAGGCGGTGGTACACTCACCCTTCTCTCCTAGACAGGCCCATAGGCAGGACACAGGAAACATCCCCAAAACCCATGCATAGGGTGTCTGTCCCTAGATGACCCTGTTGCTTCCAATATTTTGAGAACTTCCCCATGAGATGACACAAACCCAGGACAAGTCTCTTCATCTTCCCCGGGGAAAGACAAGGACATGCTGCCTCTGGCCACTTCAAAGACCTTCCTGACATGATCTCACTCAGCCTCACCTGCCTGTGTGGGGTTGGGAGGGAGGCAGGGGCTGGGGAAGGGAGAGGTCAGTGAAGAACAGTAGCTTGTCCGCAAGTCCAACCATCAAGCAAACTGGTTTTCTTCTGTGTGCATCAGTTTCTTATCTTTAAAATAACGGCTGATGATGCCCCCTTCCATTGTCTAAATGGCTAGTGGCCCTGAAGACACAAGATAGATTCTCAGTCCCTAGCAGGGAAGCCCAAGTGGTCACATGCTCAACTAGCTAGGTGCCACATCTGTGACATGAGACAAATTGCTTATCCTCACAGGTGGGAATTAGACCAAATGATAGACAGAGAGACAGAGAGACAGACAGACAGACAGATCAACCAATCATCTCTCTTAGGGATCAGCACACACTAGGTACCCTGTAAATGTTACTTCTCTCCTCAAACAGGCTAGCCACCCCCTAGTCACTGGACCAGTACCTATGTTTTGGAGTCTCCCTACTGCTCAGTGTGGCTCATATGCCCCTTAGCAGGACCACAGGGCCCCTTGCCCTGAGTCTCCATGCTGAGCAGGTGGAAGTCATGTTGCCTGAGTCCTTCCCAAGGGCCGGGGGCTGTGAGTTCTAACCCCCTTCAGATGCCAGCTTATTGTGTGGCCTCAAGCCAGCCTCCCGGCTTCCCTCAGTTTCCCCACCAGTAAAATGGGACTAATGACCATCAGCCTCCTGCATTTGGGTGTTGTGAGAATTAATTAAGGTTTGTAAAAGGCTTTGAGATCCATGGATGAAAGGGCTGGGGGTGGACAGAGTGTTATTATCCACGATTAGTACTGTTACATTCTATCCAAGGATCTCAAAGCCTCGTACAGACAGTAATTAGTACCTTGCAGGGGTGTTTTGAGGATGATTAGCTCCATTTCACATATGGGAAAACTAAGGCACAGTGAGACGTTAAGTCAGAAGAGGGCAGAAGGGCTAAGAGACATCCCAGTGTTCCTAGGATTTGCTCTGACCCTGGCCCTTTCACCCCGGCGCCTCGGGCTACATTCAAGCCATCTCTCTGTGACCAGTAACCACAGTCCACAATTGCAGGACTGTGGAGAGACTCAGAGTGACAGCCTGTCACCCAGTCCTTCTGTTCTTTTTCGCTTTCCCCAGAGAGAGCTCAGGGTGGCCCATTTCTAAGCTCACTGGAGAGCGGACTCTCCATTTCTTCGTCCATCCTCAAACTCCACAGGTCACCTTCCTATAAGATTATATCCAAGCCTGGTGAACCACAGCCATTCTGGTGGGCAATCTCCACAGGGGTATCCAAGCCTAGGAAGAAACATGAGGACACAGGATTGAGAGGGGCAGGTACCAAGCCGTTGCCTGTATTGAAGGCTGCGTACCTGAGCAAGTCTCTGATCTACTGGTCTACCTGCTCTGGAGAAGCTTCTTCCGTCTGGAGACTATTGGGACCTGTGATGCCTGTGGCTGGCTCTGTGGTACTCTGCTTCACACACACCACGTGGATATTATGATTGCTTTTTGGAAAAAAAGCATTCCAGAGCTAGTATTTTGAAGATGGGTTGTACTTATTTGCATAATGAAGATGAATCCTAGCTTCATGAAGTAAATTTAGTGTCTTACTGTCGTCAGCTGCAGGAGTATTCAAGAGGAGATCCAGTTCTGAAAAGCACAAGCCCCTATCAGACTCGGCTTCTTAGACCTCTCCCAGCATTCCGTTCTCAGCCTACGCGCTACATCACCGGTTCTCAACCTGTGGGTCGCGACCCCTTGGGCTCACATATCCGATTCTTTGTACATTGTGATCCCCAACAGTGGCGAAGTTACAGTTATGAGATAACAATGAAATAATTTTATGGTTGGGGGTCACCACAACATGAGGAACTGTATTAAAGGGTGGCAGTATCAGGAAGGTTGAGAACCAGAGTGCTGGATGAGAGCATTGATGGTTAGTGAGTTTATTTAGCTGGATTTCAAAATAACAACAATAATGCGCACACACACCAGTCTCCTGGTATCTAGCGATTGGCAGTTCTTCATGGTATCCTTTGACCATGATGGTTTTCCAGCTACTAATGGGCTAATCCAGCTCATCAAATTCCAGAAACTGGAAACGAGATGATGTTTTAAGGTAGCTCTGAACACTGTGATCTCCTGAGACCTGTTTCTCTGAGGAGACCAGGAGCCTATCAGAAGGTGACTTGGTCCCTGCACTGATCTCTCTCAGGCACCATAAAAACAAAATTTTTATTTCCAACAGTAAATAAATGAAGAAAAGTTGGATTGTTTTCTCCTACTATTTTGTATAGATTTGTAATTTCTTTTTCTTGGAAATTTCTGGGTTTTTTTTTTTAACACTTCATTTTACATGTGTGGGTTTTTTGCCTGCATGTATATTTGTATACCACACACATGCCTAGTGCTTTTGAAACTCAAAGGAGAGTGTCAGGACCCCTGGAACTGGACTTACAGACAGTTGTGAGCTGCCATACAGGTGCTGGGAATGGAAGCCAGGTCCTCTGGAAGAGCAGTCAGTGCTCTTAACCACTGAGTCATCTCTCCAGTCCCAGGGAAGTTTCTTTGAGAAGAGGAAAGCAACTTAATAAGAAAATGGGCTTTGGGTTTCTGCAATTTTTCCATCTGCTACTGGATGAAGCCTCTTAGGAGACAATTGTGTTAGGCTTCTTTCTGCAAGCACAGCGGAGTATCATTAATAGTGTCAGGCGTTGGCTCTCTCACATGGGATGGGTCTTGAGTTGGGGCAGTCATTGGTTGACTGTTCTTTCAGTCTCTGCTCCATCTTTATCCCTGTGAATCTTATAAGCAGGACAAATTTTGGGTTGAAGGATCTGTGGGTGGGTTGATGTCACGTTCCTTCTTCTGGAAGTCCTGTCTAGCCATAGGAGATGGCCTCTGAAGGCTCCATTTCCCCAGCTAGTAGGAATCTCAGCTAGGGTCATCACCATAGACTCTCCATAACCTTCCCCCTCCCAGGCCATCCAGAGATGCAACCTGGACACCCTGATTTCCATTATCACAGCCAATCATCGGGCAGAGCTTGGAGGAGTCTTGTGGAAGAGTGAGGGATAGAATTGAGCAAGCCAGAGGGGTCCAGGACACCACAAGAAGACCTACAGAGTAAACTAACCTGGGCCCAGGGGGTCTCACAGAGACTGAACCACCAACCAAAGAGCATACACAGACTGGATGTAGGTTCCCCACACACTTGTAGCAGATGTGCAGCTTGGTCTTCATGTGATCTCCTAACAACTAGCAGGGGCTGTCTCTGACTCTGCCACCTGCCATTGCATCCCCTTCCCCTAGCTGGACTGCCTACTTAAGCTTCAACGGGGAGGGAGGTGCCTAGTCCTTCTGGGACTAGATGTCCCAGGGTGGAGTGGTGACCAAAGGCGGCCTCCCTGAGGAGAAGGGGAGGGGTTAATGGAGGAGGGAGAGATTTGTAGGAACCGGACTGGGAGGAAAGAAGGAAGTAGGGGCTGCGATTGGGATACAAAGTGAATTAAAAAACTGAGGAAAAAGAAAAGAAAATGGACTTAAGATGGGTATGCCCTGATTGAGGAATATGAGGTGTGTGTGTGTGTGTGTGTGTGTGTATGTGTGTGTGTGGGGGGAGACAGAGAGAGAGAGAGAGAGAGAGAGAGAGAGAGAGATCGATACAGTTCCTCATGTTGTGGTGACCCCCCCCAACCGTAAGATTATTTCATTGCTACTTTATAACTGTAGTTTTGCTCCTGTTGTGAATTGTAACGTAAATATCTGAAATGCAGGATATCTGATATATGACCCCCGTGAAACGGTCGTTCAACCCCCAAGGAGGTTGCAACCCACAGGCTGAGAATCAGAGCCCTAGCTGCTCCAGTCCTGTTTCCCCCAGACATCGCCTTCTCCTCATCACCTCAATCCAACACTCCAAATCAGGAAACCAAAATCAACTTAATTTTGTCCTCCAATTGTCCAATTGGAAGACCTCATATGAATGCCGTCAGCTTTCCCAGCAATGCTTCATTTGCCTTTCTGGTTCAGGATCCTCATCAGGGTTTCAAGCTTCATTTGGCTGCCACGCCTCGTTAGTTTCCTTCAATCTGAGGCAGATCTCAGTCTGCCTAACACTGTCGCCCTGACAGACATCTTTACCTTTTGTCTTTCCGAGTCAGGGTCTCATGCATCCCTGAAGAGTCTGAAATATGCCACGTTGCCCCAGGATGACCTCATTCTTTCTGTGATCCTCCTGCCTCTGCCTCCCAAGTGCTGGGATTACAGTGATGTGGCACACGCCTGGTGACAATATTAAAAACCATAGGGCACCATTTTGTTTGATGTTCCCTAGACTGTGTGCTGACGTCTGCTTGCAGGCTGCTCACCCTTGGCAAGAATACTACGCAAAGACACCATGCTCCTCACAGGGTGACAGAGCTCTCCTCAACAATGAGGCTCATTCTGCTGCTGGGTCGAGTTGGTACCAGTCAGGTTTATTCATCACACATTTACAATATTTTGTTTTGCATTTGATAACTGTGTGGTGAGAAGATCCTGCAACACAGCACCACTATTCTGTCCCCACCACATCTCCACCACTACGCTTAGCACGCTTTGAAGACTTCAGCCTCTGTCATCCACCATGATGGTTACCAAGTGAAGACTGTCCACACCATCCTTCTCCATTCATTCATCCATTTATCCATCCATCCATTTATCCATCCATCCATTTATCCATCCATCCATCCATCCATCCATCCATCCATCCATCCATCCAGACACCACAATGGTTACCAAATAAAGACCATCCATGCCCTCACTCCCCATTCATCCATCCATCTACCCATCCACCCATCCATCCATCCATTCATCCATTTATCCATCCATTTATCCATCCATCCATCCAGACACCACAATAGTTACCAAATGAAGACCATCTACACCCATCATTCACTCTACATACATACATACATACATACATACATACATACATACATACACACATACACACACACACACACACACACACACACACACACACACACTGCATATGCTGGCATCCTATTATAAAAAATGCAGAGAACCACAAATTCCTATTTTAACAGAAATGTTATAGTTTATTAGTACAATTATTTATGCTGACACCCGAATTGTCCTAGATATAGCCAGTGGGAACCCCATCAGACAGATGCGTGTCATTTTTGACATCAATTCTTTGAGCATTTCCTCATTGTCTGGTACCAAAAAGGTGTTCTCCCTCTCTCTCCCTTCACTCCCTGTTTTTTTTTTCTTCCTTTCTCTCTCAAAGGCTGGCATGAACTCACTATTTGGTTAAACCTAGCTGTGAACTCATGGTAATTATCCTACCTCAGCATCCTGAGTGTTGGTATTATAGATTTGACCTGCCGTATCTGACACAAAGAGATGTTTAATGTTTTCTGATAATTTCCTGCTCCAGCCCTGGCATCTGACTTCTCCAAGGAACCCCCCACCTTGTGGAGAATGGCACATAGGAACGGTGGTCTGGACTTTTGCTTGAGGGCCATTGTTTCTTGGCACCTGTCACTAGTCAACAGTTCCCGAACACTGTCATGTTAAGTAGCAGTAGAAGACCCCGGCATCGTCTTGTACCTAACACTGTCCTAGTCCTTCAGGATCTCATGCTGTCTCTCGACATGACATAGATGTTTTTCAAATTCTGACAAAGAAGCATCCTACAATTTCAATCTTCTTACATCTGTGTGTGGCAGAGGGTGGTGTTGGTGGTGGTATGTGTGTGTCCTGCACATAGTGGACAGAGGAGGACACCAGGTGTCCTGTTCTCTCAGCTTCATCTTATTCTCTTTGGATAGGGCTTCTCACTGAACGTGGAGTTTGGCTGGCAGCCAGCGAGCCCCAGCAGTCTTCCTGTCTGGACTCCCACAGCCTTGGGGTTACAGGCATGTGGGCAACCACGCCCAGCTTTTTACGTGGGTGCTGGGTTTGGACCTTAGGTCTTCATGTTTGCCTAGTAGGTACTCTTACTCACTAAGCCATCTCCCTAGCACCGTGTGTGTGTGTGTGTGTGTGTGTGTGTGTGTGTGTGTGCGTGCGCGCGCGCGCGCGCGCGCGCGCATGAGCGCGCGCATGTGCACACATACATATTTAAGTAGGAACTTTTACATATGTTGGACTTTTGGGGTGGTAATTATCATTTTGATAAGAAGTCTTATTTTCGCCATGTTAAGTAGTAGTAGCTAGCCAAGGCTAGCCTAGAGATCACAACAATTCCCCTGCCTTAGCCTCCCAAGTGTTGGAATTCTAGGTGTGAATTACCATACCTGTTTGAACTTTATAAAAAACAAGGAAGGATTTCTTATGAGGAATTGGGGCTAGGTGGATGTAGGGATACTGAGGGGATTTTAAGGAAGGAACTCTCTAAGACGAGGTCAAAGTTCCTACCAGGGGTGCCACTTGCTGAGGGGGAGACAATTTCAGTTCCAGATTGTAAAGGCCACAGAACCGGAGGTCAGGACGCTGGATGGGCAGCCAACTGGGATCAAAAGTCTCTACAGCTGGAGGAAGAGAGGATGTCTGAGTTAATGCCAAAGCAAGAGGCCATGATTGGAGGCCACTGAAGGATGACAGGGGCCAGTGTTCAGGATGGCTGGGACTTCTGAGAGAAGACAGTGTTGCTGACTCTGACTCTGGGACTAGCTCACGATGTGAAGTCCTTAGTCCCTGGCATCGAACAAGTCCGGCACTGCACGGTGTTTTATTATTATTTGTAGGAAGCAACTGAATATTCCTCCAGCAGAGCTAAACGGCCGTTCTAAGCAGTAATTGCTGCGTTCTGCACATGGGCAGAACCTAGTATCTTTTCTCCTTTCCTCCCTCCCCCTTTCTCCTTTCCAGGTCGTTTGAATCAGCCTTGGGGGCAGCCAGATCCTGGCTGATAGATATCTCAGTGGCTCACCAATCAGCTGCCTAGCCTTGGGCAAACCTGGGCCTTGTCTATGCAATGGGTCAGTAATAGTACAATCGTGACAAACCCCACCAGTACCTGGAGTCTAGGACCACTGAGTGCCACAGTTAGTAACTGCTCACAGGCTGAACATATTCAAGGGGCAGAAAGGGGCAGAGAGCTGACACAGCTGGGAACTGGATTCTCATGGCCCAGACAGGAACAGGCAGGAGAGGTGCTGGGAACAGGGTTTCCCACTCATCTTAGCAGGTCCAGGAACACAGCCCAAACCCTGGAGTTCAGAGACAGAGGTAAGCAGAAAGGCTGAGGCCCTTGTCTGTGGTTAAGTGGGTAGTCTAGGCAGTTCCTCATTTAAACCAGGAACCAAGCAACCAGCCACTGCTACAGGCCTCCATCCAACCCATTTCCGGCCATAGTCTTACTTGCAAAGGCTCCTGGTCACTGGCCTTTTCCAGGGTCTCTGCAGGGGCTCCCCCATTCAGGAGTGGGGCCATCATTCTTCAAGGGACAGTGCTTGTGGGAGAAGCCAGACAGAGTTTAGATGCTTGTCCTAAAAACACGCTATTACTGAGTTGGGGAGGGCCAGACAGGGGAGCAGGAAGGGTGGGGCTGCCCACAGCAAAGGGGTTTGCCAGGCAGAGCTGCCCTTCTAGGACTCAGGAGAACAAGCAATACTGACAGTGATATTGCTATTCTCTCTGTGTCCATCTCAGCACTCATATTACAGCCAAGGAAACGGAAGTTCTGAGTCTTTAGCCTTCCTTTACCTGTAAGGGAGGTGGGTGTCAGAGAAGGATTGGAACCCTGTCCTCTGGAGCCCAGTGTTTTTTGCTCAACACTCCTCCCATACAATCCACAAATAATCAGTGAGGGTCTTTGGGTGATCCCTGTACCCCCTACATGTTGGCGTGAGGCCAGGAAGAGTCAGAGGGTATATGTAATGTAAGAAGAGTTGCATTTGGAAGATACAGACTAGGCCCAGGAACACCTGACTACTAACTGTTAGCAGCCTCATGCAGTACCCTTCCTGGGGCTTGGAGTCCCTGGTAGAATATAGGAACACTGGTAAGAAAAGGAAGCAATCAGAAAATAGAGGTATGAGGTGTGACCAGACACTACCTAGCTCTCCCAGTCCCCCAAGCCCATTGTGGAGCACCACCCCAGGCAGAGGTAAGCAGGATCTTCCCCCAGGGAGCTGCAGGGTCCTGGATCTTAAATTCTAAGAGGCTTCAGCCTCCATATGTTACACCTGTCTTTTCACCTTCTGGGCCATTTCATAACCTAGGCATGGATGGCATCTGTCTCTCCTCTGTTCCCTTCCTGGAAGGAAGGCTGGGTAAAGGTCCTCACTGCAAAGTGCATGTAGGTTAAGATGCCCATGTTTCCTGCACTGTTGGGGGAGTTCCCACTCACTCCCTTTTTACAGCAAGAGAGCCCCACGCCTTGCCCTCCTCCCTGTGAAGCCTCCTTCTCATCCTTTTCTTGTTACCAGACAGGGCTCTGCCTTCCACACATGGCTCCTCCTTAAGTCCTTCTCTGCACATCCATTCTTTCCAGATACTTCCAAAGCGGAAAGGCCTCCACGGAAGCCACTGGCCTAACCAGCAGAGGGAAACCAAAGGGCAGCAGTGAAGTGACTCCTCGCTCGTCCCTCAGAGTCCATCCTGGCAACCTGCCCTTAGGAAGTGTATGATATGCCTGAGGTAAGAAAACCAGTGCAGTAGGACCATTTAGAAACCAGATATAGTAAGATAGCTCCTGAGGGGCTCCACGTGAACTCAGGGAACACAGCAATCTTAGGGAAAACAATTAATAGAAAAACAGGACAGACGACCTGGGCTTGACCCCCATGGAAAATTACCTTTGTAACTACATCATCTCGGGGACTCAGGCTTTTATTGCCTGTAATTGGAGAAGGAGGGCAAGAGAGGACCACGTGGCCTACTTCATCCATACCCAATCACCCTCCTCGTCCCCATCTCTGGCAGCCTTTGCCTCTGGAGCTCTCTGTTGAGGGAAGCCCCGTGTGTGAAGCCAGATGCCCCTGTAAGAGAGGAGCCTGACTTTGTTGGGGGTTTGCATTGTGCCCAGAGAAAGTCAACGTTGTGGGGGTGGGGTGAGGAGTACGTCCCACTTCCTGGCTCAACCACCTACTGTTGTTTGAACAACCAACTTCCTCTCTCTGAGCCTTGGTTCTCACCTGATAAGGCGGACAGCCCCGGCTTTGAGAAAGGGCCAGGTCAGCAGCTGTCCCGGCCAGGGATAGGGAAGCACACATGTAAGTCCGAAGTGTGTGGCATGTGTACGAGAGGTCTTTATTAGAGCTTGAGATGTGTGGATGCCAGGCCCAGAGGAAGAATAATAGCTCTGGGAATCAAAGCTCTCAAAACAGGGAAACTGAAGGGTTAGCTAACTGGAAGACTCCACCCTATGTACACAAAGAGCCATGTAACAGAGGAAGACAAATGGTGGAGCAACTAAAATGGCCACAGACAGCGCTCTGCTTGCCTGCTAGCTCATCCAGCCAATGAGGAGCCTCCACAGTAAGGCCAAGCCACCACGCCTGATCGCACCTCACATGACTACCTCCTGTCCAGCCCCACTGAGTGTGTCTGTCCACTCTGACTCCATCCCCATCCACCATTGGGCACTGCATCTGAAAGGCTCCCTTCACTCAGATCACTAGGTCACCGGACTTTGCCATTAACCATTTTGGGGTTTGAATGAATGGTGACTGTTTTCTCTACTACAGGTTTTTATAGGAGCTTAGTGTGACAGGAGCTGCCATGATCCTTTTGGATCATCCTTTGAAGGACGAGTTGCCACAGTGGCTGGGGGTGTGTCTGTTCAGCTGTCTGTCCCTTCAGGAATGGCCTTAGCTGCAGGGAGAAGCTTGTCCTAGGATGTCACCTCTTCTCAGGGAGTCCAAGCTCAAGAGCTGATGACTGTGAGTACTGAAAGGCCTGGCAATCTAGGTGTGCCGACAGAAGGACGGGATAGAACAATTCTAGCTGAATAACTTCCGGTGGGCACAATCCCAGATCAACGTCCCTTTGTCTCACGCCTTGTCTTCTCTCCCCGTCTCTGCCAACAGAGGTTTATTCTCAGCCTCTCCCTCTGAGTGTCTTCTCCCTGAGGAACCCAGGCTATGACGGGGCTGCTGTTTTGGAGTTGGAATAAACCAGCATCAATAATGACAGCCACCACTTAGAGATGCTCCTTACCAAGCAGGGTCTGACTGATACAGGTTATATCCATCATCCCAGAAGCAGCCTCTCCCAGTTGAATGGTGGAAACCCCTTAAAGAAATATAGACTTGGCTCTTCTAGGTAACTGAAGAGGTGAGCAGAGTCCTTGCTTCAGCTGCCAGGGAATCACAGTTGACAGCATCGGGAACCCAGGTTGCCCACAAGCCTTGGTTCACTGCTTTCTTCTGGAGGCTCTAAGACCACATCCTACTTCTCCACTACTTTCGGGCTTGGGTCAGCAATTTCTAATTGCTGGCACATGTATCAGCCTATCCCTGCTCTGTCTTCATAGGGCTGTCTCCCTTGTCTTTCTGTTTAAAATTCTCTCTTCTAAAGATTTCAAGCATTCATTTAGAGCCTTGCCTGTTTTAGCTTCATATAACCTACCCACCTGGTTCCCAAATTCAGCTTTTTCCTAGCAAGTGCCGGGCCTGGAACCTGAGAGGCCTAAGCCCTTTAGTTTGAAAGTAACAGTAGCAAGATTACAGTTATGAAGTAGCAACAAAATAATTTTATGTTTGGGAATCACCGTGTGAGGAACCATATTAAAGGGTCACAGCATTAGGAAGGTTGAGAATCAATGCTTATACTGTCCCTCACAAATACCTTCTGGCACCAGGCAGTGGTGGCATATACCTTTAGTCCCAGCACTTGGGAGACAGAGGGAGGTGGATCTCTGAGTTTGAGGCCAGCCTGGTCTACAGAGTTCCAGAACAGCCAGGGATGAGCGGAGAAATCCTGTCTCAAAAGAACCAAACCAACCAAACACTTTGGCAAAATGTTCTCATGACTCATGTATGTGCCAACCTTGGTGTGGCAAGTCACCATATCCTGGCTGGTCCAACTCTCCCAAGTGGCATACTCAGGGAATAAGGACGGCAGAGCAGAGGCATAGCTATTCTTGGAGCCCCAATGGGAGGTGACCTGAGGAGAGGGACCCATGCCTTTGTCTACACTGATGAATGCAAGCAGGAAAATACTTTCAAACTCTTGAAGACTCATGGAAGAGAGCTATAGGCTTCTAGGGAAGAAATTCCCAGAATAACGACTAGGGTCTGGGACAGAGTTGTGGGGTGGGAAGGCAACCAGGTGGGAAGGATCCCAGGATGGAATCCCTGAGCTAGGAGGTGCCGGAGAACTGGGAACTGTACACATTTTCTGCAATGGAGACAGAATTTTACAGGATGTGTTTGTCCTTTGGCCATGCCTGGAGCACTATTCTTAGGGAATGTGTTTGTGTGGATGTACATATATTATGTCTGTATGTGGGGCTCAATTCTCAGGTGACATCTGTCCATGGAGATGCTTTCAGGCCATACTCAGAGGTCTGACACTCCCCAGGGTCCTGGAGTACATGAAATAAGACCCTCCAAACTGGGTCCCATCACCTTTCAAGGGTCCAGTATGGAGCACCTCATTCCCCTGTCAGCATTTGCTGTGTTTGAGAGAAGGGGGAGCCAACATGAGGAAGAATGTGGGCAGCTCAGGGAATTCTCAGCACCCACTCCTGGGTGCTCACTGCTCTGGTTACTGGTGAGTTGCTGGGATACGGGGTTCCCTCAGCATCAGAGGGAAGGTCCTATATCTCAGGTCACTCCACTCTAGTGCCCCAAACCGTCAACTCAGGCTTCTCCAAGCATCTTCCTGGACAGCTGAAGTATGGCATGGTGACCAGTGATACTTGGAGTCCCCAGGCTGAAAGCAGGGAGGAGACCTTGGGATTTTTAGAGATTGGTTGAGAAAGGTGGCAGATGATTCGAACAGGAGTTCCTGCCATTGCACTAAGGCCATCTGTAAAACCTGAACCAGAAACGTCTTTCTCATAAGAGGCTGACGTACCTCCTGTGACAAGAGAAGAAGTTCTTAATAGCAACAGCCTTCACCTTCAGGCCTAAGACATGACAGTGTGTCCAGCCCAACATTCCCTGCTTCTGTCCTAGGTATGTGCTCTTTTATAGGCTGTCAACGTGAAAGATCTCACATCTTCCTTAAAACAGATGGAGCCGAGTGGATGAGTGAACAGTAGCATTGCCTAGATACAAAGTAGGTGAGAGGTCCTGCTCTGAGCACCTCACAGGAGTGACTGAGTTAAGCCTCCTAACTCACCCCGAGGAACATGCCGGTATCCTTTCCACAGCCAAGGAGCTGAAACAGATGGAAAAGGAACTCACTCAAGGTCATACAACCAGTTAGCAAGAGAGCCAGGCAGCCTGCTTCTCATTGGCAGTCTCAGCAGCCTCTGAGAATGAATGAATGAATGAATGAATGAATGAATGAATGAATGAGTGAAGACACAATGACGTACCTGGGGTACGGTGTTTGTGCTGAAGGGGTGGAGCTGACGGTGGTGACGATGGTGTTAGTGTGGACAGAGATGGTAAGGAAAACATCATCCCAGCCCTGCTGCTCCCAGCTCTCCCCTGAGTGTTTTGTTCAGGCACAAACATGAAGCAGCTGATGTGGTGGGGAGAGTCCTGGGCTCTGGCTTCTTCGCCTGTGGCCTTGGATAAACCCTCTGTCCTCTCTTGGCCCCGTTTGCTGCATATAAGGAACGGTTAGTGAAATCAGATTTGGGAGGCCTTTCAGCTCAGCCACCCCTGCCTCTCCTTGCAGATGAAGCAAAGGAAAGCAGACTGAGTCTCTGGCAGTCTGGTCTCAGGGAGCCCTGGGTAGATCCGAAGTCAAGGCAAGCAGGCTCCAAGCTTAGTCTAGAGGGTCTTGGAGTAAGGAGTGGCTACGGACTTCACCCCTATGCCTGCCTTAAATTGCCCTGACCTTACCAAAATTTAACTGGGGCACAGACTGGTTCTCAGAACTGGGAACGTGCCAGAGATCAGCTGACTTTTCATTTTACGACCAAGGATGCAGAAGCCTGGGAGCAGAACAGAAAACCCCAGTTCTTATAACAACATTGCCTCTCTATCAGCCCTTCCTAAGATCCCTCGTTCATTTCTAAAGTCCCAGCAAGCAGGCCAAAGGGTGTGCCCCGATTCCAAGTCTCAGGAAGTTGCTGAGCACCTATCTGCTCCAGGAGGCTCTGTGGTTTTTCCTTCAGGACTTTGTGCCACCCTGGACCACAAGCAACAAACCATCACTGGGGCACTAACCCAGGGAACCATGGGTTTGGAGTCACAGTTAGTTATAACTAATTCTCCAATAGGTGATCCAGCTCCATCTCACCCCTCACAATTCTCCTCAGCTTGCCCTCTGCCCAGAGCTGGTTGTATCTTAGGAAACTTCATGGTTTCCATGCTGCTGTTTGAATGTGGTTTGTTCTTCTCAAACTCATGTTGAAATTTAAACTGATTTATAAGATAGTAAAAGATGGGCCCAGGTAGGACCTTTAAGGGGAAACTAGGGTTCTACTCTCATGAGCCATCCATGTGATCAATGGTTATCTCTTGATCAGTGGTTCTCAGCCTTCCTAATGCTGTGACCCTTTAATACAGTTCCTCACGTTGTGGTGACCCCCAACCACAACATTAGTTTTGTTTCTACTTCATAACTGTAATTTTGGTATTGTTATGAATTGTAATGTGAATGTCTATGTTTCCAACAGTCTTAGGCAACCCCTGTGAAAGGGAATTTTGACTTCCAAAGGGGTCACAATCCACAGGTTGAGAACCACTGCTGCAGTATGCTTATATCAGCCATTTTCCCTAGGACTCTCACCATGTCATGTCCTGTGCTACTTCAAGATTCTTCCAGCAACAAAGCCATTCTTAGATGTGGCCCTGTGGTCTTAGACCAGAAGCATGAGCCTGAATTCACCTCTTCTTTATAACATGCCCAGTCTATGCTATTGCGCCATTAGTACAATGGGCTAAGAAGATGGAGTAAGGAGATGGAGTAAAGACATGGAGTAAGGACATGGAGTAAGGACATGGAGTAAAGACATGGAGTAAGGACATAGAGTAAAGGCATGAAGTAAGGAGATGGAGTAAGGAGATGGAGTAAGGACATGGAGTAAGGAGATGGAGTAAGGAGATGGAGTA
>JANHMN010000010.1:55528010-55638079 GCA_030674055.1 Rhabdomys pumilio | reverse complement strand
CCTGTCTTCTCACTCTCTTGCTAACTATGGTCCTGGCTGCATCCCTTTCCTTCTGTGGCTCAAGCTATCAGTAAGGGGCAGGACTTGGGTATGGGGTCTAGACAGTCCTTCATGCTCTAATACTGGAGGATTTTCCCATGGGCTGCTTGTCTTATAAGGAAAAGAATTAAGAAGAAGAAACAACACCCATGAGGCAGAGCATTTGAAGGTTGAAAAAGGCCAGGTTTGCCAAGGGCAGCAGACTTCTCTAGGGGGACAGGTAGCAGATGGGAGCTGGAGCTCAGAGTGAGAGTCAGTCACACCGGACTCAAGCTGTCACCGGCAGCCTGGTGCCAGATAAGCTTTATATGGAGAGTTGAAAGCCCAGACCAGGGAGCCACCAGCCTCCCGCTGCTTATTGGTGCATGGGTCCCATCTCAGGAGGTCATGGAGAGAAGGTGACAGACATTAGCAGTATGTGTTGTCCAGTTTGTTATTCTTGTCACTCCTCTTAGGCCATGGCAAACATGACCTTGAATTCTACAGAGGTCCACCGGAGACCTTGTAAAGCACTGTGCCCATTAAGCTGCCCTGCTTGGCAGGTGACTTGCCACACAGAAAACCAAGGCTTGCACATCAGCCGTTTGTCCACCCTGCCTGGCTGCTATGGCTAGCATGTCTGGGAACGTCTTCCTCCTCAGAGTTCCATGTTAAAAATCTTGTTGTCATCCCTGCCTGTCTCTAACCAGAATGACACAGACTCCCTGTCCCTTCTTCTGTATTTCAGTAAAATGACTTTTGCTGAAAAGCAAAGCTCACCGGGACACCCAGTCTTGCGGTTTACCTCATGACGTCATTCCCCTTCCTCTACATGAACCAGAAGAGGCCAAGAGCTCAAAGTTTCAGCTGGCATTGGGGAAATGATGCCTTCTCTAACCCAGGATGGAAGGTTCAGGGAAGACATCTGGGGCTGTGAGATACAGAAAAGAATCCTCAGACTTGGCCCAGATGCAGGTGATCTGGAATGCCTGAAGGGAAGGCTGCCCGGCTCCTAGTTTGTAGAAAGTTAGCATAGGATGCTTTAAACATGAGAGTTCAGCCTCAGCACCCAGAATCCTAACCTGAAGTCCTGGAGTGTTACCCTTGGCCATCTCAGAGTTCTGAGGGCAAGGTCCTGGGCCTCTGGTCATCTCCTACAGAAAGAGACTGGAAGACACTTAAGTCTGGAGACTGTACCTCTCAGCCTCCCTTTTCTAAGTCTCCTTTCTACCTTTTCCCTATAGCAGGCAGGGGCAGAGCCAAGGGTGGGACCAGGGGCTGGAGTTGGGGCTGTATTGGGGGCATCTCTTGTCTGTCAATTAACCAAAGCAACACAGGGTCATCTCACATTGGATCTGTCCACTACTGGGGAGAGGAGGGCCCTTTAACCCTCCCAGTGGTACCTACCTCCTTCCATGTGAACCGGTTTCTAACTGGGCCTCTTCAGGTGCCATTCACACAGTGCGCCAGGAGAATCTAGGGCTGGATAGACACACAGAGAGATGTATCCAGTCCACAGAGAACTGCATCTGTTCAGAGAAAAATGACAGGAGCAGTGACCACTGCCATGGTCACATCGGTACATGATCACTCTCCTTACTGAATAACCCAGTGTGACCAGCCCCAGACTTACCAAGTCACCCACATCTCATTCTCAAAGCAATCCAATAATTGGCCTTTATTTCTCCTCTTTAATAAAGCTTCAGCTGTCAGAGGCTGTCCAACTAGGATTGGAATCCGGTCCTGTGGTCCTGACCACAAGGTGCCAGGGCCTCAGAATATGCAAAAGGATGCATCTTCCAGAAAGATGAACGCATATGTGAAGGATGGAGTGCGGGAGAGCCAGGGCTCTCTTTGGATAGGACCTGGGTAGGATGGTAAGTGGGATGTAGACTGGAGAGCAGGAGAGGGAAGGCATGGGCTCAGCTTGAGCTACTAGCTAGGAGTGGAACTCTTGATGCTGATGATAGTTACCCATGGGACAGCTCATCCGGGAAGACGCAGAGGTCAGAGCAGGTCAGAGAAGCACTAGGCCCTCAGTTCTGGCAGGCCTTCTTTCAGAGGCCAGCATTCTCAGGAGCCAGTCCAAGCGGGAGCTGGTCTCAGGATCTTCTGCTCCAAGCCATTCTCATACCTCTCTCCCTGTGGCCCTGATGCGTGCCATGGTCAGCTGTTGGGGCTTAGTGGTCCAAAGAAGAAGACCTGTACAGCTTGGAGACAGTGGGTTTAGCTTAAGCCAAGCAGATAGAGTCCATGTGGGTGGTCTCCAGGACAGCCTGGGAGGAAACCAGGCAGGGCGGCTCCATCCTTGGCAAGGATTCTAGAACTCATCTGGAGCAGGCACATCCACATTGTTGACTGGCTGTAGGGCCAGACTCCCGGGGTGCTGTCTCAAGCCATTGTTGGATGTCAGGAGCCATTCAGAAGTGGCCCCACTGCCCACACACATCCTTGCCAGCGCTCTGCCCTGTCTCTAGCCAGTGTCTCCTCTCACCAGTCAGTCTTTCATACCACCATCAGCATCACCACTGCCTCTTTGAGACCTCACAGTGAAGGCAGGCAGGACCCTGAGCTGGGCCATGAGACCCAGGAGTGACTTGCAGGTGAAGAAGGGACATTGGCAAGGGCAGTGACGCCTTAGCCAGAGGCACAGGGGACAGTGCAGAAACCCAGCTCTCCCTCCTAACGCCCCTGGCAAGAGGCCCAGGCTTGGAGCTGGCCGCACAGGCTGATTCGTGACTGAGAAGCTGCCTTCGGCCCTGCTTGGGAGTGGGAGGGGCCTGGGAAAATCAAATTTCTGGGGTTTTAGAGGCCCTGCTCAAGCTGTGTGTGGCAGCTAAGGGGCTGGGGGAGGGCACGAGAAAGCCCTTTGCCTTATTAAGCAGTGGGTGGAAATTGAAGAATTAAACTGGAATACTTTCCCACTTACCTAGGCTTGGGTGGGACTGGGAGGCTGGGGGTGGTTCAGGCTTGCCTCTTGGGTCTTTCAGAGAACTCCTGCTCTGTCCCCTGCCATGGTAACTGGTCAGTTCTGGAGCTTTCTCTGGAGGGAACAGGATGACATCCTTTGTAGTCTAGCTGCCCAGCATCCCACTGCAGTCCCTCGCTCCAGAACTTGAGAGGAGCCAAGCTCCTCCCACAGCAACCCCACCCACCACCCCCTAGATCACCACTGTCATCTCGACAAAGGACTGGGCTTGTGTGACAGAGACATGGCCTTCACAACCACTGAGACATCCTTGTTTAAAGTGGCATCTACAGCCACAGTGACCTTTGTTGGTCACCAGGATGGTTAGGGCCAGCCACCAACGTCCAGATGGCACATCCCTGTATTGTCTGTGAGCACAATATCTGGTGGAGCCATCCCCACATTGGGCTTCAGTGTTCCCACCTAGAAGGCCACAGGCAGAGACCTGGTGCGCTTAGCTCAGCGGCTCTGAGCATCAAGTTCTCACTGACTGAGGATCTAGTGCCGACTGGGGAAGGACAGGCAGTGTGAGACAGACTGTGGGGGAGCCTGGATGGCCACCAGGTGTAGGGAGAGGATGGTAACTTAGAAAAAAACTAGTGAGAGGGAGCGAGGCTAAAGTAGGTGAACCTGAAAGGGTTTGGAGGGAGGAGAAACAGGACCAGTGAATGGATGAATAGATGGGGGAGGGGCCACTTGTACCGGCTATGACGCCATTGTTGCTCTCTGTGAATTGCCTTGGCCTGAGGCCTGAGGCCCCTGGGCCAATGCAATCTTCTTTGCATCTAGGGTAGTCCTGGGCCCAGGTACTTCTAAGGAGCGAGTGCAGACAGTTACATGGGTCCTTAGGAAACACCTGTTCCATGCTGTCTTGCAGCTGACATTGTGACAAGTTAAAATACAGAGAAGGAAAAGGTGATGTCAGCCCCTGGTGGGGCCATCAGTTACCTTGATCAGCAGCCCATTCCTAACCTCCTCGCTTCCATTTTGCTGTTCTGTTATTTGAAAACAGCACCACACACAGTATTATTTTATGCATGATTACCTTAGTCTTTATTTCCAACCAGATGATTAAAAAAAAAAAAAACCATATAACTACAACGTTAGGTCTTGGACATTGCTATTAATTCAACAATGATTTCTTCTGTATGTGCATGCATATGGTGTATGTATGCCTGTGTGCATATGCAAGAATGCTCACCTATGCATGTACATACGGAGGCTAGCAGTTGACCAAGTATCTTCATCAATAGATGAAGTAATAGCTCCCCGCCTTAATTTTTGGAGGTAGGATTTTGGCTAGATTGACTGCCTAATGAGTCCCTGGGATCTGCTGGTCCCCGTGTCCCAGTGCTGGGGTCAGAGAAGTGTCCCACGGCACCCAGCCTTTTCATGCATGCTGGGAATCGGGACTCAATTGCTCATGCCTGTGCAGTAAACAGCTCACTGAGCTGTGTTCCCAGACCCCAACCTCTCAATGTCATGCAGAAATACATCCAGGCTCAGGCTTCACTGATGGTCTTTTCCTTCTGGGAACAGCAATGGATTTAATTTCTAAGTGGGCGGGGCGGGGGGAGATCATCACAGAGGTTCAGTTCAGCTCACGATCTGTTTGCTTCATGACTGTATATAGTGATGTGTGGAAGGAAGAAATGAATGAGTGAGCAGAGAAGGAACTGGAAAATGTGATAGTAGAGGAACACACTCTCAAAGTTCTCTGCTCATCCTGAAACTCGAAAACAGATGAGGACCTGGGAGAGCTGTGGGGCCATTCCTGTCCCAGCACAGAACTGTCTTTTGTTCCTTCCAACCATCCAGTCATGCCTGACTGGTGTCCAAGGCTCATGAACTCCTGTGCCATTGGCCTGTCTGCACCCTGGGGTGGTTTCTCTCCCTGGAACAGGCTGGGAGCAGGAGGGTGGAGGAACACACACACCCAGACCCACTGCTGCTGGTGGGCTCCGCTTATGAGGGGTCATCTGGTTTCAATCCATGAAATCTCAAAACTTTCCATGGGAACTTCTGGCTCAGGCCCTCCAGAGTGGGCTAGGCAAGGTCAACCTGAGTAGGCTGGCACTTCTGGGACGCTGCTGGGCAGGGCATCTCCAGTTTCCCCCCGGTAGGTAAGATCAGACATAGCGGAACTCTGGAAGTCCCCAGCTACTGGTTCAAACCCAGAAACATCTTCATACTTAAATAACGTGGCTTCAGCCAGGTTCTTCAGTTTCCTCCACTTCAGCTTCATCAGCAACGTGGACATAAACTGTGCTGTTGGGATTAAGGGAACGAAAGCCAGCTGAGGGCTCAGCATAGTGTCCCCTATATGGCGAGGCCAATGCTCAGGGCTGATGAAGGCACACTTGACAGTTCTCAGCCCAAACCTGACCATGTGTGACAAAAGTGCCGCTTCTAGACTTTCAGAAAAGTAATGTGATACATATTCTGATATCATATATAATTCAGCAAGGTTGGGACAACGGCACGATCACACACAGCAACATGTTCTCTCTAAAGTATGTGACTATGCACCTGAATAAAAGCCCACAGGCGGTTGCCTGTCTGCATAGGGCAGGCTTTGCTAAATACGTTGTGGGGAAAAGTTGGGGTTTTTGGGGGCCTGGAGGTGTTTGGAATTGTAAAAGAGGGTCTCTCTCTCTGTGTATGTGCTTCCATTAACATTACATGTTGAGGAACAAGGGAGTCTCTCCTGCTTGAGGCGCAGGCTTGGCCCCTGTGGAGAGGAATGGTTTTCCCCACAGGCAGAGAAAACAAATGGGCAACTTTGGGTGCCAACATATCTCCTTCTCTGGGCAAGTGACACTGTGTTGGTGAAGCAGTATCTTGGTGGTGTGGCCCAGCAGGCTGGTGGGTACTACTGGAACTTCGGAGGGGAAGGGCCTGAGGTAACCTGGGCTTCCCCTGGTAGCTCCAGAAAACCTCTTTCTACTTAAACTACTCAGAGACACTGGGCCAAGGTTTATGACCCATCTCCCTCCCTGCTCTCTGCTTTGCTATTCTAGGCCACAGGCCTCAGGCTCAGGGCTGAGAGGCAGAAACCAGCTTTCTTCATTGCAGAATCAGAAGCTGGGCTGGATGTCTCATGGGGGTATCTCACCCACCCTGTGATGCAGAGAAGGATCTATAGGTCTAACCAGGGTACTAGGGTTTATAGAGCATGTTTGCTGGCTCTGGGCAGCTTACTACTCGGACGTGTGTTTTAATCACACTTGGAAGTGAAGGGACTTGCCCAGGCTTCTGCCTCCATGTCTGCATACTCCCCCTACTTTTCTCTTCCTAGTTTACCCAGTCTGTGGAGGCTTCCCAGGGTCACTTTCTTTGACTGCTATTCCTGCCAAAGGCAGCTGTGGGAAAAGCAAGGCTGAGCAGAAGCGTGGTGAGGAGACCTTGCCTTGCCTGGAGCCCCAGCCCCTGGCAGGGATTGCATCCTTGCCTCCTTCACGTCTGGCGTGGGGGAATTCCCCCTAGCTGGGTGCCTGAGGATTAAACACAACACCTCAACTAATAATAAAATATAAAGAGCAAACAAGACAACAGCTGGGGTGGATGAAGGCTAGAGATGCTTGTAAAAGTGCTTTGAGCCCCTGGAAGAAAGGAGAGGCCAAACATAGGGCTCCAGTCTCAGCCCCTGATTGGCCCGTAGAGCATTTAGAGAGTCTCTGAGTTTGTAGTGGGAGATGAGATGGAGATGGCTTAGGCCCCAAAAGAATGCTGGTTTCAACCATGAATGTCTGGTGCTTTGAGGTTGTCCAGCCATAGGAAGCTGAGATACTTGTCTCAGCCCAGGTCACTCCTAGGCCGTCCCTTGGTCAGTCCTTGACAAGGACAGAAGATCCCCACCTCTGCCATGGCCAGTTTGTGGCACTGGTGAAGACCAAGGGCTGGGCACCAGCATGAGAACTTAAGCAGAGGTTCCTATCGTAGTCCACGAAGCCCACCAGACAGAGAAGGGCAGGCCTCTGGCCCTCACCTGTGTTTGAGAGTATGAGAGGCCTCTCTAGACTCTGGGCCTTAGCATGGAATGTACACACACATGTCAGAAGGTCACTAGTCTCACCATGACTCCAGGTTGGACTGAGGGCAGTGGGGAGCAGAGCCCTGGTCTATGGTGGCTGGAGAGATACGGCATACTCTGATGTGAAGGGTTGCCTCCATGGAGTTCTGCCTGGGATCTTTCTCAACTCTGTTTCTGCCACAGGGTTCCCCTTTCCACAACTCTCATGGAACAGAGCTACTTTTCTGTATGGTAGGTCAGGCTTGAGGCCTCGGACACGCCAAGACTTCCAGGGTTTCCTCAATGCTCTGCATGTACTGTAGAGGGGAACACAAAAGCTCCTGTCTCCTTGTCTCTGTAAAACATAAAAGCCCGCTGAGATTGGTGACTGGAGCCTTTCCAGGATACACAAGATGTCCTCAGTGGTGTGTTGGTCCCTTTGACAGTGGTGCTGAGGATCCATTGTGGCTGGGCTAGAGTTGGAACAGGCCAAGGGCTTTTTAGTAACGTCAAGGGCATATCAGTCCTCTGGGCAACCGTCAGATGCCTGCCAGGCCTGGTGGAGCCCTGACCTCCTCGTCCATATTCTTGTTTGCCAGGTGGGTACTGTTACCAGTGCTAGACATAATGGTGTCGAGGCAGATGACAGGCAGGGAGGCAAAAGCAGCTGAGGATGCCATCTCTGCAGCACTGGTCTTTGGGCATCATCTCCTTGACCAGTCATATCCTTCCACCTAGCCTGTGGGCCTGGGTTTTGTTCAGCCCAGGCTTCCGGTCTCCCAGATACTCTGGTTTTCAGGGGAGGGCATCCCACCTCCTGAGGCTCCTCATGGAGGGACCTCCTTTCTTCTTCCCACCTCACACGTGTGTGCTGACCCAGGTTTCTGGATTCTACTTGGGGGCCCCAGCCTGGTAGCCCACGCTAAGCCTCCAGGCTACTCCCGAGCTTCAGGGATCTGGAAGCAAGTGGTGACTTACAGGAGGACTTAGCCTCCTCCCATCTCATTGCTGTGCCCTCGAAGGGAGTAGTCTGGCCACCAGCCCCTTGGCTTCCTTACTGTGTACCGTGCCTACCATTCTCAGTGCTAGAAGCTTCACGTTTTTATCTCTTCCTGTTTACTGTTTCTGCTCCAAGACCCACCCTCTGTTCCCTAAAGTGTGGTAATTTTATTAGCTGCCAGCCTCCACCTCTTGCTAGCTACCCTCCACCCTTACACTGTCCACCCGCCACCACATCACTCTGTCCTGACCCCCTGCTCATTACAGGGCTCCCATGGGCCCTGGCTCTTAGCTGGTCTGGGAAAGCTATCATCGCTTACTCCTTGAATCCAGTACCATCTCCTTGTCTTACTAAACGTACCCACTTAAAGAGTTCCTAACACTGCTCTCTGCCAGAATATTCTAGTACAATCCCATATGTCCCCCTGTCCCTTAGTCTCTGAGACCTGGGTTGGCCCAGTCATTCCACTCATGGTGGTTCTCTGGGATTTGTTACATAATTGCCTAATTTCAGCCCAGCCCAAGTATCTTCCTACAGTAAATTAAAAGCCAGTCTGTATGGAACGTATTCCTGATACAGAAAATCAAGAAATAATTCAAATGTCCTCAAAAAGGGGAAATGGAATGTGAACTGTTAGGTAGATATTTCAAAGGTATGTAAGTGTGTGTGTGTGTGTGTGTGTGTGTGTGTATGTGTGTGCCTGTGTGTGTCAGTGCATGTGTGTTTGCCTGTGTATGTGTGTGCCTGTGTATGTGTGTGCTTGTGTATGTGTGTGCCTGTGTATGTGTATGCATGTGTGTGTGTGTGTGTGCCTGTGTGTGTATGTGTGTATACACACACAAGTGAATGCCCGTGTGTGTGCTTGTGTGCCTGTGTGTGTGGATGCATATGTGTGTGTATGCGTGTGTGTATGTGGGGGGGTGCGTGTGTGTATGCGTGTGTGTATGTGGGGGGGTGCGTGTGTGTGTATGCCTGTGTGTGTATACGTGTGTGTGTGTATTCACACATGAGTGAATGCCTGTGTGTGTGTGTGTGTGTGTGTGTGTACCTGTGTGTGTATGTGTGTATTCACACACAAGTGAATGCCTGTGTGTGTGCTTGTGTGCCTGTGTGTGTGGATGCATGCGTGTGTGTATGTGTGTGTGCCTGCGTGTGTGGATGCACATGTGTGTGTGTGTGTGTATGCGTGTGTGTATTCACACATGAGTGAATGCCTCTCTGTGTGTGGGGTGTGTGTGTGTGTGGGTGCCTGTGTGTGTGTAGATGGTAACAGGATGGTCAAAATGTATTTGATAACATTAAATGATAAATAAAACAGGATCTAAAATTGGGTTTTGTTCTTTTCAATATTAATAAGAATGACTGGAAAGAAGCCTGCACACTCCTCAGGTCTCTGCTGGGGTATCGAGCCCAGTCATAGAAGAGGTACAAAGCATTTCCTGAGCACTACGCACAACAAAACAGTAGCCTGGGCATCAGGAGGGCGGAGCTATCGGTGATTTCTGTGTTCTGCTCCTTTTTCGAGGGAAAAAACCAACCTCAGTACTAAGTTTTGATGGACTGTCTCTGGAAGCACATTGCTGGTGTGACACCTGTCCAGGGGCCCTTTCCAGAGCCTGGGACAGAGCTTCCAGGTGGGGCACATGGTGGGCCCTTTAGGGCCACCTGTCCTCTTGGAACTGAGAGAATGGGAGCAGCCTGCCTCTGCTGACCTGTTGTCCCCTGTTCTGCAACCTCGAGGGTTGGGCAGGGCAGGGCAGGCTGAGGCTGGGGCGAGCAGGCAGGATGGGTGTCGGCCTCGTTTCCTTTGTGCTCTGTGGTATTTTTACCTTCTCCTTTGGGCACAGCCATCAGGCCAGGGCTTTGGCCTGGCAACGGTAAGGAGTCTGCGCTGGGTGGGAACCCGCGCAAACTGTTTCCGTCTTCATACAGTGATGACGGCCAGCATTCCCCAGGCCATGTCTGCTAATTCCCATTGCCACCCTGTGCTTACAGGCAAGAGGGTTCCCACCCCAGCCCAAAGAGCAGCTGGCCAGCCTGAACCCAGCTCCCCACCACCCCACCCCTTGCCTGCCACCTCTGGAGGCAGGGACAAACTCGACCAAGCGTGTCTATGGAAGAAGGCTGTTGGCAGGCTCACACTGGGCCTGGGATGGAGCAGGTTTGGGGAAGAGGAGAAGAGTGTCTCCTGAGTCTAGGACAGCACCTGGCACCTTGTGGACGCTTGAGAATGTCCTATGCTCCTCAGCAGGAAGCCAAAGGACTTGAAACTGAATTGTCTAGTTGGCTCCCTCCTCCAGGAAGGCCCCCACCCATTGGCCACAACTTTACAAACAGACAGTGCTGATCTGCTATTCTTTTAGGAGACTGTGATCCTGCCTAATTGTCAGTGGTCCAGGTATGCCCCTGCTTTACCTGCCTGGCCCTCTGGTGACAGGGACACTCTTACCATTCATATAGTCCCAGTGCCAGCCCAGGGTGGGCACTCAAGCTAGATTCCAATTCTTGCTTCTCCCCTGAAGCAGCTCCCACCTCCAGTGTAGGGAAAGTACCTAATGAGTGCATGGGGATGCATGGATTGCTGCCTGGGTTGCTAAGACTTTGCTTGTCAGCTCCCATGATGCTCAGACAGGCCCACCTCTATCAAGTTCTTTCAGCTTCAGGGTGCCCTGATGCTCCCTTTCCTATGGCACCTTCAAGTCTGGCCACCACTCATCAGTGAAGGACTTTCAGCATCAGCCATACCTGGACCAATCTTGGAAACCAACTCTTGCCCCTGAACTCCCCGTACTGGGCTCCTGACCCTGATATTCCCCATACTGGGCTCCTGACCTTGGTGGTTGCAGGTTTGGCTCCTGACTCCAAGTTCTCCATGCTAGATTCCTGACTCTGGTGTTCTCTATGCTGGGTCTCTGACCCTGATGCTCTCCATACTAGACTTCTGACCTTGAGCTACCCATGCTAGACTCCTGACTCCTGATACTTCCCATGCTGGGCTTCTGGCCGTGGCCCCCCACTACCACCATACTAGACTCCTGACTCTGTGCTCCCCATGCTGGGTTCCTCACCCTGGGTTCCCCATACTGAGCTCCTGACCTTAGGCTCCCCACACGGAGCTCCTGACCCAGGTTCCCCATCCTGGGCTCTTGACCCTGGGTCCTCCACATTAGGTGGCTGATGGGAAAGAAAGAGTAGACACTCCTCCCAGGGAATCCCTCCCACAGATGGTGGCCCTGTGTGTTCCCTCTCAGACCCAGTATTGGCTGGGCAGGGCCTGCCCTAGAACACAGAGCTGTAAGGACAGCAACGGTGCTAGAAGCCTGGCAGTGAAGTCCTTACCACAGAAGAGTCCCAGTCACTGTGTTTTCCAGAGGCAAGGTACTTTTTTTTGTTTGTTTGTTTCATTTCTTTTTTATATATATATAATTTATTTATTTATTTATATATATTTTTGTATATTTTATTTACATTTCTGATGCCACCCCGTTTCCTCATTTCCCCTCCCTAGAAAACCCCTATCCCATGCCCTCTTTTTTTTTTTGTTGTTGTTGTTGTTTTTATACAATTTTTTTAAATGTTAGTCAAAGGCTTTATAAGTTTGGTAATGCTTAATCAGAAGTGTAACCCAATACCCAACCTAGATATATAAACTGTCTTTGACTGGTGGAGACACGTGCACATCTAGAGGCAAGGTACTCTTGCTGATAGAGAGCTCACAGCTGGATGGCAAATATGTCAGCTTTGGGGGGCCATGGGGGTCTTCAGTGTGTATGTGTGTATACATATAACTAACTTCTTAGCAAGTGTAGCTTTTAAAAAAATCTTTGCTAACAAGGGTCCCAGGTCAAGCTGCTCAGCACAGACACTCTGGATATCTGGCAGGGTTGCTGGAGACACCCCAGGACAATAGCCTGCAGGTTGTGTAGAAGAGGTGGGGCTTGGGCAGACGTGCTAGCTGATGCTGAAGAGCTGAGGTATGAGAGTCAGGAATACCTGGGGAAGTTCCTGAATGGCGATTACAGTGAAGACAGGCTTTTTGGAGTACTGCTTGCCCTCTGCGGCCAAGGTTCTGTGTCCTTGGATTCAACCTGCAGGTTGAAAAATGTTCAGAAAGACTTTGCATCTCTACTGAATATTCATAGACTTTTCTCTTGTCATTTTTCCCTAAACCATTCAGTGTAACAACTATTGTATTTACTATGTACTGGGTATCATATATGATAGAGGGGCTTAAAGGATCATGAGTCATATACAAATACTGCTGTATTTCATATAGAGGGCTTAAGCATCTGTAGATTTGTGGATGGGGCAAGTGGAATTAGCCTCCATGGATAACAAAAAGGAATGGGTGGACTGTGTGTCAGGCACTGGGCACTGGACATGTCCTGACTCATTGAACTCTTCTGTTGACCCCATCGGGTTGTGGAATCCCATTCTGCAGAGGAGGAAACAAAGGTCAAGTGGCTTGCTCAAGTTCATGCACTTAGTAAGTGGTGGAGCCAAGATTTGACTCAGGCTGGCTGGCTCCAGGGCTCACAGGCCTCCACTCTGACAAGCTAATTAGCCTGCAGCATTGACATGGCTGTGCTGGGCTCTAGTCTAGAGTTCTCTGCATGGCTTTGGCAGTGGGTGAGACTGGGGACTGCTGAGTCTGGGTGGCTGGGGAGAGAGCAGATGAAGCAGGAGCCCCAGGGGCAGTCTGGGTGCTGATGTTGAGCGAGAGGCAAGAGAGACAGGCAGGCAGCCATCTGGGTTGTGTAATTTACAGCCCACGCTGTGAGAGCCACCAGCATAGGGGCAAGATACCTCCTCCCACCTGTAACATGCCTCAGGCATGGGAGGCACACTGGGGTTGCATGGGGGAGGTACAGAGTCCTGGCCATTCACATGTACATGTGCACACAAAGGCAGGATTGAGCTCCCAAGGGCACCTCATACTGAAGGCCCCCTGGGTGAGCAGGGCCCTGGCTCAGACGCCAAACATGTTATCAGTCTCCACTTGGGTTGTGAACTGAATTCCAGTCAAACCATTCCCATAAGCCTGTTTGAACTTATGTCCTCTCACTGTCCCCTCCCAAGTCAACCCTGGGTGACTAGTATTCTGCAGACACTGTCATACTCACATGGCTCTTGGCTTTGGCTCTCTGCAGGATTATCCCATCAAGGTTCTCAGAAAGGTTAAAGGACCAAGAGGGGGTCAGATGTGGACCATGTGGGACAGGACCTGAACTGTGTTTGAGAAGGTGACAGCGGCTGTCACTGTCAGCACCCACCCACGCTAGCCTCTCACTTCTAGGTGGTAACTTCCTCTACCATCTGCCAAAGGGAGCTCAGGTGCTGGTGTTCCATGTGGGGACAGAATTGAAAGGAACTGGTTTTCTCAGGTAGTTCCTAAGATGACTCGAAGAACACATTTCAAAGGGTCTCTGGAATGAGAAGACTTCTATGCTAGGCCTATTCCGTGGAGACTCACAGGAAAGGGGAGGTGTGCTATTGAGAGGACAGGAGCATCTGTCTGCAGGGTCTCCAGATGTCGTCATCTTGCTCATCCCAAAGTCCTGGACAGGCAGCTGCCCAGAGGAGGAAGGACCATGCTAGATGAGCCTTGGTTGCTTCCGGGCTTCTTTTATTGCCATGATTATCACAGTTTGTCATGACCCTAAGCAGGACTTCCCACACTCGTAAAGTGTGATTCTTCTAAAGGGGTGAGAGAGTGGCGTAGCATGAAGCTCAGCGCCTCAGAGAAGGAAGATGTTCATTACGACTACTGGGGTCGCTGCGTAGTCAACGTGAAAGCATTCCACAGACCTGCAGGCCTTCGGTGACCCCTGACTAAATGTCCTTGGTAATTCTTATAAATTTTCATCCTCTTTTCTTTTCCAAACTGAAAAGTGTTTGGACTTGGACCTGCAAATCTAGTTTTAACTTTAAAGTCATATTTTGTCCCAAGCCATTTTAGTGCAATCATCTGGAAATAAGTTGGTATGATATACACTTACATAGTCACACAGATATCCTGCTCATATACAAAGAGCACCTTCAAGTGCATTTTTGTTTTGGTTCTCGGAGACAAGGTTTCACGCAGCCCAGGCTGTCAAATTCACCATGTAGCCGAGGATGGCCTTTAACTCCTGACCTTCCTGCTTCTGCCTCCCAAGTGCCAGAATTACAGACACACGTTACCACGGAAGCTTCAAAGTCCTTTCTTGCAGGATCCACTGTGGTCAGTGTGACCTTGGAGCCAGCAAACGTGGGTCTGACTCTAGCTTCATGTGGTTTCCAGCCCAGAACCCAGCATAGCAAGCCCCTGTCATGGGAGGAATGTCTAAAACAACTGCCACAATGAGTCACTGAATGGTGTTGACATGCTCTGAGAAATAGAGTGTTGGGCGGGTTGTGGCTGTGTGGGCATCACAGCAGAGGATTATGAAAATAAAGATGGCTACACCACTGGTGATAGTATCCTATGGAACCACCGTTTGGTCACTGACTAAAGCCACGTGTGACAGGGCATGAATGTTATAGGCAGGGCCTGTGGTAACACAAGTGTCTCGTTGACTCCGAAGAGCAGAGCAACAGGGAGCTGTATTGATTCCTTGTGCTATAAGGAAAGGGAAGGGAAGAAAGGGCAGGAAGGAGAGGTGGGAGAGGAGGGGTAGGAAGAGGAAGTTAAGGGGGGTGAGTGGCTTTGTGCCTTTGGATAAGCTATGTAAGATCTTATGTGTTTTCATCTGATTCCCACTCATGGCGATGGGGGTGGATGGATGGATGGATGGATGGATGGATGGATGGAGTCCCTTGCTGAGCCAGGAAAGCATTTCAACAGTGAGCTAAATCCCACCCTTCATGCCTCGATTCAAAAGGTGAGGCACACCTACAGTACTTAGTTGTTCTGAGAATTCAAACTGTACCTACTAGCGCCCTGCCCCCCATTTCTAGTTGGCACCTCACTTTTTAATTTCTCAGTTGGCATTGTATTCAGGCATTGAAGGTGATAATTCTTGTTCTCATTTGTAAAAGTATCTATGAATTGATATTGATGCTATAAAGAGCTGTGGTATCTCACCATCGGACAATTAGACAACCTAACTTTCCTGTGTCAAGCTGCAGGATGAGCCTGTCCCTGGGACTCGAGCAGGTTCCTGGGCCGCTTCTATTTCTAATCCCATGCTTGAGGCAAACCCAGTGCTGCCACTTTGCTGGCAAAGCCAAGACTCAGAAACAAGAGTCTGCAGCCGGCAGGAACTGAAACTGAGTCAGAGGGAGAGCGAATTGCGTTGCTCTGATTGCTTTGCTGTGGGAAAGCAGAGGCAGGGAAGAAGCGGGTCAGTGGGTCGCGGTTCTCCAGTGCAGCCTAGGAGGCCTGCTGAGTTAAAGCAAGATCTTTCACTCTGTGTGTGTGTGTGTGTGTGTGTGTGTGTGTGCGCGCGCGCGCACACGCGCACATGCACAGAGGCAGAGACAGAGAGAGAGAGACAGAGAGACAGACAGGGTGGGGATAAATGAACCACAGGGCCTCCCGATTCTGCATTTAGTGACTTCCCATGGGAGGCCGGTTCCGTGGGGGTTATTTACACTTGGAAATAGGCAAGCAGTCCATACGACTCAGGGTCCTTGTGTTTCTTTTTCTTTAAAGCACAAGTGAGTTGGTTGGTAGATATTTATCAGCTACTAAGTAGGCCAACCAGGGTTTGGATGTAAGTCTCTCATGCAGAAGCTTACACTGCTTGGATTTCATGTCTCAGGCTGTGGGCAGTGGGGCCTTGGAAGCCACACCGCCAGCAGTGGAATACTGGCTAACTAGAGTCTATTATTCCTTCTTCCCGGGTGACCAGGGGACACCCGATCACATTCACGTATTAGTAAACACTTTCTGCTGTGATTGTTTTCCTTGGGGAGATGTGAACATCTACTGTCTATGCTCCCTCTTAAGGTCAAGCTAGGATGCGAGTCTGCCGAGGTTCACTCTGAGGAACCAATGAGTCTTTCAGGCATATTTACTTAGCAGTGGGTGAGGGAGTACAGGCAGAGGCATGTGTAGTCTTAAAGTAGCCACACTGGAAGATCTGCACCTAGCATGCACAATGGCTTCTCCATGGCTGTGTGGATGAACGTTCCCTTCCCTTCCTATATAGCCTCTAGCCCAGCGTTTCACATTGGGGTCATCTAGGACCAGCGGAAAACTCAGTAATTTACATTATGATTCATAACAGTAGCGAAATGACAGTTATGAAGTAGCCATGAAAATAATGTTATGGTGTGGGGGTCACCACAACATGAGGAACGGTTGCAGCATTAGGACGCATGAGAACCAGAACCGTTTAAAAGGGTTGAAGCAGTAGGAAGAACGAGAACCACCGCGCTAGCCCCTCTCTGAGTCCCCAGGGTCATGTGCCATTAGGGCAGGAGTGGCCTCTAGAGACTCAGGGGAGGATCCCATGACCTTCCCAGCTCCCTCCTTCCAAAGGAAAGAGCACAGGTCACAAGCCTAGCTGTGATGATCCTCAGAGCAGGCCAAGCAAAGATGGTGGCAGTTTGGCTTGCCTTAAATTACAAGGGCTGGGTAAGCTGGAGGTGGGATTTACAAGGTAGTAATAATGCCCTCCTCTATGGTACTTAGCTTCTTGAAAGCATTTTACAGCCATTTACTAATTAGTCCTCAGCTGCACTCTCAGAGCAGGTACAATGCCTCCTGATGGGCAAAGCCACAGACAAATTGTAAAAACATGCAAGGACCCTCACTCCACTGGGACAAAAGTCACTCAGCCTGGTGCCTGAATACAAAAGAAGCAGTGACTTTCAGTTTCTGGTTTGTTTTTTCCCCTCCTACCAATATTTTTACAAATGTGTATCAGAGAAAGGAGGGAGGGGGAGGGAGAGGGGGAGGGGAGAGGAGGGGAGGGGAGGGGAGGGGAGGGGAGAGGAGAGGAGAGGAGGAGGAGAGGGAGAGGGAGAGGGAGAGGAGATCAGAGGACAACTTCCCAGGGCCTGGTTTTCTCCTCCCACCTTGTTTGGAGGCAAGGTTTCTCTTCTTTCTGCTTCTTTGTTAGGTTGAGAATCTTGGGGCTGATTGTCTGTGTCCATGTCACCTTAGGAGTGCTGTGATTACAGATTCGGGCTGTGGCATTGAGCCTTGCATATGGGTTCTGAGGACTGAACTTAGCCACCAGGCTTGTGTGGCAAGTGTCATCCCCTCCCCTACTGTGCCATCTTTCTGGCCCCATTTTCTGTTTTTCATTTCCTGCTAAGAAAATCAGTTCTAACTCCTCCTGGGGTAAGAGAGCTGTCCATCCTTGGGAACACAACCTCCACCCCTACAAACCTACACAGCACATCACCCCTTTCCAGAAAAGATGTAAAAGAGCCTCAACATGTTCCCTAGACCCATGGATGTCTGCTGCAGTCTTCAGCTGGTCCACGCCCGGAAGTCATCACAGGTGGGCTGGCTGGCTGCTGATGGTACCTCCTGGGAGGGCCACAGGACCATTACCTGAGTATCCAGAGGCCACTCCTCCAAACCAATTAGTTCTGCCCTAATTGCTCATGGCTCTGGGGGCTCTGAGAAGGCCTAGAGCAGTGGTCCTCCAACCTGAGGGTCTAGACATTTTGGGGGTTATACAAGAGTATCAGAAAACACAGATATTTACATTATGATTCATGATAGCAGCGAAATTACAGTTATGAAGTAGCAATAAAATAGTTATGGTTGGGGGTCACCACAACATGAGGAGCTGTATTAAAGGGAGGCGGCACTATGGTTGAGAAGCCCTGGGCTAGAAGATACAGGAAGGGAAGAATTGGGGGAGGGATTCTCCTACACAGCCATGCTGGGTGGTGGCTGCTTTAAGGTCACTCTGGCCTGTACCCCTTGCCATGCAAGCCTGGTGGCTAAGTTCAGTCCTCAGAAGCCATATCAGAAGTTCAATGTCATGGCCCACATCTGTAATCATGGCAGATGTGGTGTGTGTACATACACCAACTCGTGTGGTGGGTGAGATGGGAGACAGAGATAGAATTGGCCAGAAAGTCTCAAACCCAGCAATGGAGCAGACACAAGAGGTGGAGGAAACCACAGGAAGGATTCTGATCTGGGCTCAGTCCTGTCTGGCAGGTGATGATGGGCAATTCATTCAAACCTCTCTGATCTTGTTTCCTCATCCGTGGGGCAGAACTTGACCCCAGCCACTCGCCTACATCCCAGGTCTGCTGTGAAGATACTCTGAGCCCTGTCTGCGACAGTGCTTCCTAGACAGACGGTGTCTGCCTCGCTCAGATTAATCATCTGCTAGCCTGGGCATGCCAACCCTAGAGGTTGACAAGGGCAGGATGGGGATAGCTGGAGATTGTACTGCCGCTGCAGGCTGCAGGTTCTGCCATCTGAAGTGCAGGGGTCCAGTCTATGTATATACCACTCTCTTCCAGAGCTGGCAATGCCTGCCAGGCAGGTATCAAGGAATCCTAGCTCCATCAGCTCTTGATTCAGTTGGCAGTAAAGCCAGATTCGTGCCCCTCTTTAGGTACAGGGTTGCCAGAATAATCCTAAGCTACCATGGCAGGGGGCCTCAGGGCAGTGGTTCTCAACCACTGTGGTTTGTGACCCTTTAGAGAGCAACCCTTTCACAGGGGTCACCTAAGACTATGGGAAAATATAGATACATTCATAACAGTAACAACATTATGGTTATGTAGTGCAATGAAAAAACTGGTATGGTTGGGGTCACTACACAAGGAACTGTATCACAGCATCACAGCATCAGGAGGGTTGAGAACCGTGGCTTTAGGAGGTCTTGGAGCTCAGCACACATCTGCCCTGAGGAGAGGGCACAGCCAAGAGAGACTCCAGCATGAAACACCCACCAGATTCCCTGGGGAGTCCCACTAAACTCTAGATGCCCACACTCTGGTTCCTATGAGTCTGCTAACAGTCCTACAGTGGAGACAAATGCAGGCATTCTTGAAAAGCCCCCTGGGAGATTCTGGTGAGCCGAGGTATGGTCTGGTCTAGCCCCATTTCTAGAATTACATAAAGGAAGGGACTGACTTGAGTCATGCAGCCAGTTAATGGCAGAGTGGGACACGGACACAGGACTCCTCTGTCCTGGGAATTCCCAAGGGCAGTGAGCCAAGAACCCCTGTGTGAAGATGGGTAGCTCCCCAGTTGACAGCCCAGCTGGCAGATCTGTACCAGGCCCTCCCTAGCTTCTTGAGAGCATCCTTGGTGCTGGGGGTGGGGGATGCAGGGAAGAAAGGTACCTCTGGATAGTGCAACAGGGTCTAGAATGCCTCCCTTTCCAGGCTCATGTGGTAAAACTTAGCTCTCAGAGCCCGCATGGGAACAAGGGAACACGTGAGAGGCACAGCAGGACTGTGTGTGCCCTGCAGGAGGAACCTCAGTCTCCTGAAGCAGAAGAGGAGGCCCAGGCCAATCACTCAACTCTTGGTTCTCTTGCCTTTAAGGATGCGTCATGCATTTACGTTCCCTTCAGGATAGGAGCATGCTACACTGAACTGTGTGTGTAGGCACCGTCAAGTGGGCAAGCTGACCCTTCCCACACCGCTCCTGCCTTGTTTCCAGTCACTAGAGCCTCCTGGTTATACTCTTCCCTCTGTACACTGATGGGAGTGGTAAAGGATGGCGAGGGGAGAAACTTGACGGCTTCTAAATGGTGTTGCTATGTAACCCAGGCTAGACTATGTAAACTTGTGATCCTCCTGCTCCACTCTCTAGAGAGCTGGCATGCACCATATACCTGGCTCCCCAGACCCTGCTTGGCTGCAGAGCTGCCAGGCCTGAGGGGAGATGTCAGACACACACCAGACCAGTGACAGCCCTTGACCCTTAGCCTTTGTCTCCCATGAATAATCTACAGAACCCAAATTAGCCCAAGGAGCTCCCATGAACCAAGGGAGAGAGGGAAAGGTGGAATTCACACAGGAGTCAGTGGCTGCATGGTGCTGGGAACCAAGAACTTCTGAGTGCTGGCTCTGGGCCTGTGGAATGGGCAACTGAACCCCCTAGATTCAGAATCACTGGGTTACCTCTTCTCTGGTGGAAGACTTCCCCAACTGGAAATATAAATGCTGGGATATAAATTACACACATGAACTTAACACTAGTTTCAGTGGGGTAGAGAGTAGCCAAGGGTGCTCAGTGGAACTTTGAAGAAGCCTTTCGGACAAAGACTTGAAAGAAGGGTGTGTGCATTCATGACATTTTATTTTCCCTGGAAAAGTTCTCCATTGTAAAGCAGTTTACTTCTTTCAGCTAAGAAATCTAAGGAAGGAGGAGGAGCAACCAGCAGTGAGGTGCTAGGATTCAGGGTGCTACCAGCCAGCCTGGTTTGGGCTCCAGCAGAGCAGGGCTGTGTGGGGCAGGGAGAGCTGCTGCGTGAGCAAAAGGCCGCCATGAAGCCATTCCAATGGCTTCCAGGAAGCAGCCCGAGCGCTGACACGCATGTGGACTGAGCAGTCTGGTTGGCTGCCTCTCAACACTGGTGTTTCCTAGAGCTTTCCGTTGGCAAACGCGGCCTCCTGGAACTGAGGGACAAAGGTTTTGAAATAAGCCCTGGTGGGAAAGAGGAGAGAAAGAACTGTGGTTAGCACAAACAGCTTGAACAAAAAATGCAACTCAGAGCTTCCCACCTAACTCAGAACAGTTGTTATTTATTGTTCATGCAAGCTGGGTTGGACTCTCCTCCTCAGAGGCAAAGCCCTCTAGATTGTTCCATGGGAGCTACTTGCTGTTTACTGCCGTACTACCTCTCAGAGATGTTTAAAGAGCTGCATTGACCTTCCTGCTAGCCACACTTATTCTGAGTGCTAGCCACTTGCCCTCAGAATCAACTGTCCATTCCTAGGAGAAAGACAGGGCTGAGCCAAGCTATAGGACAGAGAGCGACCATATTGACACCCAGTCACTTCCCTGACTGAAGATAACATCAAGGCCATATCCTTCTAAGTTAGATCTATGACACAAACACAAACATAAAGATCTAACAGGGATCCCTAAATGAGTTACGCTTTGGATTTACTTCCACACACGTGCAGTTTAGCTTCCTGGCTGAGCTTTGGGAGGACTTCTAAAGACAGGTGGGATCTGGGACAGAGCATATAGCCTTCCGGATACCTGATTTTTTGACATGTGTTACTCTTTAGCCAAACTAGCCTGGCCCTTGCTCTATAGCGAAGCAAGCTTAGATTTCACTAGATGGCTTCTTAACTCCCAGGAATCCTCCTGTCTCAGTTTACTAAGTGCTGGGATTATAGATATGAGCCACCACATTGACCCAGACACCCGGCTTTCTACTCTGCAGAGACAAAGTCACATTCCACATCAGGAGATGGAATGTGCTGAGCCTACTCTGTGCCAGACACTGCTAAAATGACCCAGATGTGGGACCAGTCACATAGGAGAGATCTCAGTTTAGAGGAGGAGGCAGATATAAAATCAACGCTGAGGTGTGTGGTAGGTACATCTCGGTGGCACTGTGGATCCTATCAGGCAGTCATTGAGAGACTGGAGTGGGTTTAATTGACAGAAGACACAGCAGGAGCAGAAACCTGTTAGAAAGGGGGAGTTGTATACGTGTGGGGAAATGGACCTTTCATCACTCAGGCTTGCCTCTTAGTCCCGGACTGTCTCCCACATAATCTCTGTCATCCTTGGGCATTTAGAGGCGGCTCACCCAGTAATCTCACTTTTTCAGAACAGTGACAAGAACTAGGAGTTCCCAAGAACTTTGCTATCCACACAAACCATCTTATTAAAGATCTGGGTTCTAATAAGCTGCCAGGCTCCAGCTCTTAGGAGGTGAGAAGTGCCCAGCTAGGAGTGGAGAAGCTGACTAAGAGGCAGGAAGTGTATCTGCATGAGTACTGAGATGAAGAACAGCAGAGCCCACCTGAGAGAGCACAGACAGCTAGCCGACGAGAGTTAGCTCCACCACAGGTCCTGTGCCGCTCTACCCAGCAGGCCCTGGGTGGTCATCTCTAGACCAGAGTGAGTACAGCTACTGATGACATACAGCTCTCTTCCTCCACCAGGTCCACTGAAATCCCTTCTAACAAGGCTGCCCTGAAAGTCTGGGCTTCTCAGTCCTGGTACTCCCATGGCATCTCTGCAGCATTTAGAAGCTAGTGCCCCTCACTGGAAGTTCTCTTTCCTTCCTCCCCATTTCTCCATCCCCCATCACAATTCTGTGACTTTAAGCATCTTAGCTCCACTGCCCGCCTCTCTCCCAGACACAACTTCTCTTGGAGCTTGTCTCTCTCTGCTCTCCACTCTCCTCATGTAGAGCAAGGTCAAGTTCATGGTTGACTGAAGGCTTGCATCACTTTCAGTACTCTCCAGTCTGGTCCCCACCCTCTTTCCCCTCCCAAATTTCCAGTCCCACAGTCCCAACCACCTGCAGGACATTGTGACCTAGAAGGCGCTCTAGCAATGTGCACGTCTCTAGCAGAGCCTTCAGCCTCCAAGGCTCCCTAGATCCCGGTGGGGAATCCACCGGCAGGATTTTCTTCTTCTTTGTTCTTGGTGACACTCCTGTTCTAATTTCACTACCTCTTAACAAAATCCTTGCAGAAACCCGCTTCCCTGAGGACAGAAGCCAGTGAGCCTTTCTGTTGATTGTCTCTGTCGCCAAGACCTGACCAGGATCTTAGTGTTCCTCTAACACTCATCCTGACGTCCAGGGTGGTTCTCACTATCCGCCTTCCACACATTTTGGTTTTTTTTTAAAACAAATATATTCTTCAATATTTTTGAGGTATGAATTCCTTTGAAAAGTAAACAAAGGACATTCTCAGGAAAAGTGCAAGCAGACCCTTCCACTCCTATTACACAAATCTTATGCAACTAAGGATGCTGTGGACTCCCCTAAGCCCACCCATAGTTGGTGTACAAGCCCCAGCCCGTGTATTTGCCTGTCCCAGCACAGGACTGTCCTCTCGCTCACAGCAAGAAAATCCAGCCTAAAAATAAAACTTGATGCTTTAGAAGATGTAGTTATAAAGTAAAGCGTTGGTTTCCCCGGAGGCAAGGTCATGTTAGTGACCCCATCTCAAGGGATGGTTTCTTACCCATTTTCTTTGCTTAAGATCTTAGCCTAGGCTATCAGGAACATGCAGTAAATAAAAATAAATAAATAAAAGAAAATAAAACAGACAAGTTGCCATGAGAACTACGGCTCAATGTTTTATTCCGGGCAAGAGCTCCACAACCGGTTCTAGGAGGCCTCCTTCTTTTGAAGTTTTTGCCTCAGTCTGTGGAACTTGTCACACAGATTTTACTGGGGTTGGTGTGGCAACTTCCACTTAGGCTGGATGTTCTTGCTTTCCACATCACTTGGCCATCAGAGGATTCTCTTCTGCCCACAGACAGTCCCTGTAAAATGGGGCTTACTGGCTTAGCCCTAGTTTAGCATACACTCCACAGTGGCTTTAATGAACGTAGCTCACGGTGGCTGCTGGTTGGCAAGGGCTGGTTTAAGCCCATGCATTGTGAACTGTTAAAGTATGTGGGTGAGAGAGCAATACCAATGCATGCAGTTTTTAGGCAGCAACTGTAAAGCACTTGTGCACAGCTGCACCAGACCAAACACTCTTCCTGCATAAGGAAGAGCTGATGAAACTGTGTCCTGACCTGGAACACAGCTGGATGGACCAAGAGAAGCCTTGATGTGAGGCTCACAAAGGACAGAGTGTGGCAACAGTGGCTGCAAGCCACCTCTTTCAGTGGCTTCTATTTTCCCAATAGTCTAGGTGTGTAGCTGGGGAGAGCTGACTCCCTTAATCTAAGGATCAGAGTGGGTAGGCTGCTGCCAGTGCCTGTAGCTCTTATTTCAAGGTCACTGTGGACAGGGTCACTTTGGCCACATGACAGGGAAGAGGCTGTATCTAGGTTACGTACAGCAGGGTCCCAACATGCCTGGCTGAGTGGATGATGCTGGCTGCAAGGATTGGCTCTAGGCATCAGCCTGAGCCTGGCAGCCATAGTTCTAGCGAGTTCCCTGTCATCCCTCCCAGGACCAGAGTCTCACAGGGTCTGGAGCTACTCAGCTTCAGCTCAGTGTTTCCTGGGAACACTTGTGGGGAAGGGGCTGCAAGATCCTTATCAAAGGCTTGGCAACAGGGAGCATGATTGACAGGCAAGCTCTTCCTTTGCAGAAAATTTGCAGAAAGTTTCCTGTGTTTCCTGGGCTTTCCCTGCCAGGGCAAACTGTGCCTCCAAGGGGGAAGTGTGGCGAGGGCTATTTAAAGGCATGATGCTACCAGCTGTTTGCAGAGATCTTTTCTCAGCTTGGCTCCTCATTAAGTCAGTTAAGGGAGGGGAAGCAGGCACAGGAAGGGGAAAATGACAACTGGCGCCCACCCATTTATAGATGGTTTTAGAGCACTGTTTTCAATTATTTACTTTTTATCAGAGAAAACGAGGAGCTGCCAAGGGCACAGCATGCTAATGACACTAGGTATCTACATCTGTTACTGAAGGCAAAGTGTCCAGGAAGCTTCCCAAGTGCGTGATATGGTGGGAAAAGCTCCTTGCCTTAGCATTAGCTGGCCAGGGGCGGGTGTGGTGGCAGGAGACAGAAGCCTGGAATCAGCCAAGTCCCTCACTCCACTCATGCTAGAAGTTTTAGTTTTAGAGCAGATCAGAGTCTATTATGTTTCAGGTGGAATAAGGCTCTGATACTCTCATACTTTCAATAGGTCTGACTGATACCCTATTGCTTTCAGAAAGAGTTTTCAGAAAACCCAGCACAATCCAAGAATCTCCAGAAAACAAAATGTAGAGAAGGGATTCCAAGCTGTGGCAAGGTCAGTTCTCTGTAGAACAGGTCAAAGGGCCAAGAGATGTAGTGCTTAGTTGCACTCCTTCTCCTGGCCCTGGACTCAGGGCTGATACTCTCCTCCCTGGACTGTAGTTCTCTCTTCTACACAGCCGAAAGCTTGGCCTGCTGCTAACTGTGGGTGACAGATCAGGAAGAGTAGATTCTGAAGGAGTGAGATCTCAGCTTCAGGCCTGTTCATGTGCCTTTACTAGCTGGATCCCTTGGGCAAGTTTGGTTTCTTCATCTACAATATGGGGACAACTGTGGCTATCTTAGAAGCTTTTAAATGGATGGTCCAAGTAAGTCCGTGACACAGTCAACCGGCCTAATAGATGATCGATGCTGCCAACAGTTACCATGGGGACCAACCTGGATCTAAGTAGTGGAGAGAGAGGTTCAGAGTTTCTGAAAACAGCCATAAACATTGTGAGGCACCGTGGAAAAGGGATGCCTTGTACAGGGAGACAGATCTGTGTGTCTGTGTCCTTAGTTCATCCTCTTCCTGTGGCTTATTGACTGACGTCTCAGTCCCCACACATCCCATACACAGCTGTCAGCTGGAACACTGAGATGTCTACTCTTACACTGGACATGCAGCCGATGTCCTGGGGACAGCATACATCTTTTGAAATTCAGTCCTGGCCTGCTTGGTGGCATATTGGTGAAATCTAAGGGTAAGCTCTGCAGCCAAAGATACCCCACGGTCTTCATTCATCTTCTCCCAAACCTGCTGGGTTTGCTCCTTGGGTACAAATTTTTGGTCAGGAAGGAGGTCACGGCTGTTGATTGGGAAGGGGTTTAAGAGTCATATGACGAGCTGCCCAAGACGAGGGCAGAGTTATTTGGTGTGGTCCTCAGACAGATCTTTTTATTTTACAAAAGCCTAAACATTTGCCTTCTTCCAAAACAGGATTTGAATTAAAAAGTGCTTTTCTCTAGGCAATTGTAAGATGAGACAGACCTGTGATGTTCGAGCCAGGCCAGTGTGGTGGTGGGGTAGGGTAGGGTGGGCTGGGAGAAATGGTTCAGAGACATGACCCTCCCTGTCAGTAAATCCAGAACATAAATCAGGCCAGAGGTCATTTATGGAAATAGAGACGAGTTCCAAACCCCTAATACTTCTCCCTGCCGTTTCCAGCTTCATTCTGCAGCTGTGACTTCAACTGGCACATGGTTTTCATCAGTCATGTGAAAACCGATTGTGGTATGAAAATCAAAGCAGTCCTGTAAACAGTGTAAGACAAGTCCTGCTAATCATGCCTCATGGTTTTTGGTCTTGCCTTGTCCTCATTGTCCTGGGCCGCCATGTAAATATGGACTTATTCTGGGTTCTTGCCTCATGTCAAAAGGCCAGGCTTACAATAGATTTAAAAAAAAAAAAAAAACACAAAACCTGCTGCTTCCATTTTCATGCCCTCCCCTGCAGAGCCCAGGTAGCAACTGCCCATCTAGCTCTGGGTACCGTGGTGGATCAGTGACTGCCAATTGGAGTCTGTTTGACTGTTGTGCCCTGGGTGAGGGTAGTTTGGCTCTCTGGTATGAGGTTTAAGAACAAACAAGTGTGCTTGTAATGGTTCATGGGCAGTCTTGCTACACATGCCAGTCCTCGAGCAGGTCTGGTTTGTTTCTGGGATGCAGGAGGTGGTGTTCAAGCTTATGAGATGAGGAATTAGCACACTGAAGAGGCTTGGTTATCAAGCTGAGAACACAATGCATATGCTAAGGGATTCAGACATAGGCCCCTGCCCTCAGCTGGGCCTAGTATTCCTTAGGCTGAATTCCAAGGCACTCTGCTTACGGGTCTTAGGTCAGCATGGCCTGACTGGTTGAGTGCTTTGCCTCACCTATGAGAAAGGCTAAGGTTGTGGCCTCAGTATTGCTAAATTCAATCAAAAGCTGTTGTGGAAGGGCTTCAGAGACCACTCCTACACATCAACTGTTGGAATGGAACCTGGTTCCTGACGAACCACAGGGTAGCTAAAAATTCTTAAGTGGTCAGGATTACCTAGCAGTTCACTGCCCTGCTGAAGCCCTCTACAGAGGTCTTCTGGGGCCTGGCCATTTCCTTTGGGGCCAGGGCAGCTTGTAGCCAGTTACTGCCATTGTTGGGGCCAGTGTTTACTCTCCAGGATGCAAGTATCTCTAGCTCTCTCTTCATGCTCAAGTGCAGTGCGCAGAGTGCTGGAAGAGAGCTAGCTGGTAAATGGAGAGGGATGGGGGAAATCCTATGGGTTTCAGCTACAAGGCTGGCTGGCTCTGCTGGGCTTCCATCTCTGAGTGAACGCCTCTATCATACTCCAGACGGTTTCTCATACCCCTAGGAGGGGAGATCCCTGCTCATGCGCATCCCCAGTTTCACACTGGGTACTCGACACACAGCTGGACATGGATTCCTCAAACAGACATGTGAAGAAGTGCTTTAGAGCAATCATTTTATAAGAGAAGGAATGATCACATTGCCACAGGGAAGGTTGAGTTGCAATGGCCCCGTACTATGATGCAGAATCCTGATCTGTCCATATTGGCTTTTTCTGTAAGCCCCCCAAAGATTGAAATTAGAATGGCCTATCCTTAGTATCCTGGCTCCTATCTTTCCCAGATTTCATTACAGGTGAGTTCCAACCTGGTGCATGAATGAAAGAAGTCTGCTCTGAGGATGGCTTGGCAGTCCAGGAGCTGGCAAGCAAGTCTTCTCTTTTGTTTCCTCTCTGGTCATCTGGGATGAACTGGCGAGGTTGCAGCAGGTAGTAGGTGTGTAGGAATGTGCTGCTGCTGGGAGCTTCAAAGCCCAAGCTGGGCCCAGCCCTGTGCTCATATTGTTCCATCACCTGTTTCTGTCTATTTTGCTCACACAGGAGATCCCTCAATTACTCTGCTAAGGGCAAGCAGGAACCTAGCTCAGGCTAGGATGTGGTGACAGTGTGAAGGCCCATGGATGGTGAGGGATCTGACCGAAGCCCTGGCCACAAGAAGCTCACCTGCTAGGGGGAAGTGACCATCTATCTGATGATGGTGAGTCACCTTCAAGGTCACAGATGGCCTTCTACTGCTTAGTAAGTAAAAGGGGAAACATCAAAGGATGACCCCCTGAGAGGAAGTGCTCAGCCTACCAGCAGGGCTCACCAAGGGAGTATGAGGTCTAGGCTCCAACTGGAGGAGGTGGTGCCTAAGGGTTTCCATCCAGCACCACTGGGCATTAGCCTAGACTCAGGGTTTAGTTATAGTCCCAAAGAACTAAGATCACCTTTAGAACACCAATTCTTTGTAGGCTTAAAACAATAGTCTCCTCGTTGAGTTTCTTGGTGGCTGTGATGTACTGTTTGCCAGGCAGCAAATATGGCTTAGGGAGTGACTGCTAGACCTCAAATGTCTAGGGGCTCATGGCTTCCCCAGCTGTCTGGGGAAATATCTGTTGGCTTTTGGGCATAGCATCTGGTCAGTGCTCTGAGTCTTTGTTTCCCAGGCAAGGTGTTTATGGATAGATTTGTAGCAGACTGAGGGCCCTTTACACCCTTTCCATTCACAGCAGATGGGCCAGAGAAGTCAGAGAGCAAACAGAGGAGAAGCATCTGCTCTGTGTCCACAGGGCTCCCGCAGTGCCACCCTGGGATGTGCTCTCAGCTCTGTGGCCCTAGGTATCTGTTACAGATGAAGGGAGGGAAGGCAAAAGGGAGTATGTGCAACGTAGGCAGGTGGTAGTTATGGTGTGAAGTAGGTTCACTCAATACTGGGCTGGGAAATCCATTCAGTGGATCTTGACCAGTGTTAAAATAAGTTAAGTGAAATCTGAGAGGATCACATGTGGCCAGGGGAAATAGCATTTTGTGAAACTTCCAACAATATACACTGAATAAAGTTATAAATATCTTGCTGTGGATTATGGTTTAGTCCATATCTAGAAGCCACAAGTATGAGGGAAGGAAGGAGCCTGTCTTATGCTAGACACAAAGCTGCTTATATCCATCCATTTCTGTTGTTTTCCACTGACTCCCAATGGCCCCACCATCAGGTCCTTGCTTTGACTAATGAGAAATCAATGATCCAGAGATACCTAGTGGCTTTTCTAGGGTCACATGCTAACAAGAGGTTATGCTACTATGAATCCAGGGCTGCTGACTCCAAAGAATACGCTCTTTCCTTCCCACTCTGACAGAATTTCCAGTAGCGTGAACACTAGCAACTGAGGTGGGAAACAGGCTCCATGCTTGGCTCTACCAAAAGGAATAATGCTTTCATCTCCTTATCTATAGGGGAGTAAGAGATAGAATAGCTCGATTTGGTGGCCTCCCCCTCCTAAATAGTGTTTTAGCTGAATGTTCTTTTTCTCATCCACTAAAACTTTAATAGAATAGCCAGCTACCTACTAGTGAATTTCAAGAGTGGCTCATGGTCAGTTCTTATTTCCCCTGCATTTGTTCTGCATATGCTCAGATGGCCCAACATTTTGCAGTGTGTCTAGAGATACTGACTGGTACCTAGGACCTGCCCTGGGTAGCCTCTCAGCAGAATTAGGGCTGTTCTAACAAGGCACAGACGAGATGAGCCTGACCTTCTTGCTTGCCCATTTGGTTCTCTGATATTTAGTGCACTTTAATGGAAGTGGGGGATGCTTCACTTGACTGAAAGGAAGGAAGAAAAGGAACTCCAAGAAAGGCAAATGCAGTCCGTCCATGTGACACTGGAGGCACCATAAATGTTCCCTAAATGAAGAGTCCCAGGAGAACAAGGGTACCTACAAACTTTTTTCACCATAGATGTCATCTGGAAGCTCTGTTGCCCAGTGCTATAAAATGGGGTGCCTTTGATCCAAACACAATCAATGGATAGATTGTGTCTGGGGATGCTCCAGAGATTCCAGCTCTGTTTCTTATTGGCTATGTGACCTTGGATAAGCCACCTTACCTCTTTGGGCCTCAGAAACCTCATGTGTTAAATAAAGGTATAGTTTCTAAGGCAACTGTTGGTCCAGTATATCATTATCTGCCATTGTTTGTTATTATTATCACTTCAGTGTCAACCCAACCATGTTAGTCACAGGTAGTTTCTCAAGTGGGAAGCAGTCATTTAATAACGACTTCTCCCTGTGCTTTGCTAGAGGGGTTCCTTCCAAAGTCTTAATAAGTATTATCAGAGGCACTGCATATGTCTGAAGCTTCTCTACAGCTCCTGGGAAACTACAGATCTGACCTAGGATCCTAAGGAGTGATGGACAGTCTCCATTCTGGCCACCTTCCTCTCATCCTTCAAGTGACTAGACATTCACAATTAGAGAACTTGTGGTCTAGGCATGGCTGGCTCCTACAGGGGTAAAGAAACACATGCAAGCAGGACCCTGGCCCTCAGAGAACACATAAACATTTCTGACCAGGTCAGAAAGTTACATGCTGGCCTTAGAAGGGAGCTGGGTGCTTTGCTTTTAGTTGTGGGCCAAGCTCTCCTTGGCTCACTCATTACTGTCAGTGAGAAAACTTTCTTTTCTGCTCAGACCTATGCCTGGGCATTATGCAGCAGGCCAGATGTCTAGCATCTTTAATAACAATAATAGCAATAATAATAATTTGCATTTATACAAGGCCTTTCATCGGAGGATCTTAAAGTATATCACAAACAATAATTAATTTCATTTGCAAGTCTGGGAGCCAGCTAGGTAGAAGCCCCTTTATTTTGCAGGTACAGGATACTTTCCAGCACCCTGAAGCATGTTGGAAAAACTTTCTGCCTCTTGGAAACCCACCCTTTTCCCTCTGGAGGCCTGGGGTAGGACCAGGCCCTGCAATGGAGTTTCCCATGTCAAACACACCCTAGCTATCTGACTTGGATAACTGCTGAGCACCAATGTGGTGCTGGAGAAACACAGGGTTGGGAGTGATCTTAGCAGGTTGTCTGAGGCAGGGCTTGCTCTAATAGCACTTGTGAGGGGTGGGTGACACTGTTGGGTGCTTTTTAGAAGGGAGCGCTTAATACTTGCATAGAAGGTGTCTATTTTTTGTGGCATACAGTGGTTGGATGGCCAGAGGATGCCTACCGAGCGAGCTAGGTCCTGCCTTCTTGTGTGTTACAGAGTCTCCTGGGTGTTTCTGGCTTTGGTATTATGGTCTGCCAAGCTTTATATAAAGTTCTTCAGACTACTCTGCCCATCTCCGAGAGCAACTCCAGTTTGTTTTCTGGGCTTATCTTGGGGCTGGGATGGGGTTGGAGTGGTACATCATTTCAATGACAAAGAAATACCCCAAATTTCCATTTACCTACTGATGTACTGGATGCTTTAGTGCTGGAATCTGACCCAAGGGCATGATACACACTAAGGAAGAGCTCTCCCAGTGAGCTACATTCCTTGTCCACCCATGGGTATATTCTTCTTCAGGCTTTTAAATTTTATTTCATTATTTTATGTGCATGGGTGTTTTGCTTTTATGTCTGTGTCCTACATGCAGGCCTGGTGGTATACAGAATACGAACAGAAGATGGCACTGGGTCTCCTATAACTGGAGTTACAGATGGCTGTAAGATGCCATGTGGGTTCTGGGAATCCAACCTGGATCCTCTGGAAGAGTGGCCAGTGCTCTTAACTGCTGAACCATCTCTCTACCCCCCACCCCTGAAATTATAGAGACAGGGTCTCATTCTGTCCACCTTCTGTTCCAACTTTACAAGGTTCCTATAGTCTGGTCTAGAACCAGAGGGTCATTCTGGCCTTGATTTTTGTCTGGGTCATTGTTGGGAGAAGACTGGGAAAAGACAAAGGGCCTGGAGATTAGCGCTTCCTGGGTATTCTAAGGCAAGGAGAACACCCTGCATTGCCCAGCTGTGAAGGGAAAACTGTGAGTTTTAGAAACAGAGCTAAATTTAAACACAGAGTCATCACTTGTTCCCTGTGCTTTTGGGGAAGTCCTTGGGTCTCCATCTGTTTCTCTGCTTGGGGTGATATGAGCACAATGTCGAGCACTGGAAGAACTGAGCCACCTTGGTTTTCTTTCTGCCCCACTCGATTGTCACCAGAATATCTATCCCTCCCTCTTTCTCTCTGTCTCCTCTTTCTCTATGTATGTGTATTTTTATATACATATATGTGAACATGTATCTGAAGACTAGAGGTCACCTTCCTCAGGAACTGCCCACCTTGTTTTTGGAGACAGGGTCTCCCACTGGTACCTGAGGCCTGTTCTCAGGTTCCAGTCTCTGGCTAGTGAATCCCAGGGATCCCGTCTCTGCCTCTCCAGTACTGAGACTATGAGTGTGCATCACCATGCTTGGCTTTTTACATGTGTGCCAAGCCTCAAACTCTGATCTTCACGCGACTGAGTCACTGCCCTCCTTGAACACCTTCCAGGGAGATCTGGACTCACTGGTGCTGCCTGGCACTGCATAACTTTCCAATGTTTGTTGGTTAAGTAAATGAACTAACTTGGCACTTGGTATTTTGCAATTTATAATGTGTTTTTAAAAATAACTTCATTGTAATCTAAATGGCAGTATGGAAAGAATAGATCCTGTTACTCTACTCCACAATAAATGGATCTTGTTACTCTACGCCACGATATCCACGAACAGACGGGCACACAGTGAGGCAGGAACAGGCTCAGTGTCAGACAGGAACATGTATGCAACTCAGTGCCCTGCCAATAGTACATTACTAGCTCAGGAGAGTCTTTGGTGCCTTCTGTGGCCACTGAAGCTTAGATGTGGAGCAGGAAGAACACAGTCTGAGGTGTACTACATTCTACATGGTGAGACCCTTGGGGTGCTGTCTCTATCCAGCCACCACAGCACCCGTCAACAACATTAGAAGCCTGGTGACTGGAAGCAGTGCCCTGGGTATGGTCACATGTTACCATACATGGCCAGTCCCATATCAACCTCATTTGCTTACCTTCCTGTCTCCCATGGGGTGGATAATGCTGATCTGCATGTCTGCCCTTCATCTTTCCACTCCATCTTTTGAGGTCACCGAGACGGAAGTGATATATCCATAGAACACAATTTTCCTTAGCAGGGTGCCTTACACATTTTAGAGGCTCAAGACAATGATGAATGATATTCCCTCTCCTCCCATAGTCTTTTCAAACTGAGAGAAAGGACAGGAAATTGATATGAAGGATTCAGGCGCCCAGCCTCTCTTTCTTCCTTCTCCTCTAGACTCTGAACTCTGGGGGCCAAAGTCAGATGCAGGCTGAGATGTGGAGAATGGAAATCGTTAAAAGATGTGTTCATATGCCTGGCTCAATTGTAATTCTCAGCATGATCTGAAGAGTGGTATGAGATCTGACCACAATGTAATATCCATAAGAGCTCATCACAGCCTTCAGCAAACAGTTCTGACAGTACACTATGTGACGGTGGGTGGTGTCCCAGGGGAAATCCATCCCTCTACCCACTGTGCAGCATGTAACCCAATGCCTTGGGAATGAGGTCAGTTCCCCCATGAGGAGCCCACCTATTCTGGGCCTCTGAGCAAACTTCTTGGTGCTGTTAGTGTGCTGCCTTTGAGACAACAAATAGTGTGCTCTTCAAACTGAGCTAGTGTTAGGCCAGAGGTTGGCAAGGAAGGAAGGGCCAACATCAGGACCTGAACTAACGAGGCCTCAACAAGAGGAACATAATGTGGCAGGAATTTCCTGCCCATTGCATTTGCAGTGGAGCTCTGTCATTGGATAGGGAAGAAGGAGGCAGAGCTAGGAGTTGGAAGGAGAGAAGGAGAGAGGAAGAGAGGCAAGATGGCTACAGATGGCTGCGTGTCTCTAACAGTCTCGGATAGTTATTCATATCTAGGTTAGTTAATTGGGTTAACAATTCTAATTGTGTGGGCATCTTGTGTATTGAGTGTTTGCAAATATATAAATTCATTGATTAATCTTAAGCTTTGGAGTTTGGATTTACTGGGTTACTGGTAGATGGGTCCACCGACAACCAGGTGGTTATGGCTGTGAAGGAACTAGCAGCTCCAGGGATAAGCAAACTGGAGCTGGAAATACAGCGACTGGTCACTACGGGAGCAAGCTAGAGAGAGCAGCCCAGTGGAACCAGTTCGGAAGCTTTGGCCTTGCTAGAGAGCTTGCTGAGACAAAAATGGGCTTGGAGCAGGAACATGGCGACCAGGCCAGGTGCTTGCCGGACTGTTCCAATTTTCTAATACCTCCCACAACACCATGTCTCTGCTCCCAGCCACAGAGCACCCAACTTCCATCCCTGAGCCTGGGAGCCATGTTCTTATTGCTTGGGGTTGCGGCGAGGTGTGGAAGGGTGTTACTGAGACTGTCCCTGCTTGTTATGATCTCAAAGGCAAGGCCATATCCTTGGCAGCAAGGATCACATTACAGGACTCTGTGGACACACTGGGCGAGTGTCGGGAAATGCTATTGTGTCTGGGAGTCCAGCAACTGCTGCGGCAGTGGCAACACGCTGCATGGCCTGTGCTCATTTTGCTAAGCTGAGTGTTCATTCAGAGCCAGAGAAGCAGAGAAAAGAGACAGCTTTGTTCCAAGCTACTAGTGAAACTAGCAACCTAAAGGGGGCAGAGGCAATCTTTCCTAGTCTGCACAATGCTTTCTTGCAGACCAAGTTTGCAGTTTTGGTCAGCAGAGAGCTGGTACAGGACATAAGTGAGGGAAGTGAAGTGAATTCTATAAATGACACCCATTGTTTGCACTGGCTTTGAGTGGAAAAAGGTTAAAAAAAAAAATTAGGTACTTCCTAGTTCACATTTTAGAGGTACCTTAGGACCCTCACTGTTTTTTTGTTTTTTTTTTTTTTTAACCAGAGCTTACCAATCACTTCAGCACTTTGGCCATCTTCCCCACCCCACTGCTCAGACTGGGAGATGAGGCAAATCCAGACAAAGCAGGGGTGGGAGAGGGTTGGGCATCTGGGTTCTTGAAGACAGCATGTGGTTCCCTTACCCACCATGTTTACCAAGCAGATGAGTCAGTGTTCAGATCAGCATTCCCTTCCATGTGGGTACACACGGGTGTCCCACCTTGAATCAAGCCACAGAAGACAGTCCCACACAGCCGAGGAAGGTGTCAGTCCCCCACCACCTCTATCTAAAACTGGTAGACACCATGGTAGACATCTGGTGGAGCTACCAGACCAATGAACAAACACAGACATACATCAAAATAAGCTCTGTAAAAACACAGGAGAATAAGCTCCCCACCCTTTGTGCACTTCAACAATGCCAGAGAGTGTTCTGTACTGCCGACTGTGGCGAGGAGGAGAGACCTATTTCCTAGTCATTTCCTTAGTGGCTACTTTAGGGAACAGAGTCCTTGTTAGAACTCAGAGCACCTCCAGTTTAAAGGTCAACACATATTCTGTAAAGAGCCAGACATTAGATATTTTCAGCTTGTAGGTCAAATCTCTCACAATAACTCGTATGTGCTTTGTACTGATCATGGCTGTAGACAAGATGTAACTGGATAAATAAAACTTTATTCATAAAACCAGGTGCTGGTAGCGCAGGTCTCTGACTGTTCACTGATCCCTTATCTAGTTTGCACCTTCTCTGTGTAGAGGTAAAGAATGTCCCTCAGGGAATTATGCAGCTGTCCAAGACTGAATTTGCAAGGCTTCATGGGGGGAACAGAGCAGGTCCAAGAGCCAACAAAATTGAAGGAAAGATGGTCACTTGGATAACTGGAGATTTTAAATAAGACTTTCACCCTATCAGAAGGGACTAACAATTGAATGGAAAAGCACAGGTTAAACATCTTTGTTTGGCTGCAACCTGCCTAAGGTGGGTATCCAGCTCAGCTCGCACTGATGGAAGTAGGGGTTATGGCTTTCCTAGTGTATGCTGCTCGTGGTCATTAATCAGCTAGACTCAGACACAGTCTAAGGTGTCTCAGGAGAAGGGCTGTGGAGAGGCCAAAAGGAACTGGAAAACCACTGGCACTCCTCTGTGAACAATAGGAGAAGAAAGCAGCGAATTCATTTTTTCCAGTCAGCAGTTCGTCCAACATCCAATTGCACAGAAATGGTCAGGGAGGACAAGCCCTCTTGTCCAGACTGAGAACAGGTTGTTTTGGCTGTCAAGCATTTTCAAAACAAGTTTTCTTGGTCTCCTGACAGGCTGAGGCAAGAACAAGAAAATGAAGAAAGGAAGATCCCATGATCAAGCTCCGGGCTCACGTGGGCCGGCTCTGCCTGTACAGTCAAGTGTACTTTCAGAACGTCCAGATAACTGGTCTTAGGGTTAATACCACCTTGTCAGTGACACCATTTAACGAAGTGATTCCTCTGAGAACTCTCTGGCAGCTGGATAATCACTGTAGTTTGGGAGGACTAAGAGGTCAAAGTCACTCTTAAGCACGAGGGTACAACTCTGCTCAAACCTACACCCTGCTTGGCTTTACTTCTCACCTCAGGTTACACGGACAGAATCTTCCCCTGAAACTGAGGTTTAAGACTATCTTCTCTAAGGTGGATTTTTCCATCGAAACCACAGAACACTTGGTCGGGGTGGGGCAGAGAATGTAGCGAGGAAGTGTGCACTGGGCAGGCTAGGATCAGCCTCGTCTCAGGAAATCCACCATTCCCAGCAGCATGGTCTCTTAGGGCTTAACAACTGCCTTCAAGAGAGGAATCCAAAAATGTAGCTAAGCTGTGGTGTCTCAAGGAGGGGGCACCAGCCGGAGCCTAGGAAGGGCTTATCCTGCAATCCACAGAAGCCATTCAGAAACAAGAGTGCCGGGAATTCTCAGATCCCCTGAATAATCACTAAAGGCCCAAAGACAGAAGAGCCGCAGAACTGGGGCAGATGGCCTCCCTTCTGAACTGCCCTCTCAACAGTCTCAGATTCCTGGTGCAGTGACCAGTGAGGCCATGAGCATCACCCTTGGGGGATGGGGGCAGCTCTCTCAAATCCAGGAGGAACCCTGTAGAGGAGGTACTCACTGACTCTGAGGCTGGCTCTTATTCAGTGAGATAAGTTACTGGTCCTCTGAGGAGACTGTGTTTGTTCTACCAACTGTCTGCAAGAATGTTCTGAAGAGAAAAATCCTCCACGGGACTTTCAAGTTAGAGGCAGGCAGGTCTGAGCTGTGTTGTGTTTAGGGACACTGAGAGCTGAGAGAGATGTGCAGGTCAGCACAGGACATGCCTCCTGCCTCGCCTACTCCTACTCCCACATAGCGGGGACTATCCACATTGCCGCACTGCTGTCTCTGCCCAAGGTCCTCTGGATGGAGCTTTTATTACCTGAGAGACAAGGAGAGTAGATCCTGCTTTTAGACCTGCAGATTTCTCTGGCTGAAGATTACCACCTAGCCTGAACTGCCCTTCAGCACAGGAAGCCCCACTACGTTCAAGCTTTAGATAAACAACATTGGCTTTTTAGTGACAATAAGTCCTGCAAAGGGGATACTTTTATAAACTTATTTGTTACTTAGCAAAACTTTACTGTTTTTGTAGTAAATGGCACTGTATCTGGCAACTCTATTTTTTGTGTGAATTTGTATTTACATGTGAGTGTGTACTTATGTACAGTGTGTGAGTGTGTATTTGTAGGGTATATGTGGAGACTAGAGGACAACCTTGGGTGTCATTCCTGAGGTGCTGCACCTCTCCCCCTCTTGAGAAGGGGTTTCTCATTGGCCTGAAACTTATCAAGGAGGTAGGCTGGTTGGTTAGCAAGTCTCAGGGATCTACCTGTTCCCGCCTCTCCAGTGCCACAAGCATGTGCCACTATATCTGGCTTTTTAGATGTGGGTTCTGAGTATCAAAATCATACATATAAATTGTAAAGCAGGCATTTTACCCATTGGCTGTCTTCAGTTCTATACCTGGCAATTCTAACACTTGAGAACCAGAGTAGGTTTGGGAAGCTCCAGGCTGGCAACGAAAGGGTTAATGGGTCAAAGCCAATGGTTCCTTTACTGGGTCCTTGATCAAGAGCATGACATGAAGACATGATGCTCTCACCACCTTCATCACCATTTCCAAGGCCATGGAGGCTCTACTAGGATTTACTTGCCCGCATTAATGTAGGCCTATACACCAACATGTAAGCTTGTCAGGAAAACCCTATTGCATTCAGAAAAAAGATCAGATGTCTCAGTGTGGCAGTCAATAACAGCAGCTACCATTAAACAACACTATGCCAGGTATTATAATAATTTCCCCACCAACACTCAACAAGTTTTACTTATACACAGTATACTGAGCAGCTAATTCCCTGGAAGGCCTTAGTGTCAGAGAAGAATCTCCATTAGTGACTGGCCTTGGTAGCTGGGGTTCTTTGAAATACGGGTACTGAGTTTTAGCACTCTGAGAACAGCAACTCTATGTCTGTGTCCGTGTCCGTGTCCGTGTCCGTGTGTGTGTGTGTGTGTGTGTGTGTGTGTGTTACATGTTAGGGTCCCCAGGGCTCTGCACATGTTTTATATGTAGTTTCCTGCACATGTTTCCTATATATTTGCTCAACAGATTTGCCAACCCATAACATAACTGCTATGCCCTGTTTCTCTCTGCTGGGTACCTGGCAGGGACTTTCATGGGACACAAAGAAATGAATTACTATTTTCCCCTCAGAGGTAACTTTGGATAAGGTTTATACTTAGGCATTTCTTGACCCGACTTCTGCTTTCTTGCCTTCCATTTTCCGCTGGGCTGACTAAGCGTCTATATGGAAGACAGGAGTCACTGGAATTTTCTCTCCACTTCTAGCTGTGCATCCCCTCCCCTGATGATCTGGAGTTTACTGTGAAGGCCACGTTGCTTGTGGCCTGCCGGTCGTTGTACCCTTACTCTTTTCTCTCATTTAAAAAATCCTAATAATAAGTTTCTGTGGGGCGGTAGGCTGTGAGAAGCAGCTGGGTGCCTGGTTGAGCACAGGCCTCAAAGCCTGTCCGACGGCAGGTGTTCGGCTCTGCTCCCAGGCTCTGGTTCTTTTCATTTAGCTTTAGCCCTCCACAGCCCCTCCCACAGAGAGGTCTATGGCCATCAGTCACGAGGAACAGTGCCTCAGGCTCTCCCACATGTATATGAGGTATCTTCAAGCTCTCAGACCAAGCCACCTAACCAAGCTGCCAGACCCTAACCCATCCCAAAACTGTATATAAGGGCTCTATTCAGGAGAAGTAAAAAGTGTGCAAGAATCATCCCGTTGTCCCAGAGTTTCTGTTGCAAGAGCTGTAACACTAGAGCTGTAACATTTGGGAAGGGGTCTGCTCTCCTGAAACGCCTTCGGGATTCTCCCCTCCCCGCTGCCTGGTCCGACAGTAGAGGCACAGAAGGAGGACACTCTCTCCCCTTGGCCTGGACCTCCCGGATAGCAGAGAGACGCAAGCAGAGGCAGTAGCGGACCCTCCCTGCTCGCACCATGTCCCCAGCTGGGCTGGAGATCCTTGTGGGACACCCTCTGGAACAGAGACCCACAAGTTTTAGCTATGCAGATAATTATCTTCTCTTAAAAATCCTTGGGACCATGTCTTTAGACCCTCAGAAAGTTATTTCTGCTCAAGAGTATCCTGGGCTCATCCTAAGGACACAAAGGCCTTCAACCTCCTGGGTGAGCTGTGAAACAGGTCACTCCACATGCAAGCTTCCTCACTCCAGGCCCTGAGTCCAATATGCTGCTCCTGGGGCCACAGGAGGCAGGGGAAAAGCAGGAGGTCACACACAGCTTAGGCATTGTCTTGGACCAGTCTTTGGGGACACAGGGTTCTAATCTTTGTACTATACATCTTAACCAGATTCATCCAAGAAATAAAATTAATGCCCTGAATGTCAACTCTATGCCAGTAATTTCATTTAATTGCCACCATGATAGTAAAAGTTTATCACTAGCTGATTTTTAAAGTTATTTTCCCCTGTGGTCCATGTCCTGAACCTGGCCCCACTGTCAAGCTTACTTTCTGGCTTAGTCAACCCAACCCAGCTCTGCCGTTGGCTATGGATTTTGTGGATCACTGAGGAAAGACAAGAGACCTATTTGTCTAGTCACCATTTTGCTTATTTCTATCAACCCTACTTCAGCAGGCATGAATCTAGTTTTTGTCACCAGTGGTTCTTGTGCTGAATGACCTGACAACAGAAAAGAGAGAATCCTGTCCTGCAGAAGCAAGGCCTCTTCCTGTCACTATAATCTGCACAGTATAAACAGTCCTCAACATTCTCTGACCATCCTTGGATGGTGCCTCCTCCTCCCTTCTAGAATCTCTGCCTTAATGAGAAGCGATAGAGACGAGAGCCTGGGCCCTCTTGCCTTGGCTGCACTCCACATCTCACGTGACAGCCCTGAGCAGCCCTGGCGGCATGTGTCAGAAGCCAGCATACACATCTGAACAGTCAAGCCTAATTCCCAGGAAGCTGTTTTAACTTGACATCTGAAAATGTATTGCATCTAGAGTGATTTTACAGGGTGTGTGTTCGGGGCATATGCGTTCACATTCCACAGCTAAAGTGTTCTATAAATATCAGATACAGGCTGTACAAACAGCATCACGTACATGGTGTCCTTAATTCTATTTAGTAAGATTTCAATTTGTATCTGACTTCTGGTAACAGGGATGGATGTTTTTCAATACAGATGAAAAACTACCATACTACTTTGAATGTACTTTTCACTTAAAATTTCTACAAATCTATCAGAGTTTAGTGGTAACAGGTAAATACTCACCTGATGCTTTCAGAAGAGGGTACCAAGGCCCAGAAAATGGCATGCCCTTCCCAAGATCATACAGGAAGTTAAGAGTGGGGCCTGGATGAGATCCAGGTTTCCTAGCTCACAGCTTTTGCATTTTCTTTGTTTTCTTATATCTGTCTTCTTTCAATGGTTCAAAGGGAACTCTGATTCTATTAGTAAATGTATATTCCTCTTTGGTGTGTTATTAAAAAACTCTAAACCAGACCATCTCTATCCTTCTTTTTGTATATTTTTCTAAGAAAGAAAATATTGACTATAACTCACAATCAGAAAACCTTACAAGTGACGGAGAATACTTTCTCCATGGCAAGGGGTTGTATAATTAGAACTCGTGCTTGAGCACTTAGTAGTCCCCATAATGACTTTCCCTAGCAAAAATTGGACAACGGGTCAGATGCCCCCCTGCCCCACCTGATAAGCTCTCTTCTGATAAGCCCAGCTTCTTTGGCTTGTACAATTGAGGTTAAAACTTAGGCCCAACCCTGTTTTCCACTGAGAAAGAGAGGTGGACAGAGAGCTCAAAACCTGCCCTAGGAGGAGCAGAAAGGAGCCTGAGAAAAGATGGGCCAAAGGGTCCTGCTGAAGAGATTTGCTCTGATTGGCTTTACCAGGGAGAGGGGAGGTAGGGCAGCACTGCAAATGTTGGTGCCTGGTACAGTCAGAGCTGTGCAGGCTCCCAGGATGGTGAAAGGCTAGTTCTGGGATGAAGCTGTGTAAGCAGTGACTGATGGCCAGGCTTTTTAATGGAGCTTATCATATCACAGCAACAGATGTCAGGCTCTAATAAATAACACACTCTCTCTGACCTACGCAATTTGGAGAGGATGCCTGTTGTCAGGCAGAACTGGATTCCTCCCATCCTTGTTGTTCCCTCTTCTGCAGTAAAAAAAAAAAAAAACCATGTCCCTTGAAGATACTTTCAAACTGATTCTCATTGAGGAGCCATCATTCCATGCTGTTTACCTCACCTTTCTCTCCATAGCATCTACATTTTTAAACCATGAGGGAAAGCTCAGAAGGATGCAGGGACTGGTTCACAGAGAATCCCAGGCAAGCAGGATGGCAGGCATTGCTTACAATAGCCTTCTGAAGTTCTGTCATCTCAAGAGGACTGGGGCCCTATACTGTCCTCTCAGGGTGTTCAGACAGCCCAAGGCCTGAGAATTTCCCTTTTGCTCTCCCAAGGGGAGTTCAGTTGAGATGAGGTTGGGAATTTTTAAAGGGAACTGGTCTTAGAAAATAGGGCAAAGCAAGAAACAAATTTACAAATCATTGCTTGATTGAGTGTTTGACCCCATGGGCCTGGGACAGAGCTTTCTTGGAGTCTAGCATGGGCTGCTCTGCCTTCAGCCAATGACTCCTCTTCCTGCCTTAACTCCTCTGTCCTTTTTGTCCAGGGGTCTTGGGATGTGAGCGAGCAAAGCTTGTCAGATCTCCTGCCTTCCTGATAGAACTCTGCATCATTAAATGTCAGGCTAGGGTTCCAGGAGCACAGACATGAAGGGAAGGGATAGGACAAGGAAGCCATGGTCTAGAGAGAGTTATCTGGCCCCCACCAGGGTTTTCCCTAGAACTGAGTGTGGATGAAGAGGATGAGAAGCACAGAGCCAGTGGGTTCTCAAGATGCCAGCTGACTAGGCACAGGGACAGGTAGGGCCAAGGCTTTCTATAGCTTAGGCTCAATGGGAACGAGGCACCTTGGAGTTAACAACAGGGAAACAAGAGGAGTGGCCAACCCCTGGGGAAACAGACACACAAAGGAGCTCACACTGTAACCACTTGGATGTCATGCCTTGGCCTCTGAGGAGGGCTCGGGCCAGGCCCACGCTCCCTGCTCCCTGCTATGAGGACCCAATTGGAACTAGGATTTCCACATTGTAATGCAAGAGTCCTAGAGGGCCCTCAGGGACCATGGAGAGAACTGGAGATGGGGATGCAAAATCTGATGTCCATCTATCTCCATCTCTTGAATCAAGGAGTCAATATTTAGATGTTTTATTTAAAGAACTAATACGTGAGACTGGATTAGAACATTTGATAATAAGTACTTTGAAGAAAAATCCAAACAACCCATAGTACATTTGAAAATATTAGAGAAAAAAAAATGAAAAGTCATGGAAATAATTCATAATACACAATTAAAAAGTATTGCTAAAAAGAAAATTATTCTTTACAGACAACTGGCTGTCAAATGATAAAAAGAGTATATAGTGAAAAATAACACATGGGAAGCCTTTGGACGGGTAAGAAAAACATCTCTTTTTGACCTTGAGGCAAGAAGGGAAATGGAAAATGGTTTGGGAAGGCTCATGATGAATTACTCCCATGTGTTGTCTAAGGAGCTATTTTTGAACTATCTTAGTGATTCCTTTATGTTATGGACTTTATGTGTGACAAACCATTGAAGTAGGTGCACTGGGGATTCAGCTCTATTCTAAAATCCTACTAGGCCTCTGCTAGGACCATCCTGAGGGGAATACAATGGAATTCACTAACAATCACACCATCTATGCATAGATTTCACTGACCAGACAGTACTATAAAAAGGTCACCCACCCTAATCTAAACAGGTATAAGTTCCTCCACAATACCAAGGTATCTTATTTTGCTTTTTGTTTTGTCTTTTAAGGTGGTTAGTTTTATGCAACTCTGAAGTGAGATTTTTCTAATTTTTAGCTAGCTGTGTTGGCATCAAGATAATAAAACCACAGGAGCCAGCAGCCTAAAATTTTAGAATCTCTTGTCAGGTCACTGGGGTTTGGAGTTTGTTACTGGGGTATGTCTTAGTGTTGATGCTATTACTTATTAAAATTAAAAATCTCAGCTCTATAGGAAAGCATACTGAGAGCTATTATTTATTGCAAGCTCACCACATGCCAGAGCCCACCAGATATATACCTACATCACCTTACACAGTAGCCAGAAGCCAGAACTCTAACACTCCATGCTCCCTGTAGCAGCCGAGATAATGGAACCAGTGGATTCCATTCTGGCAATTAGGTTTTCTGGCAATATGGTAAAGAATGTTAAGAAAGGGAAACTAGCTGTCAGTGGAATGGTCCCTTTAAATCTGGGTATGTAGGCCAGGCACACAAGTCAAAGACTGGAAATATGAGGAGTTGATGTACTGCTGCTGGCTTAAAAACTGAGGGGCCACTAGGCAGGGAATGAAACCAGCTTCTAGTAACTGAGCGTAATCTCCAGGTGACATCCAATAAGGAATAACACGGGGAGCTGTGACTAACTACCACAGGGAACAGAACTCTGCCAACATCCCAAATCAACTTAGACAAGTCCTAGCCTAAATCTTAATTGCAGCTGTCTGGATTCATGCATGGTATGTAGGTCTCCTAGCCCTTCAAAACTCTGGAGTGATAACCTGTGGTGCTTCACAATGGGGAGTGTGTGGTAATTTGTTAGATGTCAACACAGAGAACCCTATGTGACACATGGTGACCCTCTAAGCAAGTCTTTACCAGTTTATAGACAAGGAGACAAAGACTTGGGAGGATTATGCATATCCCCAAAGTTGCCCAGTCAATGAATGAAATGAATGACAGAGACAGGTTTAAACCAGCTGCTAGGACTTCAAGGTCAGTGCCCTTAAACTGCTGCACACATTTCTCTACTGAATGCTACTTGCATGCCAGGTCCCTGTGGAAGGGGCCTTAGGCCAGTGGCAAAGAGGGTAGGGACTGTGTCTATCTATTTGTCTCTGACTGCACAGTGAGGTTGGAGCTCAAGTGACTGAGTGCCTGCTGTACCTTTGGGAATATTTTATCTACATGAAGGGGACTAAGAATCTCTGCAGTGGTGATGCATAACAGTGAGGATATACTGTCAGTGTGAAGTCTACAGGGAAGCAGAGGCACCTGAATTTCATGCAGGAGGAATTTCCTTTTGGTATTGACTGTAAGTCTCAGTGTTCTTGGCCTAAACACTGAATATCATCTCTCTGATGGTTTGTTCTGAAAAGAAGATTTTTAAAAATACCTTTCTGTTGGGTGTTGAGACTTACCCCTTTAATCCCAGTTGGAGGTCAGCCTGGTCTACTGAGTAAGTTCTAAGACAACTAAGGCTACACAGTAAGATCCTCTAGAGAAATGATTCCCTGCTCCCTTTATCTAAAAATTCCAGAATAAAGTACATTACAGTTTTCCTTTGGTTAGAAAAAAACATTTTTAAAGCTATTTGACTGTTAAAAGTCAATTTATCGTGGAATTCACATGCAAAATCAAAACATATGACTATCATAGCACAAAGGCTAACTAGGGGCACAAAGAGACTCACCTTTAGGCTTTTAGATTAGGTATGAAACATTATGATATTAATTATGTTAGATATTCATGGAAATTTATGTGTCAAGTAAAGGTTATACTTGCTGCATATAAAACCAAAATATATGAAGAGATAGTTACTAAGCCAATAAGATGTAAAAGAGACATAAAGATACATACCAAAATACTTCAATAAACCAAAAGAACACTGAAAGAGAAAATAAAGAAACCCAAACCAAAGGAAACTAAAACAAATTTAAAAATTTGAAAAAAGGAAGATGTAGGACTTACTTAAAAACTCATTTGTCATATTGAGTATAAACAAACTCATGGTAAGGGACACAGACCATGAGACTAGATTAAAAAGTCAAAATCTACAAAAGGTTTCAGGACATACATAAAAGGAGTTTTTACTAAGAACATTTCATTCTTTTTACACTAATTGAGTGATTGGTTGGGGGGATTGATTGACATACATACAGACAAAGTACAACAAAAGGGGGTGAAGAAGGACAGCACACAACTACGTTCTGTGGGAAGAAGCTGGGACAGCTGCTTTAACATTAAAGAAGACTTCAAGTCAAAAAGCCTCACCAGACACAGACATCCCAGAATGGCAGAAGGACCAGTATATGAGGAAGACATAAGAATCCTAAGTATGGATGTACTTTAAGCAACAGATGTTCTTCAAGTTTTGAAGGGGTTATAGCCCAATAAGCCCACAAGAGGTTGAAAGTATCCTGTGGGCCAGTGAGTGGCTTAGCAGGTACAGTTACTTGCTGCCAAACCTGATAACCTAAGTTCAATCCCTAGAAATGACATGGTAGAAGGAGAGAATCAATCCCCCCAATCAATCACCTAATTAGTGTAAAAAGAATGAAATGTTCTTAGTTAAAAACTCCTTTTATGTATCTAGCTGTAGGGCAGCAGAGTCTGGTGAAATAGAATATCGTAGACTACTGTTTTTCTTCCTTGGGAGCTGTGGCTTTCTACTGCTTTCTGGAACAGCATATAGCACTGTATCAAACAACACTGTCTCAAAAAAATATCACAATTCAAGATCAAAGAACGGATTCTACCAAATGCACGTTGCTTTCAGACCACTACATGGCTCAAAAATTTTAAGCTGAGCCATTGTAAGACAGAGACAGACAGACTTTATATAAAAATCTGTCCACAGCACTGTAAATTATACACAAATTATACTACAATAAAAAGATAATTACAGCAAGCTTTTGCTTTTAAAGAGCTCTCCATTTGGTTAAGAGAATAGATGTAGATAAAGATGTTAAAGAAAAAGAAAAAATAACATAAAAGAGATTCTAAAGGAACATGTGACCAGAGTAGAGGACTGGGAAGGGCGGCGAAGGTTGCCTGGGAGTTTAGAGTATATGAGAAAGCCCATATGGAAGGAGGTTTGGGGATAAGGGATCAGAGCCCTGAATACAGGCACTGAAGGATGGAGCAGAAGGAAAGCTTCTGCTGTTCAATATGTTACCTCATTGAGTGCACCCTCCTAGCAAGTTCACTCAACAGCAGGGAGTACAACCCTGTCTTAAAAGATGAAGTTCAGAGAGATTATGCACTCTGCCCACGGCTATGCAGCTTATAGGATTAAACTCTGGTTGGAACTGGAGCATGCATGACCCCAAAGCCTGTGCCTAGTCACTTAAGGGTATTGTATTTTTTAAGGGTAGGATTGGCTGGATTGACATCAGCAAGAAGCACTGTGGTAGGAAAAGCCCTGGCTTTTCAGTGCCAGAAAGTGTCCTTTTTAATGCACATGTTTAGAACTGTGCTCTTCAACAGGCAGGATAAACAGCTGATTTCACTCAAAGGGCTCTGGGGCTGTTCTAAACCATGAGAGTGTTTATGTCGTGGGCAGAGCTCCCCGAGTGAATTATAGCCTTTTACGCACTGTGTACAGTATTTTCATAGGATACAGAAACGGGGCATGCGAGGAATGCTTCACTGACCTTTCTTTTTGTTCAACATTTTCCTCCATGCCTTTCTGCTAGTTTTCAGACTGAACCACAGGACAATTCCTGCTTATGTTTTCCCATTACCTGGCCTCTGACACAGCCCCATGTAATTACTCAGTTCAATTAAAGAATAGGGTTTAAAGTTATTATTTCTAGCGAGCATGAGCTGCTGGCTGTCTCTTTTATTACATCTAAAATGGATTTATCCTCACTAAACTAGCAGGCAGATTTTTTTAACACGACTTCAGATGTTTTCTTTAGACTGGTGTTAACATAAAGCAAATGTCTCTTGAAAGTCTGAACCAATCTGTTAAGATAAACAGGCTTCACTTATGATATTCCTATACTGAAATCACAGGCTTGTGGTCTACAGCTCCTTAAAGACTCAATTCATACATGCTAAAATGACTGCTTAAGAAGTACACACACGCACACCAAGATAGCTTTGCCATGGAAACCACAAAGACATGTCTGGTTCAGACTCTGGAGCACATACCACAAATAATGGCCCATCTTCTAAGGGCAGATCCTATGTATACATAGGGAAAGCCCAGAAAATTAAACAACTACAAGACTTCAAACAGAAACCTTGCTTTAGATTTCCTTTGTTCCACTGCATTTCAACATAGGTCTTAATAGTTGTTACTAGTTACATTTGCATATGTTTGTTTATTCCTTAAATAGAATTTCAGACTTCAGTAGACTGGATATAAAGGGAAAATACAGGGAGAAAGGCACATGAGTTTCAGATAACAACTGTGGGTTGTACAAAGGGATTTTGGGTAGCTGGAGTGCTGGAGAAGGGCGTTCTTACAGAGTCTTGAGCTTATCACACATGAGAGTTTAGTAGTGGAGAGATGATGGGAGAGGACAGGAGGGGTTTCCCTGGGAAGAAATCTTGAATCAGGAAATAGTTGGTAAGAACAGGAAGTCTTAATAATCAAGAAGTTTCTAGGCCTGGAAGGTCATCTTCTGTTATAGGTTCTTTAAAGCTGTCAGGAATTTGGCATGATTTATTTCCTTGCTGGGCTATAGGCTCCATGAGCCATGGATAGTTTCTAGTTTCTTTATCATGACATCCTCAGCATGGCACACAGTGCCTGGAACACTGTAGAGGTTAATAAATACTGGAGGAGCAATGGCGGATGCTTATGAGACAGTTTTCTTTCTATGATTCTTTGGCTCTGCCCACCCTTCAGATGGGATCACAGGTATGTGCATATGGTTGTGCAGAATGACAAAGTATTAGCCACACATCACACTATGATTTATTTCAATCCACTGCTGCTTCTGTCTAGAAGGCAATGGTCCATATACTGCTGGCCCAGACACTGAAGTCTTTACCTACAGAAAGCAATCATCATGTTTCTGGATCAACCTGATCCTTATGACTGTAGTGACAGCCTTTCTACACTCAACTGTTAAGGCTAGTAACGTCGATCTCCACTGAGGCACAAGTTCCATAGCAGTGTTTGCTGATCTAAGGAGTCTGTGTACTTGAGTATACAACCAAGACACATGCAACACCCAGGAGAAACAACATAATTCATGAGATGCAGTTTCCCATGGAAAAGGAGATACTGAATTCATATGCTGACTACTCATTAGGAAATCTGTTTAGCAACATTTGAAATTTATCATTTTAAATACATATAAGAAGTTGCTAACATTTTTATTATTGACATTATTTGCCTACAACTCAACTTGTTATCTCATATCTCCTATAATCCATTTACCAAAAATCAAAACAAACAAACAACTAAACCAAACCAAGAAAAAAAAACAAAACAAACCCAAACCTCACAGTCAGTCAAATAACGGACCACTCACTTTGCTCTCTTGGCCATTTCATTTCCATCCCATCTGGGGCTGTATGGGTAATTTTTTTGTGCTTGGGAGTAAAGCTGTCCACTGTTGGTAAAGTGATAGACGGACTGAAATGTGAGCGTCGGCTGATCTCGAGGGAAAAACAGGGGCAGGTCAACTGCAAGGCAAAACATGGAAAAGAAAGTTGGAGTTCATAAACACATCCTTTTAATTCCCCCCTGAGACAGGGTTTCTCTGTGTAGGCCTGGCTGTCCTGGAACTCATTATGTAGACCAGGCTGGCCTCAAGCTCACAGAGATCCACCTGCCTCTGCTTTCTTCCCAAGTGCAGGGATTGGAGACATTTGTCACCACTGCCCAGCAATAAACACATCTTAAGACATGCTTTGTGCTATCTCAGAATGTTGGGTACGTGACAGTTGAACACAAGTACCACTTGAGATTTGGATCAAAGTGATGGTATGAGGGACCAGAGAATCCACGACACATGCAGAATCTTAGGCATAACCAGGATGGCATTCCACACTGTCTGACCTCCTGGGCCCTGGCCTTGCCCACTGGCCATTGCAGAGCTAGCCATGTAACTGTGTTAAGTTTCCATTATGCCATATGCTTTTCAAGGGTGGGACAGTATCTTCGTCATCTATAATTTGATGGGGGAGGGCAGGATGGAAGATGGTTTCCAAGAACAAACATGAAAAGGGACAAAGAGGGCCTTCAATAATCTGTCTACTTGACAGGATGCGCCAACTAGACTACCAGAAAAATAAAATTATCATTCTGCTTCCAATCAAGCCGTGAATCTCCATACTCAGCACTTTCCATTTTTTCCCACATATGTTACCACATATATTTATATCTTGTAAATCAGAGGGAGCTCCTTAATGGGCTGCAACAGGGACAAATCTAAGCAGAAACACTGCTGTTACTGCACACCAGAGCTGAGCCCACGCCCCTGCTAATATGTAGTGTGTGCTTTATCATTGGGGTTAAATCAATTGTTAAAAATAAAATCTCTTGTTAGTTTTAGTGGAGGCAAAGCAGCCCCGGAAACGGTTTCAACATTCTTTGAGGTAGACAACGTTTGTGTAAATGTTATCCACTTCTAGGACAGAGAACAGGCACATTAACAAACGCAATAACAACGTGTATAGAATTTTCTAGTTATGCAGAGCACATTTTTGATGCTTTGTTAATTAAAACTTCAAGAAAGGGACATTATTTTGAAACTGTGCATTTAACAGACAAGTAAACTAGAAAGTGCATGGACTTTATCAACTTTCTCATAGACTCGGCAGCAGCAGGAGACAAAATCTAGAGCCAGGATTCAAATCTTTGGCTTTACTGTGTGACACTGAAGAATACTCTTGCGTAACTTGCTTATAACTGTGTTGCAATTACAACTCAGTCGGTAAGCCAGGAACTCCATTGTAAAGAATGAAGGAGGACAGAAATGTTAGCTGCACAAACAGATACATATTAAAGCAACATGGAATGTATCCCTCCCTCAGTGGAGAATGCAGATCCTAGCGCTTTCCCTATATGTGACTTCTCAAAGGAAAAGTCAGTTTCATGGTTTTTGTTTTTTAAAGACTCCCTTCACAATAACTCACTGTGCCCCCACTCCCCCAAATCAAAACCAACCAACCAACCAACCAACCAACAAAAAAACTGTGTTGTTGGTAGGGCCTCTCAAACTTCTGAGTGTACTGGACTCTGATGATGTCTGACTCAGCGGCACAGGGGGTTTCTACTGGTGACTCACACCACTACCAAAGAAAAAGGGCAAGACTGAGAATGTCCACTTTTTAGTCACATTTTTCAGTGGCACAACATGACAGTCTCCATACATGTCTATTTTTTATAAAAGCAGAGATTTTATAACACAAAACAACAAAAGTATGAAAAGACCAATCCAAATGACAAATATCTCAATTCTGAAAATTCCTGAGGGTTCTTTCATATAACAAAGCTTGGTCTATAACATCCTCAGCTACTCTGAACAAACACTGCTTTCTAACCTTTTTATTTCCTTGCTGATACTCATTTAATTTCCTCTGATTAATTTTTAGGAACAAATGCCTGTTCATGTACACTATTCCTCAACTTCAATCGCAACTGCTGTATTACATTCAAGTTTCCAAACAGAAAACAACATTCAGATTAACCTCCAAAGCAATCATTAAGAATAGAGAAGTATTTAATATGCTAGTTTACCTATAAAAAGAGTAATTTCAAATAACAAAATTCAATACATTCATTTATAAAGAGACATCACTCACTACCAAAAGTAATGTGGCTACTACTATGGGCTATGTGACTTTCAAGCTACTGGCTTTGGGGGGCTTTAGACTACGTTTTTCTAAAAACAATAGGTGTGTGTGTGTGTGTGTGTGTGTGTGTAGGTAGGTACACGTATGTTAGTGCTTGTGCTTGTGGTGGTCAAAGGAAAACTACAAAGGTGTCATTCTTAGGAATGGCATCCACCCCTTTTGAGAAAGCATCTCTCAAGTGGCCGGAAGCTTACTAGTGAGACTTGACTGGCCAGTAGGCTGGAGGATCCTCACGTGTCTGCCCTTTCAGTTGGGATCACAAGCACATGTCACAATGCTCAGCTTTCTATATAGATCAAACTCAGGTCTTTTTGCAAGTACTTTCCAGACTGAGCCATTCTCCCAGTCCCCGAAAAGAGAAACTAGTGCTCTGGCTGGTGACAGGCTCCCGGGATCATGTGATCCTTCAACTCCAGAGTATCTGGGACATAGGCAAGCAATCCTGCATCTGGCTGGAATGCCTTCTAATTTTTTTCCACTATTTTGTTTTGCAGAAGAAGTAAATTGCTGCTATTAGTATTTGATATGTTGAGAAATATTTTTTGCCTGGTTTTGAACTATGTTCTTTGACTTAAATGCCAATTAGCATTAGAAACATTAAAAACTATAAATATCTATTTACCCACTCAAGTAAGATATGAATTTTATTTTTATTTAAATATCAGCAAGCTCTATGCTGATATATACCATAATCTCCCAAAGCATTCATCACATGATTCTTTTTTGTCTCCATAGAGAACAGAGTGCTCTTATAGCTAATGTTCAAATCGGAAAACTTCCTGTACTGCAACTAGATGAACAGGAATTGTCAAAGAATTTCAAAGATAAAAGTTGTCTATATGGTAATTCAAAAAGAGAACATAAATATTTAAAGCTATAGCTACCTTGCTCAGGTAAGTTATATTCTATCTAAAATAGTAGTCAATAAAATGGTAGCTTCTTTAAAAACTAATCTATGCATAAAATGATGTAGTAGCTATAATATCTCAGAACTACTTTGCATTTTTATATAAGATCCGAATAGTACAAATTAGTTGGAAGTTAGCAAAAACAAAACTTATTTTCCCTTATCTCTAAATGTCTCTGTCACTTAACTTTTACTTAAAGTTAACTGAGGAAAAAGAATTACTGTAGGCTTCAAGCAGCTAGCTTGTTCTGAAGGAACTTTGGAGCCTAAGCAATTTAGTCTCACAGTCTGGCTATAGATATCAATTCTTCAACCATTTGCTTTCTTGCCAGTGACTGGCACACAATCGATCCCTAAAACAAAATCATTCCCCTTGATCTACTACTTATATCAGTAACAGTTTTTGACAACTGCTATTTTTTTCTTCTTGTGAGTTCTGGTCAGCTTTCTATAATAGAAGGGATGGTCTTCACTGGCTCAGTAGATCTGAACAGCTCTTATGGTTCTTTAAGATCTGACTTAAATAAGCCACATCAAATACTTTAACTCTGTACACACTGGGCCCTTGTGGAGTCTTGTCTACATGGCTTTGGCCACCTGAGAAGACAGGCGTGACAAGGCTGCATGCTGGACAGCTGCCACATGATGGTCACTGCCATGGAGTGAATGGTAGCTCCCAGGAGACAACCAGGTGGCAGCATGATAGGAATTTGAACACAGATAAAGCATGATGCCTCTCTCCACAACACAGTAAGGGGCAGTGTGTGGCCACTGCTTGCCCACTTAGGACCTGCCCTGCCTGTCCACAGATGCTCATCATTTTACCATAAGAAGAGACCAGGAAAGGGCTGTCTCAGATACAGGGTTCTATGGGAAAGTCTCATGTCTTCAAATATATCAACCATGGAAAAATGGCCCTAGGACAGCTAAAAAATATTCCATCCCACGCACTGGACATACAGCCTGACTGACTCAGAATATTTTAGGCATAGCATGAATAACTTTGGTTACAGGATTTTTCATTCTCTGAAATAAAACAAAACGTCATAATCACAGCAAGACAATGACAAAGTACTTTAGCAGCAAGTATTGGTAATTAGCAGTCTGGCTTGGGTAAAAGGAGAATATAATACAAGATAAAGCAGTCAGGAGGGGAAATCCTGGTCTGAGGCCACATAGTGTTAAGAGCAAAGAACACTATGCATCCAAGTCATCCCTCACCCTGAATCCTGGGAAAGACAGCAGCCACCCTTGGCAGCCTACCTAACAGCCTTTTTCTATCCTGCACCCCACCATGATGAGCACAGCTCCCTTCTCTTATCCAGTTAGTGAGCGCTTGATTCTCGTAGACTCCTAGAAGCCATGCGACTGTTGGTGGCACTGAGGGACTAGAGCCTGGGCCTCTCAGAAGTTATACAAGCACTTGATAAGTGAACTATATTCCCCCAAAGCAAAGAAATTTGACTCACTGTTGCCAGTGGGATCTGAGGGGAAGTTGGCAAGGGCTTTTCTGAGAAATATTTTCCACTCTGATCGGAGACATGTGGAGGCAGAAGCCCCCATTTCATTGTAGCCTCTGATCTTATCATGTGAAGTCCTGATGCTTGGAACTGTGGCCCCAGCACCAGAGTGTCCCTGAGGAGACAGAGCTTTCTCATCTCTGTGGTTCCTTGTTTTCCGAGGTGATTACAAATTTTTATTATTTTACCTCATTAATCAAGTTTTCTTATATTTAGAGTCAAAGGTATCCAAGGAAGCATTGTTTCTCATAGCTTCTCTGTTTGAGAAGGAAGGAAAACTGAACAATCTATTTCAAAAACATTTCCATCAAGCATGGTTAAAAACATTCAAGAGACATAAATAGGAAAGTCTTAGCTGTCTGGAAAATTTGGTTTTGTGGGACAGTTCAATCCTGGCAAATGCCAAACAAATGAGGGGTTAACCATAATTGCTTCCCTGGGAGTCACATCATCAAATATTTTCACCATTATTCACAGGCAATTATTTCATTTCTTCAGGCCTCACAAGCTGTATATTCCTCTGCCTGCCCCCACGTTCTCAGATTAGCAGGAAGATCCTCACAGACTCACTTACTGGTGGTTAGGGTTCTGTTCCCAGTGCCAGGCTTCTCAGTTCCTTGAAGTGGTGTTATGAGACGGTTTTCTTGTTACCCTTCCGATGATGACTACATTTGAAGCTTTGAGGCAGAGTCTTCTTGTGCAGTCCTGGTTGGCCTAGAACTGGCCATATAGCCCAGGCTGACCTTGGACTTGTGACAGCCTGCATCCCAAGTGCTAGGAGTAAGCAAGCATGCCATCACACCCTGCTTCGAGTTGACTTGTGACAGTGGCCTGTGCACATCTCATTCTCAGGCTCATCCGCAGCCTGTGTGGAAAGACTGCTGTGTCGTTACTACCCACCCCCATCTTGTTAACAACTACGAGACCTTTGAGACACAAGGGCTCCAACCACTAGAAAGCTAAGTGTGATCTAAGCATGCTGCTCACTTCCGAGAGACACACTAGTAAACTTTCCCAGTTCAGAAGTATCCTTCTTGACGGTGTCTCCTCTGCTCATCATTGCCCTTAAGTGACAAGGAAAAGCATAGCTAGGATTTGTTAAACTGGTTGTACTTTTTACTGGTTCTGAATGTTCACCGTGTGTGTGTGTGTGTGTGTGTGTGTGTGTGTGTGTGTGTGTTATCTGATGGTGTAAACAGATTACTTTTGTGGTTTTAATATTACCAAACTGAAGGACGAAGCTTTCTAAAGAACTGCTATATATCCTTATCCCATTTTTAAAGGAGACAGAGTCATAACTCCCTTGCCATCAGATGAAAATGGCCCACCATTTATTAGTGATGTCACAGACAAAATGGGAGTAATAATTATTACCTCATTGTGCTTGCTGACAGGATTAAACAAAAACCAGGCAGGTAGTAAGTAAACACTTGCTCTGTTCCCTCCTTGCCTTCTCCCTGCGTGCCTCATCTAGCTGTGTAGTATCCATAAGGTCCCTGTTTCTCATGACTGTGTGGAAGCCTTCAGATGCTTACATTCTAATTATCTTGATGGCAACCTTTCTCAGCTTTGTAAGCATTTTCACATTTCAATAAATACACTGAAAAAAACCTAGCTGTGATATCATGGAACATGGTAAAAAAATACTATACAGGCTGCCTCAAGAGTTAAGGAAGACTTAATCTACTATTTCACAAATGTCTCGGCCCCTGATCCGGAAACTGAGGATCTAGGGGTGGGGCCCAATATTCATCCCTCACTACAGACTCTCTCCTTTATTAATGGCTCTATTCTCCGGCCAACCCTTTCTAAAGCCAACTCAGTCTCAGCATCAGTTCTTTCACTCTGTACATATGCTTACTTGTGAAGAGTAAGGTGGGACTATCTCCCATCACTGGGCAGATATAGAAGAAACAGGGGCTCTACTGCTAAGCTAGCCATGAAGAGCCAAGGTCCTCTCCCATGCCCACTGAAGCAAACTCAGAATGGATCTATTAATACTGAACTTTTCTTTCCATGAGAACAGGAATTTCTAGCTGTAAGTCAACAGTGACACCACTATGGAACTTGACACTGTCGATATCCCTGACTTTTTTTTATGTCTCCACAGGCAGAAATTTCTACAAATGTTTGGAGGATCCTTTAGGATTTGCTGGTGATTCATTATTTTATGTTCTTAGCACTTAGCACAGGTGTGTGACACATGAGAGATACTCAACACATGTTTGATGACAGAAAGGAACTACTGGGTTCACAAAAAACCAGATAATACCCAGGGGCTGTCCAAGGCACAAAACACTGAGTTCCCATCCACTGATGCAATGAACTGCTAAGCCTCTGATAAGCCAAAAGGGAAGATGTACACCCTCTACAACTCAGCAATTCCACCCAAGAAACTGCTATACAAGCATTAGAAGCTGGTAGCTGTGGGCTTGTTGTAGCACCCACGACAGTGACCACGCTGACGATGATAATGGCGATGGAACCATCTTAAATATAGACCAATAGGAGGCTGGATAGATATACAGTGATATAATATTTCCACAGATACTAACCAGCAGTTTAAAGAGAGAGCTAGGGCTTCATGGGCAAACATACACAAAGTTCAAAGACAATCTTCAGTGAACAAAGCAAGCTAAAAGTGAGTACGTTAATATGTTCTCATGAAATTCAAAACATGCACACAACTGCATGTTGCTTGTGAGTGTCTCTGCAGTAAAGAATGCACACGTGCACAGAACAGCCAAGCACTAGGTTACGGGCAGAGGTTACTTTGGGGAGTTAAAAACAAGAGAGGGGTGGGATGGTGGGCACTAAGTGTTAATTCTTTTAAAAATCAGAAGCAATTATAGCAGTATATTAAGATTTAACTAAGATGGTACATGGATAATGTTTCTATATTCTTCATATAATATACTTGTACAAGCTTTACACAATCATTTTTAAAAGCTTTAAGGAACAAGACTTTTTTTTTTTTGGTGCTAAGGATTGAACCCAGGGCCTCATACATGACAAGCATGTATTCTGCCACTGATCTGCGACAACAATATTTACAGAAGCAGAAAACAATTGGTATAATTCCATTTATATGAAGTTCAAAATCTGCAAAACAATTGATATATTTCATATTGTGTTTATCTGGGTATGATACTGTTTATGAATACCAAGCTGATATGGTACCTACAGGAGCAGCTAACATAAAGTCCAGGTTAGCAGCTGTTCCCTGGAGAGGCAACAGCTTCAAAGATGTTAGCTCTATTCCTGCCAGTATTTACTAATCAGAGTATGTGAGTAGGCTTTTATAAAACCAAAGGTTTAGGGAAGCGCCCCAGGTTTCAGGAAATAAACATACCTGAAGCTGGTAGATTGCAGAGAAGAAAGAGGGTACCCATGTTCATGCCCAAGGTCTGCAAAGGAGCTGAGGAGGGGAAGGAGCTCCTGAATTCACACAAGAAGCACCCAGAGAGAGAGTGGGGAACTCCACCTGAGGTTAGAGTTCTGAGGAGGAGATGGACTTTGAGTAAGTTGGAGAAGGTTAAAAGATGAATCAGAATTGGAGTTTGGGGAATATTCTTTAGAAGGAGAAGTCAACAAAACACCCATAGATAGCTGCATAAATATAACAGCTTTCTACATACAGATAGCTATGTGGATATAATGTGGATATAACAGGTTTCTACACATAGATAACTGCATGGATATAACATGGATATAACAGGCTTCACCTTTTTGCTAGAAAAGCTCTTACTTGTTTTATTTACCCATCTTATTTCTAGTCACCACTTCCCTGCCCCTAAGGCAGACAGATGGAAAAGGGTGGTGCAAAGCTGAAGGAAGCAGATGCTGACCCTGGGAAGCTCACGGGCCAAGCTGCTCTTCCTTCACAGGCCTTCTTGCTCTTCTGAATCTATCTAGTTTCACTAGCATTAAGGCTCAGGGTATCAAGAAGCATCTCTGTTCTAGAGACACACTTCTAACCTGTGCTCCCAAGCAGGGCCCTCTCAGGCTCTCTGGAAGGTGACAGAATACCAGCAGCTGGAGTTGGGACCAAAGGGTCCCCAGCTTTCCTGGTACTGACTACTTTCCTCTCTCTGCTTCAAGCACCACTCACTTAGTGATCATACTCCCTGGTCTAGGCACCGTGCTAAAACCAAGGGTCCATATGTGCATAGGCTGGCTGTGTGCTGGCATCTGCATCTCCTGCTGGTACTGCCACTGGGTGGGGGGACATGCCCATCTGGACCCTGGCTTCGACACCCTCATTTCCACCAGCGATTGGGCTTCCAACTCCAAGACACACATAGGTCCCACTGCCTTCACTTTCTCAGGCCCACACAACTCACTTCTCAGCTGTTTGAGTGTTTGCTGGAGTGCTCACCCAACTCAGGGCTGGCCACAGAGAGGTGGTCAGAGTACACTTAGTGCCTAAGTGGCACAGGCTACCACAGTGAGGAAGTGTTGACCGCACTAGGCACGGAAGAAGGAAGCACACTCTCTTGAGATGCAGAAAGAAATCTAGCAAGAGAGAGTACCATAAATAGATTTAGTAATGTCTTAAGTTCTATTTAAAAAAGAATTTAGTCACAATAAACAAATTCTTGGCTTGGAAGTATTAAAAAAGAAAGCTGGCTAAATTAGGGAAGCGTTTGATTAAAAGAATCCTTAAATAAATTAAAATATATTCAAATGCAAAAATCCTTGGCACTTAAAAGCTGGGCCAAGTCTCCAAAATATTGTAAGCTTTTAATTTAAAGGAATTCATGGACAAGGTACAGCTCGAGGGAAGCCATGCTGATCAAGCCAGGTCTTCCTCCTCACTAGACCAGCTCATGCTAGACCTCAACTGTGTATGTGTGTGTTGGCGGGGGTGGGGGTTGGCAGGCCAGAGCGAGGGGAACAGCAGAGGTGGTCCTACCAGTGTCACCGTGGAAAGGCACGCTGCTGAGGGGCTTCTAGGAAGCCTACTAGACAAGATGGCTTTGAGTGGGGCCTTAGAGGACAATCTGGTTTCTAGCAGGATTAGAGGGAAGGGAAGAGTAGGAGCAGGAGGCCAGGCAGAGGAAGCACCTGGAGTGCTCAGAGCTGAGGAAGAGAGTGGGGGTGGGGCGCACATGGGAGGTGTCTTACAGGTGTGTGGCCTTAGAACCATGGGCGGGGGCTCTGACTAAATCTGAGTGCTCTGAACACAGAACACAGGATGATGGACCTTTTTCCATGCCAAGAGTTCCTCTTGGATACCTCTGGATAGTCTCCATGCCACTTGTAAGCGACACAGTAGCCGGCTTGGTATGATTCCTTCACGGTGGAAAACATCTGGAGAGCAAAACTAACAAACGGAAAAGAGGCTCCATGTTGTTACTGGAGGAGCTTTCCTGAATGAACTGGGATGATTCAGTGAAGAAGCGTGTTCTGGGAGGGTCGTTTGGGGTCCATTAGCGGTTATGCGGCACTCGTACATTAACTGTCTCTTGGAGCCTCTTTTCCTACACCATAAATCTGGAAACTCTAGCCTGAGGAGGGAAAATCAAGCCCTGCGTGCCTTCACTGCATTTACTGGCATACAGCAAGTGCTGGATAAAAAGAAGGGAAGGCTCAGGAATGTGAGGACAAGACTGTATGTTGGAATGTGACAGAGCTGGGCTTGATCCCTGCTCTGACAATTACAACCTGGGTGACCTCAGACAATTACCAAATTCTCCAAGCATGAGTTTCCCCATCTTTAAAATGGGAACATCTCTACCTTGGAAGGCTTTGGGTGGTTTACATGGTTTAATGATCATACATGAAGAATACACAGCACACAGCAAGGAAGGGACCCCGGCAGCACTTGCTTCTCTCTGGAAACAATTTAAAAAGCAAATCTGAATTGGGTATGTCTTGTTCTAACTTGACAGAAGACACATCAAAAGTAACTTTCCCCCCCCTCAATTCAGCTTTCAACTTAGTTTTGTGCTTATATTTATTTGAGTATAATCTGGGAGCCTCAGAGATCTTCATTTGTTTTTTTTTTTTTTTATTCTATAATATTATCTCTGCAAACAAACAAATAAGCAAACAAGCAAACAAACAAACAAACAAGCAAACAAACAAACAAGCAAACAGCTTTAAATAATCTTAGGCCAAATGCTTTAGTGTGGTAGAAGCTTCCCAGGCCAGAAGCTATCTAAAACCAGAGACTATCTAAACAGGGCTGAAGCCAGAAGGGAACTCTGCCCGATCTTTCTAGGAGCTGGTAATGCAGTGTTCACCCGTGTCCTCAGAGGTGTGCTATGAGGAAAAGTGGTCCCTTTGTGAGTGAGTAGTTCTGGTCTTCAAAAAACACAAAGAGCTTGCAATCAATCTTTGCAGAGTTAAGGCTCAGCTATTTGGCTTGTGAATTATTAGGGTCTGGAGTTTGTTTTAATGATACTTTTTATTTAGCTAGCTCCTTTGGTCATTATTTCTTCTACATTAAACAGGTGGGGAATGTAGAGGGGGAATGGAAATTAATAAATGTTCTTCTCTGAGAGAAATTCCAATTAGAGTTCCATTTGTGATAACATATGGTTGTTGCCTAGAATGAGATTTTTGAGCTCTCATTACTCTCATACCTATCTTTAACGAAAGCAAACGTGTCAACATAAGGTGATCCTGTTGAGGCAAGCTCCAGGCTTCCATAAGTGGCTCTCCTTGCATGTCAGATCTGAAGGGAAGTCCTCTCCATCAGGGGCTCAGTGTCGCTCGCCCTCAGCAGAGTATCCTGATAACTGATGGGCTGTTTTTATAAGCTTCACAGCTTTCCAGTCTTTTTTTTTTTTTTTTTTTTTTTTTTGTCCTTGATAAAAATCTAAATAGGCTTCATATTTACTTCTCTTTTAACTCTAAATGAGTCAAATTCAAAATTATAAATCAAGTTCTGAGAGTAGGCCATATAGTCATGGCATGGCCAGTAAGGTGTGTTAGCCTAGTGCCTGAGCCTGCTGTTCTTGGTTCACTGGCTCTGGACTATTAGGCTATTGTCTTAGAATTCACTGTTGTGGAACAACTGGATGGCTAAGGACTTGGGAAGTATCCCACCAAACTGATAAAAAGTATGAGGTCTGGGGCCCTTCGAGTAAATCACACAGACATTGGGACATCTCTTTGGCGGTTCCTCTTCACTGCCTTTTGATAAGAGTGCTGACAGGACACAGTTTTTCTCAGAGGTTTCCAGGTCTGGTCACATCAGAGGACATACTCAATGTCAGGTCATCCAGGGCTTGGCAGCTACCACCCAACTGACAAGTGAGAAGCTTGTGCTGTAGACGGTGGCCCGATCCAACTGCCTGAGCAGCCACTGAGAAGACCCCAGGGTCATTCCTGAGACCCAATGTAGCATGCCACTGACCATACAGAAGGTTTCCTACAGAAATGAAGCAGCTACTACCCAATGGCTGTTTTCACAGCACGAGTGAATGCTTCGGAGCCCACATCTGAAAAACTCCTTGGAAGGCCGTCAGTCAGGCATGATGGGCTTTGGCTTTGTTTTCATGCTAATAAATACTTTTTAAAGCACTAAGAAAAATACAGGGCATCGACACCGAGTGAATGTGGGCAGTGTGTTACCTGCTTTCTGCTTTAGAATTCCTCTTTCCCCCTTTCTACTCAAGCAATAACCTGCTTCCTAGGCAAGTCAGAGAACCAACTGGGAGTGAAGACAAGACAGAAGGAGTAGACATTAGCCTGACAGGTCTGGGGCCACATGCTTTCTACCATCAAGTCTAGAAGTCTGACTGACTGACTGACTGCTTGCTTCTGATATTTTTACTGGGTTACCACTGCAAGCATCAAACAAGCATCTGCTGACCCTGCATGGAGAAAGTGTAAGAGTCTGAGACTGACATCTTGTCAGAATGGACAGGGAAGATAGAGGGAGAGGTGTTTGTCTTTCAGACAAGTTAACCTCAAGTGTACAATGATCTTAGACTTGAATTTTTGTTTTGGATATTTCAATGCCCTTGTTTTCTCCTTTTGATTGGGAGAATACTTTATGACCATATCTATGGAGCCTTAATGCACTGGACACTGTTGCTCACTTCTGTTCTCCATGGTGTCCACAGCACAGGTGACCTGATACTTTTTCCCCACATTTACCTGCCCTCACCCCTCCATCTTCTCACCAGTCTCAGTCTCAAAGCTTAGTTGGAATTGCTTAACCCTGTGAGGCCTAGTAGTTCTTCCTTCAGGAAGCCCATTCATTGATGAAAGACCATCTGATAACTTCAAAAAGTTCATGTCTTGTCTGACTTCTCGCTTACACTCCAGCCTGCTAACTTTCAGAGGCCTGGATACAAGCACTGTGCTTTCCAGGCTGGCACTCAATCTCACTCAGAATACTAACTCAGGAATAGATAGTACCTTATTTCAACCAGGGAGAATTAGCCTTGGACTCAACAACAAACTTCAGGTTTGACATCTAATAGTTCTAACACCATAAGAATGTTCTGGCATCTTCCTGCCTGCTCTAAGTTCGCTAAACATCAGACTCAGTTTACGACTCTGCCGAGCACAAACTTGGTCATCTTCGACTCCCTTCATTCCGCCCCTTCCACCCTGGTGAGGCTGCCATCCCAGTGAGGATCACTTACAAGGACACTGCCCTTCACACTGACTGACTTCTACCTCTGATGGAGAGAAGTGAGAATCTACATTCAAAAACCAGTATCAGCCTACATTAGACAGCTGGATATACCTTTGGATATACTTACAGGTTTTTGCCAGAGCAACTGGCAAGGCTGCCCACACCTACCATTTAAGTCAGTTCCAAACAACAGACTAATCAGTGTTCTCATGGAGTAGACCGATAAGCTTCCTCAGGTCCTAGGAGACGGCTTTCTATCTGACCTATATAGAGATGCCAGCTTAGTGACCACTCTACTCCTTGTTCTAGTCTATGCTCCCAGCCACAGTCTCTGTGACATTCCTGTATGCTGCTAAGGGCAGCCATGAGAGGCATCATGTGTCTCTTGCTATCCTATAACCCATCAAGCTTTGGACTAAACTTTTGCCTGGAACACTAAAGGGTTCTGAATTCAGAAACTGAAGTTCATGAGTATTTAAGGATTAATGAAGAGAGTCAGATTGGAAATAAAACAAAATAACCTGTTTCAAAGGACTTTGAAGCAAACCTGGTCACATCTCGGACAGACTCAGCGACAGACTCGACAGCTAAGGCCTTCTCAGTGTGCCTGCTAATGCTCGGACAGCAATGTGGCACCCTTGCCTGCTTTGTCCCTGACCCCTCACCAACACACGCCGAGTGTGAGGAAGATCTCTGTCGCAGAGGCCAAACGTTTCATTTTAGATTTATTATTAACTGGATCATGCTAAAACAGGTTTACTTCTTTGTCTGGCTTGCTAAGTCATTCCTCAAGCTCAGTTCACAGAAAAATCAAACAGAAATCTGCAAAGTAGTACAGAAGAAGAAGGGACTGGCATGAGTTAGGGGGAGTGGTATCTGAACCCTGGGTCTAGACCAGTGGTCCTTACCTTCTTACTGCTGCGACCCTTATTACAGTCCCCCATGGCATGGTGACCCCAACCATAAAATTATTTTTGTTGCTACTTCCTAACTGTAATTTTGCTATTGTTATGAATAGTAATGTGAATATCTGTGTTTTCTGACAGTCTTAGGAGAGACCCCTGTGAAAGGGTCATTTGATCCCCGAAGGGGTCACAACCTACAGGTTGAGAACCACTGGTCTACAGGATGCTTTTAGTAAGTACACATCCCACCCCCAGCATCTAAATGACTATGTGAATTTGGTGAAAGAATTGTTTAAGACTTGTACAAAATGAGAGTGCTGTTGGCATGAAACTCTAAGAATGCGACCAAGAACATTCTTGACCATAGGCTTTTCAACTAGCACAAAATGACCTTTGGGATTTCAACTATTTAAAACTCACTTTTAGCCAAGTGTGGTGGTGTTGGTGTGGGCCTGTAATTCCAGCACTTGGGAGGTGCAGGCTGAAGGACTAGAAGTTTAAGGCTAGCCTGGGTTACTCAGGCAGTTCTAGGCCAGCCTATGCCTCATGAAACTGTCTCAAAAAAAGCAAGCAAGCAAGCAAGCAGCAAGCAAGCAAGCAAGCAAGCAAGCAAGCAAGCAAGCAAGCAAGCAAGCAAGCAAGTAAGCAAGCATGAATACAAAACAAAAACCATACACAGCTGTGGTTCATATGAGACCAGGACCTGGTACATTATTAAAAGCATATTTAGAAATGAAAAGTTGAGTTTGTGGTTTATTTACAAAGCCCAGTTTGTATGGCTAACTCCAGACTGTGGGCAGGAGAATTCAAGGGAAAGTAAAAAGTAAGTTGCCTGGGCTGGTCATTGAGGAGTCAGGGGCTAACAGCCAGAGGACTGCTAACACAGGCTGTTGCCCCTGGGGACTAGCTACAGTTCCTGTGTCTTCTAATGTGTCCCCTTTACTTAGAAGATAGGATGTAGATGGTGGGGCTCTGTGGCAGAGAGGGAAAAGCATACACTCCTTAGTGGTTCCCAAGGGCAGGGCTGGTCGTGGCACTAGCCACAAGTCACTCTTCCATGGTCTTCTCAGGAGGGGATATACTCTCTGCTGAGCAATGCTTGTGTTGGAGACCATCTTGTTCTCCAAGGTACTCCCCCAACCCCCTGCATCAGCTCTACCAGCTACCACCTAGTCCCTCTTCTTTGCTTCTCTAAACTCACAAAAGATGACTGGCAACAAATTCTAGAGCCTGCTCACTCTTGACTTTTGTTTATCTGAATGTATTGGTAGTCCTTACCCTACTCACAAGCCCCCACAACCACCACCACAATGGTGTTTTTCTTTGTCCTTCTTCTTCCTGTTCCTCCCCTCCGGATGCCCTCTCCTGGCTCACCTTACCCCTTGGCCACTTAGTTTTCCAGCAGCAGTCTTCCCTTGCCCTTCACCAGCTGTTGGCCATACCACTAGTGCCAGGGTTTCAACCGCCACCACTGTGTGGTCACGAAGCTTTTGTTACATTTATTTTGTGCTACTCACTGAACATCTGTATTGGCTTATCACACAAACACCCCAGACTCAATACATCTAAACTCATTCTCATTCTTCTGACTTCTGGTTCTCTTCTTCAGTTTCCTTGGCTAGCTAGGCTCAGAGTTACATAGCGTTCTACAATCTTCCCTTTTCCTCCCCCCACCCCCAAAATCTGAGTGCTCACCAAGTCCCAATTTGCTTCTGATGTATTTCTAGACTCTGTCCTTTCCTCTCTCGACTCCCACAGTTTTAGAACCTCACATTCTCTTGCCTGAACTAGTTACCAAAGTGGTTTTTCTACCCCCGGCCTCTTCCCACTTGCATTCTCCTCCCCTCTGCCACCATACTTGGGAGTCTGAGATAATGCCACATCCATGTTTAACATCCCTCTAGGCCTTTCCATCAGTAAGATGACATATTTTGAACAACTGACGTACATGGTTCTTCCTAATGAGTCAAATTTCTCTTCTCTGTCATCTGCCCATGACATTCTTCACTCACATATCCAGAAAAAAAATCAACTTTATGAATTATTTCTACCATGAGAATATACTACACCAGTCCCTGAGCACGTGGTGCTGTTCTCTTTGGAACACCCTTGCCCCCTCACCTACACAACTCATCTACACTTACGGGCAAGCTCAGGCAGAGCCTTTCTCTAAGATCTCCAGCGGAGGCTTGGCACTCCCATGCTTCGGCAGTCTATAAGTGCATCTGTATATTTGCATGTCTGACTCTCCCAGCCAAGCACCAATGTGTGCACCTCACCACTTCTGTAGCTCCAGGCCTCATCCAGGGCTGGGTTCACAGAATATATTTCAGTGTTTGCTGAGCTGACTTAAATGTACAGAGGGTTTTCTGTGACAATAGGACTTTAGCCTGTGCATGTTCTACTGTTCCTGGTAGCAGTACTACTGACACAGCAGGTTTGGAGCGAAGACGACAGATGGCAAAAGAGGCAACTGCCAAGTGTCAGAAATGGCTGCAAGTGGCTTGGGATGGGCAGGCAAAGGGGAAAAATACTCGTGTTTTTCATTCTGTATCTTTCTGAAGTACTTGCTTTTGCAATCATTATTGATACTTCTTTGATAAGTACAGTAAAATTCATTGTTGGCTATAAACAATCCAATGATAGGTCTGCAAATGGAAAGGGTCCACTTTCTGTATATACAGACAGACAGGTTACACTCTAAGGACTTAACTTTAAATAAACTGTGTAATTTATGTGCCAGTGACAACAGGAGCTAAGTGTGTGAGGCTATGCCTTGAGGACAATTAGGCCAGAAGAGCTCAGCTTGAGGAGAGAGAGGAAGTCCTGTTGGATGAATGTACACTTGCCCTGTCCTGGCTGCTTACCTACAGAGAAACTGTATGTGCATGAGTAGTTGTGTATTTTTTTAAGCATGCAAAACCACTTTCAAGTCAGGAGTTGTGGCATGTGCTGATCATACCAGAACTTAGAGGGAAAGGCAAAAGGATCAGGACTTCAAGTTTGGCTATGTAGCAAGTTTAAAGCCAGCTTGGGGCACATGAGAACCTATTTTTTTTTTTTAAAAAAAAAGAAAGGAAAACACTTGAAGAAAATATTATTTTATTCTTATAACTCTGACCATAGGTAAAACATGGGATAGAGAAGCCTTTGGAAGTTTTTTCTTGCAGCTTATGAGAACTAATATGCTAATATTGTAGGCTAAAGATACGCACGCACACACATCTGGTTAAAGACCGTGAGTCTTCTGCTGGACTTCTGAGTGGAGAAGCTGTGAGACTGAATTGCTGCTAAGGTTGAATGAATTCTTGGGTCAGAGGAGCCAGTGTGAGGAGGTGCACTGCAGTGTGATGCAGCAGAATGAAAAGACATTACCTAGCACAGGTCATAAATAGATTCTTTGAAAGACCAGAGATGAAGATCAATCAGTCCCTGCTTAAACATCGGAGGGCTGCCTGGTACAAAGGCCTATTTGGCTTTGCTATGTAATTTCCTTACTACTTAACTACAAAAGCGTATCAGAATTGAATTCTAGTGCTCTGTCTAAATGAGAGCTGAGTCACAGGTACCTGATGCTGTGTCTGCAGACTGAAGTGGATGACTCATGTCTGTGAAATTCTGAGAGAAAGTACCACCCGACCCCTTGCTTAGTCATCTTTTGCATGGATGCTGGGTTCATGAGCTCTGTAAACTATAATGAGCTATCTAGCCTTTTACCATCTCTTTATTCTTTTCTAAACAGTACAAATTACAGCTCTAAAAATAACCTCATCTACGCAAGTGAGTCACTTTGACCTAACAAGCTTCCACAAGCAGTTACCCAGCTAAGCTGTAATATTTACTTGTGAAGGCACAAATCTTGTTGTCATCTTAGTCCCCATTTTTCTTTTCTTCTTCTCCCCCAAGCTTCTGACCAGAATTTGGTAAATGGGGGAAGGAGAAGGGAAGAAGTTTTCAGGGAACATTTTAAAGAAAGCATGATGCGCCCGATGCTTGACGTGTTCAGGACTGTAAGTCGGGCTTGTGGGGAGGAGGTCATTGGAAGCTATCCCTGGGGAAGCTATCCCTGGGGAAGCAATCCCTGGGCTTGGGATGGTTTTCACTTTTTCAGATTTGCCTAGCATTTACAAGACCCAGGGTCCCATGCCCAGCCCTGCATAAACTTGGGTGTGGTGGTAGGATCAGAATTTCAAGGTCACCCTAGGCCACCTAGTGAGTCTGAGGCCAGCTTGGGCTAGAAGTCCTGCTAATCAATCAATCAATCAATCAATCAATCAATCAATCAATCAATCAATCAAAGCTATTCCTACCAGCATATGAGAGCTAGAGTTTGAGTATTTTAGGCAAAAAACTTTTCTTTTAGTAAGGAGAATATATCGACTATGGAAAGACATCTCTTGATAATTCTATTTTCTTAAAAATCCTGGACTGTAACTTCATGACTTTTTTGATAAAAGATGAGCTGTGTCAATAAGTTTGTATGCATTAAATGTTTATCTTTAGATCCTAGAGGCATACACCTAAGCTTTGGCAGTCCACCGGTCCACTACTTTCCGACCATCAGGCCTGACCACTAGCCTTCAGCTTGCCCCGTGAGACTGCCATTGCCAACCTGTCATCAGCCCCACCCCAGGCCTGTACAATGAATTCAACCAGAAGCGGGAACTAGCTCCCTCCATGGAGCATTTATCTTCACACGTGAGGCAATGCTGCTCAAATACCAAAGCGCCATTCACCTACACTCTGGCTTACTGGGGAGACTGGAAAGGAACAGAATTCCTACTACCACCAGGCCTAACACTTGCCATCACTGTCCCAGCTTCTCCTGTCAGAGGTCAGACCTCTTGGCCTCACCCAGACAGTCATGTGAACAGTCGCTCCTAGCTGCTGAGGGTGCTTAGGGATAGAATGATGAAATCATTGATTTAGCTGAAAATTCCCCAGGAAATAGGCTACAAAGCCCAGTGACAGCTCCAGCCAGGCAGAGGCTGAGTCACCCAATCCTTCCTGAGTCCTTGATGTATACTACGCAGGTCAGCTGATCACTTGCATTCTGCCCCTCATCCCCTTGAGGGGCTGCCCCTGCTAGCATGTCTACTGCTTCCTGTTGGGCCTAGTGTTTCTTTCCAGGACTTTACTAACCAGCCTTAGCCTCAAGTCCCAGGAGGGCCTGTGTACTATGTTTCAGGGGCCACCTCATGATCACACCTCTCTTTGGGCTCTCACATACTTTGGATCCCTTCCAGAATATAGAGACCCTAGCTACCCTTTCATTCCCACAAGGTAGATGACATGTAGCCCCTGTAGGTGCAAAATGGGTGTACCATGTACCTCTCAGGGGGAGGAGGAAAGGGAGCCTGTCTGTGCAAGTTTAAAGGGCTCCTAACACCCAGATCCTATGGAGCTTCTGCTCAGGGCCTGCCCCTGTGGGACGCTCTGCACCTAACAATACGTTAGGGCATCATTCAACATAGGCTGGGAGCTCAGGGGCAAAGCAGCTGAAGCAATGAAGCAAGTTCATAGGATGATGACACGGTGATATTTCACTGTGTGTTCTTCAGAGCAGGTGGATACTCAGATAGGACCGCTAAGCAGAAGATGGGTTTTCAGAAATGGTACAAGAAAGATGAGGCCAAGAAGTGACAGAAAGGAAAGTCAGCACATAGGTTCTTACTGAGTAGGAGAGAAAGCCTGCTGGCCATAGGAGAATGTTCCCTTGAGAGGCCATGGGATAAAAGCTGTGTCTCCATTGGTTGGATGTGGTATCCAGGCACAGGAGCTGGCCAGCAAAATAATCCAGGAGGGAGGTGACCCGACTTGACCTGGTGTAGCTAGGGAGGAGGCAAGGGTGTGGCAAACACAGAAGTAGCTCACACCTTGCATTGCTAAAGCACAGGATAGAGTTTAATTTGTTTTTATGTGATTTAATCTTCATAGGGGTCCTACCATAGAAGGTAGGCAGGAACAGGAACAATTCCATTTCACAGATGAAAATACAGGATCTCAAGGCTACTGTGTGGTGAGGCTGAGAACCTAACCCAGTTTTCTGATGGCGAAATGAATGCTTTTTCTACCATCTGTATAGCTCTCAAACTAGCTGTGCACCTGACCTATGTAAGAAGCTGGTTTTGAAACACATAAATTTGCCAACCTATCATCCCCGGGTCCCTTGGAGAAAGGCAAGGAACAGGGAGGTTTGTAGTGGGAGGGTCAGAATGGCTCACAGGTTCTTTTCTATAGATGGGGCAAGAACCACCACACTGCTGCAGTGCAGAGTGGTGCCAGAGCAGAAGGGTGATGAAATCGGAGGAAGGCATGCTGCTCCAAGGGTTGGGCCACTGAAAGCTGGGTGGAGCACATGTGCAGGTAAGGGGGCTGGGTGAGAACAGCTCCTCCACCAGGACACCTTATCTATCGACTCCCTGTGCCTCTGCTAGCCCCTATCTTCTCAGCGGACAGACAAAGCAGTTCTGTGGTTTCTCAGAAGACTGGCTAAGAGTATTGTGGCTGTAAGCATGGCTCCCTGAAAGAGGTGACTTCCTGTGACAAGGGCATTGGACTCCCCTTGGTCTACAAGCAGCCAGATGCATTTGGGCTTGCCCTTGCCTCTCACCTCCCACCTCTCTCACAGCCTCCTGCTTCCTCAGGCAGAAGGAAGAGCTCCTTCCTGATTGCTATAGGAGCACCATCTTGAATTGTCTTGTACTTCTCACATGACAGAAGCTCCCTTAACTATTTGTTTACTGCAGTCAGCCATAAAGAACTTCCGGTCCTGGTGCTGAAGACATGACCAGCAGCTAAGAAAGTTTCTTATTCATAGAGGACCAGAGCTGGGTTCTTAGCACTCACATCAGGTGGTTGTCAATTGTCTGTAATTGTAGCTCCAGGGGGTGTGAAGCTCTCTTTTGTTCTCTGTGGGCACCAAGTGACACTTCCTCACCTTCACACCCCACCCCCACACCCACACCCCCCCCCTCACACACACACACACACACACACACACACACACACACACACACACACACACACACACACCTACACCTTTTAAAAAATTAACCTCTACCTAATTCTTAGCTTTCTCTCTGTAGCACTGCCCTCTGGAACAAAGGCACACTTGTATAAGCCACACCATCATTAGAATGTTCTGACTTAAGCTGAGGTTTCAATCCTGGACCTGAGTGGTACACTCTCTTATTTCAGAGCCTTTGTTTAAATGATAAGTCACCCCATAATTATTTAGCTTTCAATCCTCCATTTAGCTTTTCTTCCTGAAGCTCCAAGCTTTAATGGGCCCTGCCTTCAGGACTATTTTCTCACAAGATCTTCAATTCACTAAGTCCAATGTCTAGACTGCTAAGAAAAGTCTGATGTTGCATTTGGCTTTTATAACCTTATCGTATATAAATGTTCATTTTTTTCCACAGGCTTTTGAATTAGTTTTGGACACAATGTGGTCACAGACTTACAAATAAACTGGTCTAAATGATATAAAGGATACTTTATCTCTGGTTCATCAGGTCATGAAGCAGCCACCTGCCCTCAAGTGGGGTCTTTGGTTTGTTTTGAGAGTGGGTCCTACTATGTAGCCTATCCAGCTGGAGTTTTAAAACCATGCCCCCTGGGTGCTAGCCCCAAAGAGTTTCCTGACTTCTCAAACAGCATTCCCTTTCCTCCTTCCTCTCTACAGATGTCATTGTTACCTATCACATCTGTGTTTTCTTTTTTCTGCATCAACAGAAAGTTCAGGTCCCTGAAAGCAGATGTATAAAACTCTACCAACTGACAGAAGGCTCATATAAGACAGTTAACTGTTACTGACTAGCATAAGTGTTACAAGCTAAGGGTAACTTCTGGGCTTGAACATCAGTACCTCCACCAGTGAAATCCCAGACCTCGTTTTTTAGCCTCCTATTTTAACTCCATTTGCAAAGCTGCACAGTGTATAGCTAACCTGTTTGGTTTTCCCATTCATCTAATGGCTCCATAGGAGAGCACTGGTGACAGATGCCTCTGCCATGTCTAAAATCCTTTACAAAACCAGGGGGTAGTTTCTGGCTTGACATGCTGAAGGAATAATCACAGTAAAGGGCATGTGGGCTTGTTTCCTTTGAAATGGGTTAACAAACTATCTCTCCAAAATTAAAAACAAAAACAAACAAAAAACCAAAGCAAAACAAACCAGAAAACAAACAAAGCAATAGTATTTGGTGACTATGGTCATGCCTTGTTACTACAGTTGGAAGTGCAGCCATCCCTCCGAGGGCCTGAGAAGAGGTCACGTTGGTTCAATACCTGGGTGGAGACTTAGAAGGAACAGTTTCCAGTATGCAGCAGGAAGTTGCTGTGGTGGCAGGCAGGTGATGGCTCTGGTCCAGGTCCAGGCCCAAGCCAATAAAGAACATTAAACCACCTTATATTTACCAGAATCTCCTCTGGGGATGATAGGTGAGACCTGCTGAAGATGTCCACGTGCATGCAGCAGCTGCCTCCTCCATGTCCAATGTTCTACTGAAATCTAGCCATGTTAAAGGAACACAAGGTTTTCCATATTCTCTTTTGTCCCAAAGGCTCTGGCACACAATCTGTATATGCTAACTCCATGTACCCACATCCCTAGCAGTCCTGACTTGAATCTCAGGGAAGCAGAGCAAGATGGTATCTGAAGGACCAGCCAAGGTGTTACATCACTATGTGCGTCAGACAAAAGGAGGCACACAGAAGGAGCTGGGTTTGAGTCTGGACACTCAGCACTTTGTTTAAACCCAGTTCTGTATTTATCACCTGTGGGATCTTAGGTGCGTCACTGAACTCTGCTTTCTACCTTTTGAGTTGTAAAATGGCAATTATGATTTTTATCTTGCAGTGTTTCATAAGTGACAGCTATTAGTGTGATTTAGAATGAAGCTAAGACTCACTGTTTTCTACGGGAGTAGCTGACAATGTCAACAGACTGAAGGAATCCTCACGACATCCAGGTGAACAGCAGGTCGACTCTTGGTTCAGACTAAGGTCTTATCTGGCTTCTGTGCAAGAAATACAGTAGCACAGGGACCATCCCTGTCCAAAGCATGCTGGCTACAGAGTGTGTTCACGGACGCCTCAGAAAGCCAGCCCCTGCCCTGAATTCGGCTATGCTTTTTAAAAAGAGACAATTTAAATATTCTTTTCTTGAGTGGTGAGATATAATGATTTCTAAGGGGGGAATCATTTTTTATTCATGTATCTAATAAACTGTCTGGCCCAAGTATTTAATAAAATGATTTCTAACTGAGTTGTAATAGTAAATGTAACACTGCTTTCTAATATAGAGTTAATGGAAAATAGCAAGCATGCTATAAGAAATGTCGGAGCTAGCCCCTTCTAGTATTTATCACATGCAGAGTTAGCCTGGCATTATTGGTATCATTAGTCAAATACTATTGGGGTTCCTGAAACTGATCTTTGCTGTAAAAGAAAAGAAAAATCCAAAATATCTGGAAATGATTTTTCTTGAAGAGCCTGGGTTTGCTTTCACGCTTCCCACAGCTCATGCTCACATCTGTGGCCTCCCTTTTATGAGCTCTGTGGCTATAAATCTGAAAGGGACAGATAAAGTAGGAACCTTGTTAAACAAAATCCCCACCAAAATGACAAACATTCAAACAGGAGTGGCCTGCCTTTATCTCGTCACCACCCAGCTATGGCCAGGTCTGTTTTCCCTTTACAAAGGCTCTGCTGTCTGCAGAACGGCCAGCAATGTACCCAGGAGACCAGAAGTCACTCTCTCACTAGGTATCTCCCAAAGGACTGGCACTGTGTGTTCTACAGTGAACTTGCTGAGCTACCTTGGATGCCATAAAAAAATCCCTTGATTTTTATCTCTGGTTGGACAGATAGGGCTTTTTGATAACCTCAGTCCATTTCCCTGGAAATGCAGGTATGTATCCATATGCTGACTCATTATGGGTACAGAGAGCACAGAATCCCTTGCAGAGGGTGGAGACTTAAAGACTTGGAAGACAAGAGAAGGTTCTGGAGAGATTATTTATAGGTAGTTTGACAGCAGCTAGATAAACAAAGAACCAGGCTCATAACTTGTAAAGTAGTGGGTCCTTTAGGTCTTTCATAGGAAGAGAAAAGAGATTTGATATGTTTCTTAAGCAGTCTGGCTATACTGGAAATTGCGCATGCAACTCTGGTAATAGCTGTGGAGCCATGACTTCTATTTCAGTTAGCCTCTTTGGTCTGCTCTGGTTTGTATCTCTGTAGGTACAAGATTTTTATTACTTGGGACAGGATCACAGTAGTGTATGTAGTCCAAGAGGGCCTTGAACTCAAGATTTCTTTGCTCCAGAATCCCAAGTGTTGGAATTGCAGGGGTGTGCCAACTTGCCTGGCTAAGATACTTTTAACTAGATGATATTTACTAAACTAAGTAAAAAAATATGTAAAGTCCATCTTTCATCAGAAAGAACTGTGACACAGTTTTTGCAGGATTTCTCTGCAGGGAAATAACTCCACAGTAAGAGTAAAGATGCTACACACTGAGCTCCCAATGACAATCAAGTCAATAGGTAAATCTGATTTATGTGAATTGTAAGATAAATACCATGCCAGGTAAGATTCTGGTATAGGCACTGGGGCTAGTCAAAAAGCTAACATTATGAAGCATTGAGTGCAGGGCTGTAATCCCAGCATTTGAGAGGCTGAGGCAGGAGAATCAGTAAGAGATCAAGGAGTCAACCTTGGCTACGTGGCAAGTTAGAACTCAGCCTGGATTACAAGAAACTTGTTCTTAACAAAAACCAAAACTGAAACAGAAGGCTGGAGAGATGCCCAATGGTTAAGAGTCCTCTTTCAGAGGACATGTGTTACACCCTCTTATGGCCTCCAAGAGTACCCCTAAACATGTGTCTATTCATTTGAATGTGAATGTACACACACACACACACACACACACACACACACACACACACTCATAAAAGAACATGTACATACAAAATTAATTTTCGTTATAGCAAAGAATATTTGTAACACATATTAAATTCTTAAACATGCTAAAAACATAGAATCTGGGGCTGGGGGGATGCCTCAGTGTTTCAGAACATTGCTACTCTTGCAGAGGGTCTACTGGGTTGGGGTTCTAGAATCTACATGGCAGCTAACAACCATCTACGACCCCAGTTGTAGGGGATCCAACTCAACTTCTGGCATCCTTGGGCATCAGGCACACTCATGGTGCATACACACATATACAAAACACACATACACATATTATAAAAATGGCAATAAACACCATCAACCCCAGCATTCAGGAGGCAGAGGCAGCATATCTGAGTGTGAGGTTAGCCTGCTCTCCTTAATGAGTTCTAGACTAGTCAGGGCTATACAGTGAGACCCTGTCTCACAAAACAAACAACAACAAAACCCAAGAATACCCTATCTCCTGCCCCCATTAAGTGCCTGAATGGCTCCCTCTGAGAACAGAACACATTTGTCTACTTGCTCCCTTCACTCCCTTCTTTCTCCCAAATTCAGTCTATCCTAAATGCTTGTAGTTATTCTCTTCTAATTAAAGAACACGGCTTCAATAAAGAGTTATGGATCCCTAGTTTGACCCTGTTTTGATTTTTTATATAAAAATTCTATTATACTGCATGTCTCTAGTAACTTGGTTTTTAACACTAGGATACTAAAATTCCATCATCATGGTGTGTAAATTACCACTTTCACAATTAATTCAACACTATTTCTCCATCCATTTGCTCGCGTGAATACTGGGGTTCTCATGATTAGTCCTGACTATGTACTCACCAGTATCTGTGCTTTGCTTTCTGGGTACAGCCAGACTGCTTCTCATCCTTCTTTGTTGGTTTCTGAGTTAGGAACTCATGTAGGCCAGGCTGGCCTTGAACTCTTGACCCTCTTGCCTCAACCTCTAAATGCCAGAACCATAAACTTGCTCTACCACGCCCAGTTTTCCTAGCCTTCTTGCAGTGAGTTAGAGCTATATATCTGAACTGTGGCTGGCAACTGTGTGGAAGGGGTGCGGGCCCCTTCCTGACCCGATTCCTCTCATGCCCCATATCCTGTCTGAAGCAAAGGGCCAAGTTGGGGGAGGTGGGTAAGAGGCTGGAGAGACTGGAGGAACCACCAGCCAGGAAACTGGGAGAGGGCTCTGCATCACGCATTCATGCGGAGGGAGCTGTGGGGATGGAATGGCACCAGCTAAGGAATAGTGCAGTTCTGCGTGTCCATCAATGTCCTGCTGGTTATCATCCCACAGTTATACAAGATATTCCTATTGGGATAAATGAGCAAAGGAGGCAGTGATCTCAAAAACATTTAGAAACTATGAATAATTCTATAGTAAATATGGAAATGTAACAACAAAACTACTCTAGCCATCAGGCAGAGCATTCTTAGGTCATATGTGACTTAAAATCAACATTGGTATCTCTCAAATGCCCAAGTTAAATCTGCATTGTTTCACCGGACTTAGTTGTTAAAGGACTCAAACTCAAGAGACTAGTACGATAGCTCAGTACGTAGGGCTTGCCACGCATGCCTGAGGATCTGAGTTCAAACTCCAGTATCCACATAAGAAAGATGGGTGTGGTACACATCTCTAAGTACAACCCTCAAGAAGCAGCTAGAGATGGGCCCCCGGGGCTTGCTGATCACTTACTAGAGCTGTATTAGGCAGCAGATCAGTGAGAAACTTTGTCTTGAAAACAGGTGAGCAGAGTCTACCGAGAACTGAGCCTGTCCTCTGGTCTGCACACCCACATGTGTGCATGGACTTGTGTACCTCTTCCCATTACGCAAAGGGAGAGCCCTCCCAGATCAACTTGAAGAGCTCAAATCAAGAAGCAGTTCTTTCCAATGAGTTAGTTTTCTATAGACCCTGTGAACTCCAGAATGATGGCCACACTGAATGGTACTGGAGTAACCTGTCTTTGAACACTGGAATGTATGGTCTCCTGTTTACTCTTTATGGGGTCTACTGAGTCTGTAGTCTTGGGGTATTCACCTCCCAGAAGGAGTTCTTTGAAGAATTAGATCCCTCTGGTTAGAAGCCAACTGAGCATGCTTCCATCTGGTAAATACAGTGTTAAGTACTGTCCCACTGAAAGTTCTACCTTCTCATTGACAGGCTGTGGCAGAGTACAGAACTGAGGGTTTTGGCTTCCTCTGTTCTTTAAACATAAAATAAAGCCTTTGGAATTTGGAGAGGCTTTTGTTGGGAGCAGAACTCTGAGTTCTCCATCAAACACAAGCTTAAGAATATATTCTGTAAATTCTTTTAATGTCTGCTATAGGAGACCATTTATAAGGTTTCTAAACATACATCCAAATAAAAATAAGGGATACTATCATAGCCAGCGATTAAAAGAATATTCATGGAGAAGGCCACAAGGAACCTGAACATGGCAGCCTGCTTATGAAGACTTCTAGAAGAGGGCTGTCCTCATCAGCCCTAGCTCTTCAGTGTTCAGTAAGGCGAACTTAATGCCCAATGTCTACACAGTCCCATTCCACTCTTTCTTGGGGTGCATAGGAGAGCTACATTAGCCTCAACATCTCATTTGAAAGACTAGCTGTAACAATACATGAACTAAGTTGGAGCTTCCTTGAGAAACAGCCAAGAAGTGATGGTGAATTAGATGAGAGACTACTGGGGGGGGGGCGGGGGGGGGGTTAGTGTTTTACACTGTGAAGGTAGTAACTATTTGTTCCTTGGTCCAACCATACTTGATAAGATTCTTTTAGTAATTATATTTCCTAGGTCCACCTGTATGCAAAATTTGTGGATCAAGAGCCGGTACTATGGTTTCTCTAAAGACCAGAAAGCCTTAATCCACCTTTTCAACATTAGGAGAGTTCAAAAGACCCACAGCACAAAGGGGCACTCTCACAGTTAAGAAATCAAAGGGAATGTGGAAGAATTCCAAAGCACCTCATTTTCAGGAAGAAACAAGACGTTAGAATCCCTGCCTACCATATCTGCAGAGGTTGAGAGTCTTGTGATCGTACACCAGGCTGGGGCCCTCGTACTGCTGGAGAAGAGCCAGTGGAGCTGAACTGCTATTGCCAACCTTTCTAAAATCAGGGCACTTACCAGACAATGGTATTATCTTATGGTATACTGGAAAAATGGGTGGGGCTGGTGAGACCACTGCCAGTGCACTCCAGCCACTTCTATCTATGACTGCCAAGAAAGGAAGCCTCAGTGAGGAGAAGGGAACAGATCTGTAAGCACTTCTTGGTTTACATGCTATTTCCTTCAACTGCAGGCTGGAGGACAGGCAAATTGCGTCCGTTTCCTCTTCCTGGAAAGTGAGGAAAGTAACCCAACCTCATGGGCTGTTGAGAAAATGACACTGGGTTATGGGTATAAAATACTCTGCACAGCGCTCTGTATAGAGTGAGCACTCGACAAACAATAGTGTTTACATGTTGTGACATTAGTATCACCTATACTGGAGGTCACGTTTTATTTTATTATTATTTTATTATTTTATTGTTATTATTTATTATATTTTTATTTATATTATATTATTATTTATTATTATTTTATTTTATTATTCAGTGACCTCTGAATGGAAATGGGTGAGAAAGCACTGGCTGGTACTGAAGAAAGGCGGCTTGATTTTCAGACTGTGGCTTTTTTTTTTTTTTTTATTTTTTTAGCTTTTTGAAGTTATGGTAAAGTGTAATGAGACTCAGATCAGTGGCACGGAGTGCGCTTACACTGGAGCACAGCCATGATCAGTTTCATCTATCTGCAGAGCGCTTTTCATCCTGTAACCCTACTGTAAGCACAGCTTCTGGATGGCCCAGACCCCAGCAACCTGTCTGACTTTTCTACCTTTACGAATCTGACAACTCATGGAGGTGAAATCAAGCTGTATTTGTCATAGGTGAGATGAACTGTGCTTTGACATCCCCATTAGCTCCCTTCCATTGGAGGACAAAGGCCATTCTTAGTCTAGAAGTTTCTTCTAAGGGCTACTTTAGTACATCCTAAGGTAGAGCACGTCAGGAATTCAGATCGCTTCTTTGTGAGAAAAAGCATGTAACGCTGCTTTGTGAGTCCCAAACCAGTTCTCATCGAAGCCAGAGGACAGAGAAACCTGTAAATCAGGACAAGTAGTCCAGAACCATCTGGACTGGGGAAGACCAGGGGTTTCTAGCTTGGCATGGACACTGTTGCACGTGAGTGTTGGCCCATCCACTCATCTGGTTGCCCACAGGCTCCTAAGTACTGGCCTCATCATCTCCAGTCTATTCCTCTGAATAAAACCTTGCTTTAATAGGTGGCTTCTGCTGCTTAGAGGAAAGCTAGAAACCTTCATGCTTTGTGTGTTGAGCTATGCATGTGTGTGGAGGCCAGACAGCATCAGCAACTGCCTTCCTCAGTCATCCAAGTCTTATCTTTTGAGACAAGATCTCTTTCTAAACTCAGAGCTCACCAACTGGCTAAACTGGTTGGCTCAGCTTCAGGGATCTGCCTGGTTCACCCTTCCCCCACCTGACTAGGGTCACCGACATATTTGACCATATCCAGCATTTTATGCAGGTGCTAGAGATCCAAACTAAGGTCTTTGTGTTTGCACAACCCTCACTTTATCAGCTGAGTCGTTTTCCCAGCCCAGAAACTCTTTATACCCTGGTACAAGGAGCCAAGACCAAGTTTTACTAGTAAAAGATTTCTTTAACTCGTTTCTCCCCTTCCACTCTCTAGTAACGTCAGCTCCGGTTAGATCCAGTTTGCCAGGGCTATCTTCCCAGGTCTGTGGCATTCCATTCCAAACACTCTTCTACAATAACAGAGGAGTCTAATTGTAAAAAGCAAACATACTCTGCTTTCCTAACCAGCCCTCTTTCTTCCTATCCTTGGGATAAGGTCAAGCATTATCAGCCTGGTATGTAGAGCTGTCTGTGTTCTGGCCTCTGGTGACCTTTCCAATGGAATTTCTCACCACTCCCCGGGATCCACCAGACACTTGAGAAACTGGAATCATTTGCAGTTCTTGACAAACACTTGACCATTTCTTCTCTCAGGATCTTTGTTTGTGCTAATCTGTCTGCCCAAGGTTTTCTTTCAGCTCTCCTGCTTTAGTAAGTTGGGTGTCCCCACCCTGTGTTCCCATAATACCTGGTGTATACCTAGCATTATACTTTACAGAATGTTTCATTGTTGTGTTTGCTTTTTGAGACTGAGTCTCACTGTGCACGTGGGATCCTAGCCCCTGAGCCTCCCACGTGTGGGCATTACAGGTATGCACTACCATGTCTGCATGGCTTGCGTGTTCATTTGCTCCAAGAATGGGAGCCATTTCAGAGAAGATCCTAAGCATCCTGGTATCCTGGTGCCTTGAAAATGCCTGAAGCACAAGAAGGACAAATGAATGTGCAATGAGTAGACACCTTTGCAGGTCTACCTGGAGGCCACAGGGAAGAAGGAAGAAAGGGAGGGGTGGGGAAAGGCAAAGAAGGAAGAAGAAAAGTAGGTGCATAGGAAGGAAGAAGTAAGATAGCGTCTCTCCCGAGTAAATAGGCAGCCTTGGCAGATAGTACCAACTTAGAAAAGGACAAGTGAATCAGAGGCAGAGTCATAGTGACCTGTCCCCTGAACCTTCACCTGGTCGATATCCTGTTCTGAAAGATATCTGTACTCCCCCTGAACACCTATGCTCCTGCGTCATCCCCTTCCCTACATCCTACCTTTTTGTGTTTATAACCCCTGTGTGAAAAAGTAAAAATTATGATTTGATTAAAAAAAATCTGGAAAAAAAAAAAAAAGACAGTGTCTCTCTGTCCATCTCAGTGCTGGATTTGAACTCAGGCCCTCATACATAGTAGGCAGGCACTCTGACTGAGAGTCCCAGCTCTACATTTCTTGATAATATGATCATGTATATAAAAATCCCAAAGAATCAACTGAAGGTCAACATAAAAGCAAAAATAACTGCCTTCTCCCAAAGATCAGGGTATTTAGAATACGTTAACCTGAAACTCACTATGTAGCCCAGGCTGACCTGAAACTCACATGGTCCACTAATATTTTTACAAAGATACTAAAGCAATTCAGTGGAGAAATTGGGTCTTTTCAACCTATGTTTCTAGAGTAAATATATATATATACACACACACACACACACACACACACACACACTCATGTCCTTCACTTCACACCACACATAATATTGAAGCAGACCTATATCTATGAATTAAAACTATGAACTTTCTACAGGAAAACAACTTAATTAGGGTCGGATCTTTACCTACCTACCATTCTGCTACTGCTACTCAAAGCCTTGTGAGGAGAAGTCTTGACTTTATAGTGATACCATCTTAAAAAATTAATTAAATTTAGAAAAATTTGAATTGGATTAGGTGACTTAATTACACAGACTGCAAAAAATATATATTCTATAAAATTAATTAGTGATAAAAAGAGACCTCATAAAAATTGTAAATTTAGTTTTTGGAAAGAAGCAATTAAACAAACAAACAAACAAACAAACAAACAATAGGCTCTGTTAAAGTTTACAGACCATATTACTGACAAATGGATCCCAGCCAAGTTTATAGAGAATTCTTAAGTCAAGGCTAGGGATAAGGCACCATGCTATAGCATTTGCCCAACATGCTGAAGGCTCTGTGTTTGATTCCCAGCACAGGGGGAGGAAGGCTCAAAAATGAAAAATGAGGTAATAACATGCCAATTAAAAACAGAAGAAAGATTTCAACAGATCCTCCCATTTCCCACGAACTCCCTTGGGTGGTGAGCACACAGCTGCTCAGTAGTGCTGCACACGAGGGAATTGCATATTAAACGTTCCAGGACAGTCTTTCATACCCCACTGTGGCTGAGATTAGAGACTGATGACAGCAAGAGCCAGAAGGCATGTGAGAGAACGGAAAGCTCACGCTCTGTTAGGAAGACTGTAAAGAGTCATACTCCTTTACAGCATGGTGGTAGATGACCAAGTTAAACACACACTGGATGGGTGACTCAGCATCCCCACCCCACAGTTAACTAAACAGAACTAAAAGCACTGTCAAAACAAAGACTTTCCCTTAAATTATACCCAAGGAGCACTATTTCTAATCACCAGATACTGAAAAAACAAACAAACAAACAAAACAAAAACAAAAACAAAAAAACCTTTCTGGGGTGGAATACTACCTAGTAACAAACAAGAACAAAACTCTGAAACACATAAGCCAACATGTACAGACCTCAAAAAACACACTATACAACAGAAAACAAGAAAAACACTATATCTGTGTCGTTCTGTTATAAAGCAAATATAATAAATTCTATAGTAACATAAATGGCAAATACGCTCTCTAATTGCTAAGAATTCTATTCAAAGCTGACATAATGATTGAATAGCTCACAGTCTAAATGAGGAAGCTAGAAGCTCTCTGCAATGTGAAGTTTACATTACCATATAATGTAAGATCTTGCCTCTTTTAAGGGTGAGCTGATATTCTTAACAGTTTCTTACCTAAGTAGATATTTTTTTAACCATACTTTGAAAAGAAAAATAGATAGTGATGTCCACTCACTATGATGTCAACTCAGGACCACTGCTCTGCTTCAGGGACACTTCTGAGACTCAGGGATCCTACTGTTTTGGCTCCTGATACAAACAAGCTAACTGTAAAGACAATATATATGAGGGAGTGGAGGGATGGCACAGTGGTCGAGTGTGCTACTGATCTTCCACAGGATCTGGATTCAATTTTCAGCACTCGCAGCAGCAGCTTAAAACTGTGTATAAGTCAAGTTCCAGGGGACCCAACACCCGTAGGACTCTGTGGTCACCTGCATACACACAATGCATATAACCTCATGTACATAACCACAGGAATAAACCTTTCACAGAAGAAAGCATGTCTGAGATCAACAGGGAGGCTTAAAGGCAGACTGAGAAGTACTTGACATTAAAGAATTAGCTATAAGAATGTATGATGCATACACTGTGTCCTTAAAAGATCACCGCTGTTAGAGATGCACACAGATGCACACGGAAGTATTCATAGATGAAATGAGAAATGTGGTTTACATGTGCTTAAAAATACTCCGGAAATTTCTAAAGGCAAATAAAGAGGAGGTTTGGATGAAGAGACCAGAGACAAAGCTGCAGTGCAGGTGTTGTGTACACGAGGGAGCCTGGGCGACGCCTGCTTTCACGTGTGCTAACTGTCTCTACTGTTGGTGGCACTGGGACATGATCTCACGCTCTTGCACATGCTTGGTAAGTGTTCTATCATAAGCTGTATAGACAGCTTACTTTTTATTTTTTGAGATGGGACTTAGTTGCAACTCAGGTTGGTCTTGAATGTACACTGTCCTGGACCCTTAGCATGGACTGTGGGTCCTTCCAGCCTCAGACTCCCTTAGTAGCTGGAATATAAGCTGGTACCACTAGGCCTTGCAATGTTTTTAAATTTTAATTTCTGATCACATGTATATTTGGAGGGGACATACATGAGGAGGTCAGAGGAAAACTTTTGGGAGTCAGTTCTCTCCTTTTACCATGTGGAGATCAAATACAGGGGGTCAGACTTAGTGGCAAAACTCCTTTTTATCTGCTGAGCCATCTCGCTGGCTCAATGTTCTTGTTTGTAAGGAGTCACAGGCACTCACAGTAGATCCATCGTACAGAACTATTTGCACTGTACTTAGCTAATAACACAATGGTGAGTGCGTAAAGGAGTGCATGCACTCTGCCACAGTTCAACTCCTGCCCTTGTCCTAAACCAGGGCCACTCCCACATCTGCATCACCTCCTGGGCCAGGGCGGTTACTGGATCTTGCGGGCCCCTTTGGACTCTGTGTGACAAACCATTACTAGCCACATTCACTGTCTAAGCTGAGTTTCTGATACTCAGTTGCTCATTAATTCTTTCATTAAATCATGTAGTTTGCTCTTTCCAGGGTTAGAGTGAATTTTTATCTCAAGCTTGTACATTTACGTTTCTCAAGAAGAGATCACAACCTGCCCCCATTAAGAACAACTCTGGCTTCATTTTCTGCTGCCTTCAGATAGAAATGTTGTCTCTGGAGAGGTCCACTCACTCTTCAGAAATGAGGTGACATGTTTATTTGTAGGGCTTGACACTGACGATCTGTCCCTGCTGTTGGGGCTTCCAGATTTGTCAGAAAGTTCTGAAGGAGTTTGAAAGTTTTCACACATACCTGGGGACACTGCCAATGGATTATCTGGAGCAGTGTCACAATGCAGCCATGGATCAGTTCCGAGATTTACATCCTGGCTGTCACTGAATCTTGCTGTGCCGCAGTACGGTCTTTTGCTACACAGGGTAAAACTAGTAATTACTCATAGAAGGGTGCTAGGAGGATTAAGTATCATAAGACATGCAAAGTGCTGACAGAGCATCTGGGGCACAGTATACCAGAGTCTCTGTTAGTACAGATGACTCTTATTGCCAACAGCCATAGTTCTGCACCAAAACTCGCCTGTAAGTCACCAGTGTAGGTAGCTTTTTAATGCTAACTATACAAAAATCATCGCATTCAAGAAGATCAATACCGTAAGTTATTCTGAAAGTGGCTTTCTTTCTGAGTAGGAGGCCTACTTTGGTTACAACGTGTTAATTGGAAAGCAGCCTAGTACATTTTGGAGTCAAAATCACCGAAACTTTTCAGGAACTCTGATCAGAAAAATTCACTTTCGAAATTACTTTACTCCAATAGTTACCACGAAGAACTGTGCCACAGGTACAAGGGGCACAGAGAACACAAATCTCTGAATTGGCTGTGGGTCTGACTCATAGCTCCCTCCTCAAAAGACAACCCTTTGGAGCTCTAAAAAGGCTGTTATTTAAGTCTAAGAATTCACAAGAAGAGAATATTACCCAGGAAGATTTGTGAATGAAAATTTCAACCTAGTACCAGAAGCTCCAAACAGGCTTTTAGAAAGTGAACTCTAAAGAAGAAGTTTCGATTTGAGTCAAAGTAGTGATGGTGGCTGCTAGGGGGCTGGCGCTCTGAGCTGTGAGCCTGGTGAGGATCGCATGTTGCATGTGTGATTGAGAACGGCCGGCTCCAGCATCAGCTTCACACAAGTCCTGGGTTAAAACAAATCAAAATGTGGGAGCTAGTTAAAAGGCCCAGGAGTCCTACAAAAACAAGGAGGTGTTGGAGAGATTCCCTTCCAGTTTTCCACATTTGTTAGCACTCTGAACAATAGAAGGCACAGGTTTTATTTCTTGCTAATAATCAACTATCCTGTTGCTGTTATAGTTATTAATACTAAAAATGATTATATTAAACCAAGGATATCTCACATGAGAAGTAAATATGCCAACCCTACACAAACACTGTGGTTGTACAGCTTTGGTTTAAAATGATTTCTAATACATGTCATTGTGGTTCCCACCCTCAGTCACTTTACCAAGTGTGATTTATCAAATACATTCATTAATATACATAAAAGTGTGATGTGGACTCAAAAAAGTAAGTCACTTTTGAGAAACATCACAGCTTGGGGGTTACTGAATTACCTGGCTGCCAACTTTTTTTGTGCCTCCTAGATTGTGCCACAGGGCACACTGCTTCTGCAGCAAAGGCAGACAGCACTGTGCTCAGGGCAGAGACAGCTGAGAGGGTGGCTTTACTCTTAGTGGTAGGCGACAGTATGACCCCATTTAGTGGTGGGAGACAGTGTGACTCCACCCAAGAAATTCCTTGTGCAATATTAGGCATCACACAGCTTGACAAAAGCAGCTTGGAACAGGCAATTGTAGCAATTACAAGCCTCTGGTCTGTACTTACAATTTCAAAAGCTCTCTTGATTTCTATATTATTGGCCTCAGTTAAAGAAAGGATTGTTCCAATAACTATTAGAGTTAGTCTGAAGTTGTCAAGTTTCTCTGGCTTCATAAATATTAAGTTCTGCTCGAGACTGAACCCTTTGAGAAACAATATTTATATCCTTAATATAAGCTTTGGAGCTACAAATGAAAAAAGAATGTATAAGTGGGAGAAAAGACAGGTGATGATCCAGAGAGAGACAGAGAGAGAGAGAGAGAGAGAGAGAGAGAGAGAGAGAGAGAGAGAGAGAGAGCATTCTTAGGACTCTGTGAACCCCACTACTCGCCTGCATTCCCCATGACAACTGCAGGGACGTAGAGCTGCCCAAGTCTCATGAGAAAACACAGCCTAACCATGTACAAAGAGGAAATCCTTCCTTTACAAACAAGACTGTTATAGCAATCACAGACATCTACAATGAGTTACAGTTAACATACCTTCATGTGACAGGCACATGGGACAATTACTAGCACAGACTGTGGGGGAGGCAGAGCCGCTACATTCTACTAGCTTTAAGTCACTATTAATCTGAAGGAGAACGTGTCAAGCCAAAGGTGCACATGAAAACCTTGAGAACCAACTACTGAGACAGTATCTAAGAAATAGCAACTACAGAAGAACCCCCAAACTCATAGTCCATCATGCCCCAGCTGCTGGGGCCTTCTGCAGACCTCCTTCCCTGGCATATTTCTTCCTTGGCTTTTCAGTGCCCATTAAAGTCCTGGGTGCAATGTCACCTCCAGGAGAGACCTTTCTATCACACTGAAAGACTGCTACTGAAGACTCAACTGCCATCATAGCTCTGGTTCAACCTGCAATGTTTGCACTCATATTCGCTTGTGAACATTACTTTATTTTCTACATCACTGACATATAAGAGGTGTTAGAAAACACTGTGTTAAGCAGCACACAGCTTAATTTCAACTTTGCCTGATTTTATCAGCTAGACTGGGGCTGGCACACATTCTCTGTAAAGGGTGAAATGACAGGTTTTAGGCCATGTAGACCATGCACCTCTTTCAATGTGCATCCTTTCCCTTCTTTCTTGCTTTTGCTTCTTCTTAACAACCTTGCAAATACATGGGGCACTCATGTTGGCCTGGACATACGTGAAAACATGTGTACTGCAGGCCACAGTTGTCCAACTCTATAGTACTGTACTACTATGAGCACCTGGAGAGCAGGCCTGAGGGACGCATGGCTACCCACACACACCTAACCAGAGGACTGAGCATACAGACAATGTACACGGCTGACCTTACAGACTATGGAGAAAGTGAAGAGAAAAATGGACAGACAGACTGCAGTTGACAGACATTTCCTCGGGAGATATAGCACACTGCCCAGGCCAGCTCTACAGTGATTTACTGAGAAAGACAGCTTGCCAGTCATAACTTCCACCCACTCTACCCTTCAAGTCCCAATCTCAACTTAGCCACCATGAGCCACATGCTGATGCATGCTGCCGCCTAGGGCCCATAAAGCAAGGGGGGTGGCTTCCCCAGGGCTGCTGTGCTCTGTGTCACTGGCATGCCTTGCTATACAGCTCTCTCACCACCAGCATTCTGAACAACTGCTGCCTTGTGGGTTCCATCCACTACCAGAGGTAAGGAGAACTTGGCAGACATGGACAGACCTGCCCAACCACTGCAGGGACTTCTCAAATAGAGGCCAGGACACCTCTTTAACAATTTCTGGGAGGAGAGAGCATGTTTCTCCTGCTGTGGTTATGACTCCAAATACAGATCAAGGGCGAAGGGAGGAAGGAGTGAGCAGCTGGGAAGGCTGCACAGCCATATTCAGAAGTACAAGAATGCCAGGGTGCTGCAGCATTGCCTGCGGAGCCCAGAATGTGGACAGCATCTCTTCTTAAGGCATTCTTGCTTCTGTATATCCAAACAGTCTGAGATCAGCACTGTATGGCTCAGGAGAGGGGTGCCTTTCCTCTGGTGTCCCCCCAGGCTCAGTGAGCACAGCAGCTGCTCCACTGACACTGGTTTGCTGAGCTGGGAGAACACAGGGATACAAAGGAAGGCAGAGAAGCTAGTTCATGTCCTGCTAGGTCTTCAACCTTCATGACTTTGTGGAGCCGCCCACGGGAGACTGGCTCTATCTGGCTCTATCTCCAGGCGCTTCCTTCCTCCTCTTTCACATGTTGAGATCCCAGAATAATTCACTGCAGTGTTCTTTGTCAAGTCCCTACCACCCCATATTCACCTACCATCTTTATAACAGGGAAAAAATACAGAGGAACAAATGGTCCCCTGGGCGTTGGAACCCAGCAAGCAGATGCTTCCAAAGGAAGGTAAGTGTCAGATGCATAACCATGTGGCTGAGGAAAACAAATTATCTAACCAAGCTCCAGTGTTCCGCAGCAGGTCCTAAGTCTTAGATAAGAAGGAGGCAATGGATGGGAACTATGTGCTTTAAGGCAGGTTGTGAGTTAGGGATGGGGCAGCAAAGAGCATCAAAGGCCCTTGATTTATAGCCTGTATCTGCCAGAAGAGCCAACAGTGTAGGCAGTGACACTAAGGGACAAGGGAGTGAACAGCCTGGGGAGGAAAGGGGTGATAGTTTGGGAAAACATTTTGGGAAAAAGCAAGTGAAATCCCAGGTTTTAAGGCAGCCATTCTAAGGAGTGCCTGAGGAGTCTGTTTCTGAAGAAAGCAGTTCACAGCCACATTAAAATGTGACGGGGTGGGAACTTTGATATACAGCCTGATGGAAAAGGAGTCATGAGAAGTAACTGGACACACAATGCCAGGGAGACGATGTTAGCAGGGAATACACAGCAGTAGCAGCTACTGTGACTATAGGAGCAGGAGCCACGATGTAAGCGCTTTTATCCTGAACGTCAATAAAAGCAATGACTGCCTTGGTAGCTAACAGGGTTGGATATGGCTTGTCCCTCTAGGATTCCTGGGCTAGACGCTGGTTCGCAGTACAGTGCTATTAGGTTGTAGAATCTTTGGGGTCAGGCGTACAGGAAAGTGGTTAGAGCACTGGGGTACATGTTGGGAAGGACTGGTGCCATTCTCATGGGAATGAACTGTTATGAAGCTAAGACACAATGGACTAAGAATACATTGGACATTCTACTCTGTAAGCAGCAGGTTCCTTTTCTACTTTGCTGTCACACTGTAACCCAGCCAAGGGGCCTGCAATAAAATGTAAGACTCTGGACTCCTAGTAATATGAGCTATACAAACCACTCTGTTTTATAAAGTACCTGTCCTTGGGCATATTGTCATAGTAACAGGAAGTGGACTAATAATATATGTCATTTTGAATTGTATGCTGGAAAAAAAGATTAGGACTAAAGAATGTGAGGAATATATTTTTCCTTTATGCTTGATATTGTTGGACAACAACTGAAAAAAATCCCTTGACTAGTAGATAGAAGTAAGTTTCAAGAAAAATATCTGTGCTGTCAGATACTTCAAGATGGAGGAGGTGCTTGGAGTAGTAATTCAGTTTACTACTGGGGTGTCCGCAGCCACTCTGGCAGCATTCGGTGACCACCACTACCACGAGCATTGAAGGCAAAGTCTCCTGTGGATGAGTTAGACTAGGACAATCACATCAGGCAATGCTTTCAAGTCTCAAGAGACCATCTGAAGCTGCATTTGGGATCTGAGTATCAGGTAAGAAAAGTAGTAATTTTGAGGCTTCCTTTCCCAGTATACTTTTAATTGTGGGCTAAACGCCATATGGTAATGTGTGCAGGAAGCCTAGCATCAGCCTTCCCATCCACCATGCACATTTCAACAAACTAGAGCAGAAGGAAGCCTGACCTAGTGATTTGAACAAGGTGTAGTTGGAGGCATGCCCAAGCTGGAGTGCTCTTTCAAATTGTTTATCTGCACACATAATTAATACAAATTGCCTTTCCCAGATTTAATGTTTGAAAAAAAAATGCCTAATGTGGAATGAGCTACCAAACAGGAGCACAATATGAAGCATCACACAAGCTGGCAATGACATCCATCTAGATCATCCAGAAGGAAGAGGATCCATCCTCAGATGCACAGCTCGCTCTCCACTGGCTCTGTGAGGCATGCCAGCATCAGGTCCCAAAGGGACGCTTTGTCCACAAGACAGAAAACCTTGTGGACATTTAGGGGCTTCACCTCTTACCATTTGCTGCTATGAAATCAGTTTTTTTTTTTTTTTAAAGAATTTAAAAACCATTTTAATCTAAAATTACAACCAGAAACCTAAGCCTGCAGGGGAAGAAAAAACCCCGAAGTCAATTTTTGACACCATCTACTTAGGGCCAAAGTATCCCTTCTTAATCTGGATTAGTGAAATATAAGGAAGGTCTGCCTTTGCAGGAGTCTGAGCTCAAGCTGGAAAAGTTGGAATTCCTTGGCTCTTGACTTAAGCAAAAAATTATACACTACATTGCCACGGAACATAGGGTTTAGTTGACTTGCAGTTTATACCTGATGCCACAGGTCACTGGCTCCTCTACACCACAGAACTACAATCTAACCATCCACAAGAGAGATGGACCACTGATTGCTGACCCACAACTGACTGATTATGTAACAACCATTTACATCTGACTACAATGTGGAAAACAACCAAAGGCTACTGGGGAAGCACAGAACACTGCCTCCTGTGTTCTGTGTCACTTACTAGTGACCAGATCAAAGCGAGTCTGCTCTCAGCAATCCTGACAATGCGGAGGCCCTTAGCAATCCTGACAATGCAGAGACCTGACACTGGATACATATTCTGAAACAGAAATATGTCTAGGGTAGGGTCATTGTATCTTGGCAATTGTGACATTTTGAATTTTCTGTTGTGAGGGGCTGTCCTGGGACAGAAGGACATTAGGATTGTTAGCTGATCACTGGACCCTTCATCCACTGTGACAGTAAGAAATGTCAGATGTCTTCTGTGGGGCGACATCACCTTAGTGGAGGAGAAACAATGGTTTGGAGAAAATGTGACCTCAATATAAATATACATATGGTAAAATAAAAAGGACTGTGTCAAAACACCAAAGGTTCTCACATCGATTATTACATTCTTAAGTGTATATGCACAGCAAAAGTATACTCACTGTGTACAAGAAAGCAAAAATCTTTCCACATCAACAGCAGAGTAAGTTTTGTGAAGCCTTCTGCATCATATTCCACGACACCTCTAAGTAAGAAAAGACACACATAAACCCTCATAAAAATAAGGTTCCAAAGCAATGGAAGTTAAGACTCTACTTAAAAGGGTTTGGAATGACAGCACTGAGGTTCATGTTACAGCCCTGCCATTTGCTACTGTTTACGACTCACTCCAATCTCTTAACCTTTGGAGACTCAGCTTCCTCATCTAGCACAGGAAATTATGATATTGGTAAACTTTTTAATAGAATTGTGAAAAAACTGACCAAGATAAACTATGAAATGGAAACATTAGTCATCAGTTATAGTAAAAAGACACACTAAGAAACCAGTTCCTTGGGCATGATGTCACATGCCTTTTATCTCAGCATCTGGGAGGCAGAGGCAGGTGGATCTCTGTATTTCTATTGAGTTTGAGGTCAGCCTAGTCTGCATTGCTAGTACCACAGATGGCCTACAAAGTTAGTCCCTGTCTCAAAAGAAAACCAAACCAGGTCATAGATGACATTATCATACCAGAAGTCACCTGACTAGCTGGATTGTGAGCTCAAGTCTCACTTTACCCAGGGACTAAGCAAGGATGATGCTGACATTATAACTGAGACTGTACAGGAATTCTTGCATTGGCACCTTAGCTTCTACCTTCCCAACAAAGCTGCAGCATCAGTGGCAAGTTCTCTTGGGGGTGTCAAGGGACAACAGCTCCTCACTTGCTGAGGGGGCTGGCAGAATCTAGTAGTCTTGCCTCATCAATTTCTGACAAGATCAGAGTGCCTAAAGGATGTTGTCACCGAAGTGTGACAATATTGTCCATGAACTAGTGAACAAAAAAATACTCATTCACACAAGGGAGTCCCTGAAGCCTTAGAGATGCCTCCTTCTGACTGGTCCATGATATCAATGGTTCCCAGTTTAACACTGTGACATTCCAGGAAACATACAGAAACTAAGATACCAAGGACCATGAGATCTGCTCAAGGATGGTGTGTTTATCACTCAGAACTGGCTCAAGCCAACGATTCTGCCTTATGAATGTATAATTAACCCAATATTGTTATAATAGTGAGGTCTGAACTCCTTACTCCCCTTCATCATAGGCAAAAACAAAATATAATGCCTTCTGTGTCTAAACACACAATATGTGATGCAGTGGTAATCACTTGTAACTTACATACAAGCAATGCTATGTTATTACAACATGTGCATAATAAAGTATGCAAAGTGTTTATTAAAAGAGAATGACATTAAAAACAAATGTAAACTCACTTTTCCTACTTTTCTTGTGGCCCAGTGGACATGTGTAGCCCTTAGGTGTGTACATTCCATTCTGCAGGTCATTGTGCTAGTGTCTTCATTTTCAGGAATAGATGGCCAAGGTAATTTACTCAAAATTGAGATTACTAGTATTTACTATCACTATTGCATAAAAAGTGCTCTCTCAAAAAAAGTTCATCAATAAAGTTGAAAATAATTTTAACAATGAAAGACATATAAAAGACAGTCATGTTGCTTGGATATTGACATTTCTATTTAGGCTAACAAAAGATGTTATAACGGTTAATGAGAGAGTTGTTTGGCAGTTTTCCCAGAGTCAGACATCGGTGGTGTGGTGTGAGATTACATTACTCTTGGTTTTGTTTGCTCTTACTTACTTACTTACTCTCTTACTTGGTCTCCTCCTTCATTTACTTACTTGAAATGAAATGTTATATTTCTGTATATGTATTATTTCCTAGTCCTTCCTGGAATAAGGTGGGACCTAGAATCAGAGCACTGAAATCTCTGGTCCTAACACTGGGTAGAGTGTTCCACCTTTACAGGCTACGAGGAAAACACACTGGTGCCCGAGTGAAAGCTTATAAGAGCCTGACAGCATCAAGAAGAAAGGAGCTGTACACAGCATGGCCTCTTCTACACGTGGGACGTCCGTCACCGGCTCACTAACCTTCCAGGTTTCAGGGCTACCTACAATAAAATGTGTTTATAAAGTGCCCTATATCCATCATCAGTTAGATGGACAACCAAAATGTGGTTCACACAGACAATGGGATTTCATTTATCTGTTAAGGAGAATGAAATCCCGGCCCTTGTAGGAAAATGGATGGAACTGGAAATCATTACATTAAGAGAAATAAAGCAGACTCTAAAAAGACAAATGGCACGTGTTTTCTTGCACACTTGGAATCTATACTTCAATACATATGTGTAGGTCATGAAAGCAGGCAGAGAAGCAGGAGGGAGGAAAGTCTGAGGAGGAATCGAGTAGTGGGATACATGTGACATGAAAGGCAGAAGGAGGCTATTGGGGAGGAGGAAGAGGAGGAACAGGGACAGCAAGGAAAGACAGAGTATGCGAAGGGTGCTCAGAACAAAGGAGAGGAACAAGTGTGTGTGGAAAATGTATAATGAAACCCATTACTTATACGCTAACCTAAAAATTAATTTTAAAAAGTGGAGCCAAAAAAAAAAAAAAGAAAGAAAAAGAAAGAAAGAAAGAAAGAAAAGAAAAGAAAGAAAGAAGAAAGAAAAGTCCTGGCAACTAGTAGGCGATGGGGGCTAAAGTGCAGTGTGGGCCCCAAGCTCCATGAGAAGCCGACTCTACACCCATGATGGCTGCTCAGGGAGCATAGTTGGTTCCATTATTTGCTAAAGAATTCTAAAAGCTAAGTCATCCTGGCAGCTCTATGGTAGGCACCACAGGCAGAGTGTAGGAGAGAGAGTATCACATGTGAGAGCTGGATGCACTATTGGTATCTGGTGTGAATAAGGCAGAACTTACGTGCCAAAGTGACTGAGAAATGCAGCGATGTACTCTCTTCTTTTGTGGTAGCCTTGAATCACATACTGTACCTGGAATGGGAACCCAAGCTGGGGATTAGTACAGGCAGACTAAAAATGCTCTATATGAAAAACTGGAAAGACTTGGAGAAGCAGAAAAAACAGGAACATGAACCGCTGTATTCCCACCCTATACTCAACAACTATGAGTATTTAGCCTAGCAGCTTCATCCGGCTGTCTACCTACCTACTTACCTACCTATCAACCTGTCAATCAATCTTGCTGAAACATTGCAAAGGAAATTAGAGATATCTTGATGGTTCACCCCAAATACTTCATTTAGTATGCAACTCCAAAAAAATTAGACATTGTCTTTAGAAAGCTACAAATACAGTTGTTATACTCGGCAGGTTTAGTGAGCATTCTGATGTCATCAGCTACCCTGTCCACATCAGCTCTTCTTCATCGCCTCCAAAACATTGTTTTCAAAACACTGTTTAATTCAGGATTAGAAATATAACTTGTTTATATTTTAAAAATCTTTTAATCACATAATAACAGCATATGTGTTCCATGTATGGCACACACACCACACACTCACTTGTCTGTCTGTCTGTGTCTGTCTGTCTGTCTGTCTGTCTGTCTATACTATCATGCATAAATGGCATTACCTTTTCAGAGATTAGGTTAACTTTCTTACAGACTACCTCAGTTTTCTATTTCCTTTACCGTCTGTGTTTTCCTATACATTGAAAGTTAGAGCTAACAGTATGATTAGATTAGGTTAATGGTTTTTGGCAAGAAATCTTCCTAGGTAATACTGGACTTTATTATTTGGTTAATCAACTCCATCATAAAGGGATGCTCTCTCTTGTCATAGTGAGAAAATGCCATAGAATACACACACAGAGACATACCCCACTTCTCAGGACCATCAATCTACAAACGCATCTCTCTCTCTCTCTTTTTTTTTAAATTTACTTCTATGTGCATTTGGTGTTTTGCCTGCATGTATGTCTGTGTGACATACATGCACTGGAACTTGAGGTACAGACAGTTGTGCACTGCCACGTGGGTGTTGGGATTTGAACCTAGCTCCTCTGGAAGAGCAGTCAATGCTCTCAACTGCTGAGGCAACTCTCTAGTCCCATACAGGTGTATCTCTTGAAGTATTTGAAGACCAGGTACTCCACCAACCATTCACTTAATGGTTTCAGCATCAGTTGGAATATTCTTGTCTGACTTATTTCATTTGGGGTTGAAAAATGTTGTTCTAAAAAAGTTCTATTATTCCTTTTGCATTTATCAGCAGACATTCTTTATAAAGAAATGTCATTAAGTGGGGCTTTTTGGTTATCTTGAACTCCTAGTGAAAGGGTAAGATAAAATTAAAAAGGTAAGATAATACCTTATTCTTTCAAAATCTTAATATTCAGAATGAGAGGTATTACAATGGGTGATTTATTTTGCATTTTGTATATCCTTGTCAGCACAAAATGACAGTTTCTACAAAAAATGTTAAATCATTATGCGAGGTAGCTGAAAGTTAGTTATTTATACGATAGCTTCTACCATAAAAACATATTCTTTATAATGGTCTCTCTGTAGCTGAAAGAAAGAATGAGACAGACCCTCCCAAACTGTTTAGAATGGCTGCAGACACACTGTTCCCATGGCTAAAGAGGGCTCAAGATAAAGTACTTGGCATAACCATGACACAAGTGGTCCTGACAGTCAGGCTCTACCTTAGAAAAGTAAAACAATTCTATTTATATAATAGCGGTTTATGTCAATTTACAGAAACAGTGCTTACTTTGCAGTCTTAATGCAGGATCAGATGTTATTTTCAGAAAAGAAAAACAGATGATAAGTTTGCTTAAGTGGCTTTGTTTAAAAAAGGGATGAAAACAGTTCTGTGTACTTGATTTTAAAAACAGAAAAGCATTTTAACAGAAACCCACAACAAAACTGGCTATAAAGATAGATTCCGATGTAATTATGGAAATTCATTTGAAGAGACTGCTCCTAAAAGCAGCCCATGCTGTCCTCGTTTAGAACAAACAGAGGAACACCAATTTTAAAGACAAGTAAAATTAATGAAAGGGAACCAGATAAGAAAAGTAGACTGATTCTTATATTTCTGAGACAACCATTCTCTTTTTTTTTTTTGAGGAAAATGTATGACTAGAAATTAATCTCAATTGAGGAGCTTTAAAAAGGCCTTTCTTCTCAGTTCTGGACAACACAATTTACATTTTTCTCCAGAATCCTGGGACACAGATTTGAAGGCACTGCAAAGCCCAGAATGTAAATAAGAATGTACTGCTTAGAGAGAAGCAGCAATTGAGGTGGGGGGGGGGGGGGCAGCAGAAGCCACCACTCCAAGGAGCTAAGTGCCTTGGAATCTGGGCCAGTCCCACACACTGTAGTCTTGCCAGATTTCAGTTTCCCTGACATTTAAGAAATAATACTAAGGCCTCTGAAATATTATTGTTCTTTAAAAATATGTCCTATATAGAGATGAGCTATCTTCTGAATGAGATAAACAAAAGATCTATTTTCCCAGCCAATATGAACAAGTCAACAGGAGCAAAGAAAATAGCACTTTGGGAATTAAACCAACTGAGTCACAGTCCATGTGGGAGAAGAAAGAAGCAGGGCGACTAGGGTGTTAATATCTCTAGTTTTTAGCTAAATATCATGGCTAGACATTAACAAGCATATTTTCATACTTTTGGGAAATAGTTGACTACCATCAAACTCAGCTACATGTTCATGAATACAGCTAAGGGAAAGCTTTAGATAATCTGATATGGCAGGTACAAGGCCAGCTAACCCAGAGCACTTGCCTCTAGAGGAGCAAAAACTCTGGTCAACTGCTCCCAGGCATGATAAGAATGAAGGACAGACAATTAATGGGTGAAATAAGAAAGCAGAGAGAACTAAAGGCGCTTTTGAAGAATTATCTTGACATGAGCTGGCTGGAGACACATGTATACACCAGATGAATGAGAGAATGCACAAGATGCATCCAAATGCATGTAGGGGATATGGGAAGCTTTAAGTGATGATTAAATCACCCTGTGTGAAGGGAAGTGATGAATATAAGACAGGCAGTGGAGGGGGAGGAGGGGGGAAGAAGAGGACGACAAAGAAGGAGAAACATGAACTGTCCTTCAGAGTAGGCAAGGGAGAGAGAGGTGCCTGGTACACAAACCGTGACCTGGCAGCTGTAGCAGAGGAGGTGGGGACTGGAGATGGGGACTCTCAGCAGACAGGGGTCAGGGACTTGCTTTTACCTTGTTGGTGAGCAGGTGGCACACTTGAGGCACATAATCAATGAGACATCCTCCTCCTGGGAAAGCAGGGATATGAAGAGCCGAGGAGCCTCCGAGTGCACTGAAAGGACAAGAGCACAGGACCTTGTCTTAGGGCCTAGGCAACGCAGGGCACGACACCCAGGCAGTGCTGGCATCTCACCTGGTCTGACCGCTGCTGCCGAGGGTTAATGAGGATGGGAATAAGGCCTTCACACAATGATCAAATGTCTGTATTTTAATTTAGTTTGTTGCACTAACAGGTTACACATCACAAAGAACAACTCAAGATTGCATCACACAGCTGGACAAACCTGCCACTTCTACCTGGCCCAGGGAAGTGTCTGAGCAGTGGTGGGCAAACATTATTTAAATATATTGTTATGCTCATTGTGCTGATTTAGTGCTGGACAAAGATAAGTTATTCATCAAACACCGGGCCTGAGCCACGGGGAACTGGAGAGCCAGTTCTAGAATTTATTGTAAAAGGCACACAAGATAAAGGGACAAGAACGAACAAGAGGATACAATCAATATTCACTGATTCAATCACTGATGTACTGTATTGATTCTGCAATAGTTGCCAGAACTTTCACACAGTGAAACCTTACCCATAGGAATTAAGTGCACACCGATGAAAAGAAACAGTTCATAACTTCACAGCATGGGTCTCACCCTTAATCTCTCCTTTTGACTCCACCCCACTGTTTCTCTCTTGTTTTATTTTAATGTATATGTTTCTATGCCATCTGTAATGTACTGTAATAAACTGTCCCTGTAATGAGCTGGGAAATAACAATGTGCTTATTTGTTGTACAAATCTCTCAGCTCCAATGTTGTATGTGAAAGAGAGGTTGTCACAGTGACTACCTGGAAACTCTTTTTCAAAGAGTGTAGGGCAAGGTGACTCAGTCTAGGGCTGTGACACAGGGGACACTCTGAACTCCAAACACATGTCTCTTGACTGCAGGTTTTTAAAATTAATTTTCCTGGTAAAGATGAATTTTATGTTTGCTTATGGGAATGAAAAATCCCAACAAACAAAGCCAGATGCTGGGAGGGGGTCGGAGATAGGCAGGAAATACTCAGTCCTGACTTTGTAGTTCCTGATACCTGACACTGAAAGCAGCAGCCTGCTCTGCCTATGCCACCTACAGAGCCGTGCTCTGCAACTGCCCAAGGAGCCCAGGGCTTCTACTCTCAGCATAGAAGCTGAATGCTACACCCTGTGATCTGGGGGGCCAGCTTTCTACCCTTGCCTCTAACACACAAGACACATGCTGTATCAGGTTCTAATGATTCCACTAGGTTAGAAAACAGATCAAGAAAAGTTCTATAAAAAAAAAAAAAAGAGTCTAATATTTATGCCTTGTGATTACTGGTTAAATATACACATAATGTAGAAAAATAAAGAAAACGTAAAGATCCAGGCTACTCACAGCTTATTTAGAAAAATAATCCCTGGCAAACAAACAAACAAACAAATAAAACAACAAACAAACAAACAAACAACCCAAAACAAAACAAAACCTAACTTGGACAGTTCCCTGGAATCAATTTACTGCGATGGGCTTTTGGCTTGTATAAAACATTATATGGTAGATCTTTAATCATTTGTTAAACTGTATAAAAGGAAAGTAGTCTGTAGGTTACCCTCTGAACCAGTCTTTCTCATCTATCTATCTATCTATCTATCTATCTATCTATCTATCTATCTATCTATCTATCTTTCTATCATCTATCCATTTCTATCTCTCTCATATTCTTGTTCTCTCTTTCCCTCTCCCTCTCCCTCTTTCCCCTTCTCTTTCTCTGCTTAAATTGTGTTGTTCTGGAATGTGGTCATAAATAAAACTTGCTTCTGGTGGAAACAAGAGGAGATGTGGAGAACTCTTGGTGTGCTGGCAGGCCTGTCTGATTGTCAAACTGACACTTGTTGGAGCTGTTCCTTCTCACCATCCACTTTAGCCTTCCCTACAACTCGGTGAACCAAGAATCACTGTACCTTTGCAGGGGAAGAAAGCCAGGCTTGGAGGATATAGGAAACGGCCTGAGGCTTGCACAACTCACACGTGGTCAAACCAAGACTAGAAGGCAGGTCACTAGAGTCCCTGATATTTTTAGTGACATACTGTGCTTCATGAGGGGAGGGTGAATTTAATCATAAAAGGCTACAGGGTTGGGAAGAACAGCTGGTGTGGTTCCCTAAAATCCTCGGGGTCAGGATGCCGATGAGAAGAAAGCTCCCTGAGGCAGATACTGAGATGCACAGAGCAGGTGGGCCAGCATCCCTCCTCAAACCTCACTCAGGAATTTCTTAGTGTTTTAGGACATGAAACCTAAGGTCCAGTGTCACACACCAATAAGTGCTGCTGAGTCATACATGAATACCCATCTCATGGGTGACTAACAGGTTGTTTAGAGCCTGAATGTCACCCTGATCAGGTGACTTAAACAAAGCCCTATGCCATGAAATAAAAGGACGATTTTCAAAGGATGGAAGGTAGAAGTAATGACCTGTGAGCTCTAATTATTTGATATATTTGATATTGGTGATGATGATGGGCTGAACACATGGAAAACTCACCCTGTGTAGAAGAGAGTCCAGGGCTTGCTCAGAAACTGCAAGGGGGACGGGGCTGCTGGGGCAAAGGCAGGGCTGACCCCCCCACCCCCCACTGAAGTGGCTCCTGCTGGGCTGAGTTTGACAGGTGTGAAGAAGGGGGAGAAAGAGTCCCTTGCCACTCCTGATCTCTGCAGTGGAACACTGAGAGCAGGTGAGAAGATGAGGAGGAGCTGTGGGGACAGCAGGGCTATAGGCTAAATTTGGGAGGAGGTAAGAGGGCTGTTTTGATGAAGAAGCACCTTCCAATTTATCTTTCATGGATTACGAAACTTGAAGTTAGGTGCTAATTCTTAGAGATAAAACTAAATTGGTATGTCTAAATTTGAAAGTCAGAATTTGAAAATCTTCTTCCAACAAGAGTTATTCGAATAGAACAAAAGGTAACCAAAAAGGCAATTCCAGCCACCTCCTTGTCTCTAAAAGATAATCATAGCAACGGTTTCTCATGAAGACTAATATATTCCTTTCCATGCAAGTGAAACTGATAGAGCCTTTTGTGAACCTTACTCAGAATGTCTTTACTACTCAAGACTTGACTTGGCTGCAGTGTGACAACAGGGGAATTACCGTGACATGACAGAGTGCAGGAGGTCAGCCTATCTGAAAGTCTGACTTAGGACAACTGAGTTTGACATTGACTCATGATGAAATAGCAACTTCCAAGTAAGATGAAGAAGGCATTTTCTAGTCGGGAGGAGACCAGCCTTTATTCTCGCCCCCAACTCAAGTGTCTCATCAGTACCATGGGGATAACAATAACACTACTCTCAAAACAGATGTGTCTGTGTTAAGAGGATTAGATTAACAACAGGCGTTATACGAACATTCAAACAGCACCAAGCACTTCAAAAGAAAATACTAGCACTGCTCTGAGCTGAATATTCTATGTCCAGGAGTAAGGATGAGGCACCTTCGGGGATACCTGGAACAGCCCCAGTGCTCTGATCACGCTCTTGACTTGGGTTCTGAGAGGCAGGGAGCTGTCCAGGCTGCCTCCTTCTCCAGGCTGCCTCCCTCACAGTACTGTTCCAAGGAGTGTGGGAGGTTAGTGCATGGACATGGGAATTTCAGGACCATCAACCGGAGACAGGTTGCCTCTAGCTCCAAGCCACAGGAAAGAGAAAGGGGTACTGCCAACAAACGTCAGCTGTCTGCTTAACTGTTTGAAGGTGTCATTTTCGGAAATAAATTTGTGAGCAGCACATCACAACAAGGTAGAGGAATGCCAGGGACCTCAAGAATCTGGGTCACCCCATGGCATCAGAGTGTAAGGCCTGGAGACCTTCCAGGACAATCATTACAACAAAACAAGTCACTGATGTTTAATGAGTACCTGCTTTGGCCAGGCACTCCATAATATCTAAACTCCATAACAACCCTGTCAACCGGACTTAACTAGATCCATCCACAGGTGAGAACAGTGAGGGTCAAAGGTTTAAGAATCATATCCAGGAAGAGCAACTGCGGTGCACAGCTACAGTATGTGAGCCTGACTTTCTGGTTCCAAAGCCCACACCATGTTTCACTAGGAATTTTTCATAGACAGGCTTGTCTGTCTTTTGTATGGGTGTTTTGCCTGCATGTATGTCTATGTACTAAGTGCATGCCTGGTGCTTGAAGAAGGCTTAGAATCTCCTGGAAGTAGACTTATACATGATGATGAGCGGCTATGTGGGTGCTGGGAATTGAACCCAGGTCGTCTAGAAGAGCATCCACTGCTGAGCCATCTCTCTGGGACCAGTCCTGAATGCTTTAAAGAGTACTCCCTTAACTGGGAAGGGTGATACACTCTGCAGTCTCAGTACTTGCGAGGCTGAGGCAGGAGGATCTGTATGAGTTTGAGGTTAGCTGAGGTTATGTAGTGAGTTCTAGGCAAGTCTAGGTTATAGGACAAGGTTTGGTCTCAGAGAACCCCCACCTCAAGAAAAGTCTGTCTCTCATCTATATACTGAAACAGTATTAAAAGTGTCTGTAACCTTATATCCAACAATTACCACCATGTCATCTTACTCCTTAGTATAAGATACACATGTCACAGCTAATCTAGAGGGATTAAAGCACGTGCATGAGCGTGCATGAACACGCACACATACATCATACATATATCACATACATACATGTACACTTTCTAAATCTATTGTTAGTGCTTACTTCACTTTATGGTTTCAGTTCTGAGCTAGATCGAGAGCTTCTCAATCCTTAGTTAAGCAAAATTGGAGCATAACTCAACATGGAAGGATCCTGATGTGAATGAGAAGAGAAGAAAATAAAACATAGATCAGAACGAGTGTTCAAAATCACAAGGAAGAGAGATCCAGGAGCCACACTGGGATAGGAGGCTCCTGGTGGCATCAGTGCAGGACTGTCTCCACATGTTTGTAGTAAAGCTAAACACACTTCATGGCATACAGCAGGTCTTGGTTGGAATGCTGGATTTCATTTCTTGCTTCTCAGTTTTAGAGGAACAGATGACAATGGAAATGCTCTGAGACAATGACAATGATGACAAGGCATTCAGAAAATGCTCCTCTTCAGAGCACAGTCTGAAGAAGCTGAAAATAGTTTAGTTCAGATTCTTAGATGCTTATGGAATTATTAAAATGATTAAGTTGTTAAACGCCAACTGGCTGTTTTCTACTTAGGGACAGTATGCACAAAAAGAACTTTAATGGCAATAAAGAGACTTAGTCTGCAAATGAATTCCCCATGGGACAGAAGGCAGACACACTCCACTTACTGACCACTACGTGCCATGATCTTCATCAGGAGAGGGGCAATGGCTGATCTTGATTGTTGATTTGACAGAATTTAGAATGGCTATGGAAACAAATCTCTAGGTCTATCTATGAGGGGTTATCTAGATTAGAATAATGGCTGTGGGAAGATCCACTCTAATGCAGGCAGTACATTAGACTCATGGGCTGCGGTACTGGACTGAATAGGAAGGAAAGAGATCTAGGCACAAGCATTCATGCTCTGGTTCCTGATTGCACATGCACACAAAGTAACCAGCAACCTCCTGCTCCTGCGTACCTTACTTGCCACTGTGGACTGTATGCCTTGGAACTGTAAGCCAAATAAACTTTCTTCCTTAAAGAGCTTTTGTTCCAGGGAGGAGAAAAAGTAACTAACACAAGAAGGGTTATCCCATCTTACAAATGAGAGGGCTGGTGGGTGAATAGGTTACATCACCCCTCTAAGGCACACAGGAGCTGATGGCAGACACATCTAACTCCAGGTCTCTGTCACAAAGCTGCCCCACTGCTAGATCTTCCATGACCACCTTTGGCACATCAAAATGCCCCAAACACTGACCTAATCTCTGGTTCTACATATGGCTTGAATGTCAGGTGATGACAAAGCCCTTGAGGCTTTTCTTCCAGGAAACCTTACTAAACTTAACCAAGTACCTCAACTGAGGCAGAGAGAGAGAGAGAGAGAGAGAGAGAGAGAGAGAGAGAAAGAGAGAGAGAGAGCCTTTCTTGTTCTAGAAAAAAGAAACTCTTGGGAGCCTAACAGAACTGTGCAGATCAATTACCCTGACCTTCTCCAGTGGAATGCAAGCAAGAAATTTTTATATTGAAAGGACACAGAAAATGGGAATATTTTAATTGCAAACAGAGTTTGTCGAACAACATGAGTTCTAACCAAGCCTTTGTTCAGAACTGTGTTTTCTTAAGTTTGTTAAACATTTCACAAAAGCCTTTAAGGGGCAGTAATCTTAGCAGATGTACACCATCAGGATTCTGTTAGCATGTGGAAAAAGCATTTTAAGGAAGATCCCCAAAACAATAATGGGCTTGGTAGATGTTGTCCTAGCAAGACAGAGACTACTAGAAGATGCTTGGCCACTAGAAACACTACAGGGGAAATCTGGGCAAAGTTTTCTCTCTTGCTGCAGCCTATCCATGGTCTATGACCTGTAATTAATTCCATCACAATGTTTTCACATAAAACTACTTTCAAATACTACTAGTCAGGTATGAGTAAATTTACCATTATTTTGATATAAATTTACAAATCTGACTTGCCCCAGAATGGCTTAATGCTCTTCCACTGTGTGGGGCCAGGTTCCTTTTTCTATGAATTACCTCTGAAACATTTTCATTGGAAAAAAAAAAATCAGTGCATTCAATAGTTATTCAAGCCCAATTTATCTTTTCCAACTCGGCACCTCACAAAAACCTATAGGTTTTAAGGGCATCCAAAGGCAGATGCAGAGAGTAAGTGTAACCTTTGCCTCAAAGGAGAGGTATGTGCTTGCTTCCTGTTCAGTTGTGCTTGCCAAAGGCTCCTCCTCAGGAATGGTGTGCACTTGCACATGCCCTGCCCGCCCCTGTGCTCACTAGTGTGGACACCTGGAGCCTGGCTTCCATAGAAAAGTGAGAACACACCAGAAAATGAGATTAGCACAGGAACTGTCACTCTTCACACACTAACTCGTTTCCACGCTGCTCGCTGCTTGGTTCCTCACATGGGCTTTATGCAGTAGGTAAGGGCTGAAACAGCAGCAGAGGAGAAGCCTGGGACTGGAAGTGGAGAGAACCTACCCAAACTGGAAACGAAACTGGGTTTGCAAAGTTTCTCTGCGCTAGTAGTTTCCGTGTTTGTTTAAGAATAGTCTAGGGAGCTTGTTAAAGATTTACAAACCCAGGCCCCACCCTAGCGCAGGCAATGAATGCATTAGGTCCAGCACGTCTGAGATGGGGTCTGGGCACTGGCACTTTACCAGCCTGCTCGGGCGGGGCAGCACACACCTGCTGCAGCTGGTGTCCTTCACTCTGACCATGTACACAGTCACTGGACACAGGCAGAGGAAAGGGTGAGCAAATCTGCCTCCCATCCCAGAAAAATCAAGAGTGTCTGAAAGGAACTGCTTCTGGTCAGACTGGATTACACAGTAAATCTCAGGCCGGCCCAAACCACATTATGAGACTCTGCTCCCCAAACTCAAACCAAAGCCAAAGCCAAACAAATACCACCAAAAACAAGGCAGAGGGGGCTCCAGAACTGTCTCAGCAGTTAAGAACACTGCCAGGTTTGGTTCTCAGAAGCCACATGGGACTGCTCACAACCACCTGTGATTCCAGTTCTGGAGACTCTTCACCCTCTTCTACCCCCATGGGCACCTGAATGAACAGGGTACATAACATACTCCAGGGTACCAGACACATATACAACAAACAAACAAAAATCAACCCAACCAACAAGGTAAAATTATAGATCAAAAGCAAGAAATTTATTGTAGCCATATTTAATAGCTTTCTGTCCCACTGAGGGGGGTGCATAACTCTAATTTCAGACTAGCCAGGCTGTGCCTAGAGAGGAAGCAAGAAGGACGACGATAGATCCAGATGACTACGGATGGCAAATCAGAAACAAAATCTGAGGTTAAGAAAAGCTATGTTTACACACACACACACACACACACACACACACACACACACACACACCCCACAGAGAGAGAGAGAAAGAGAGAGAGACAGACAGACAGAAAGATCACAGAGATAAAGAAGTCAGGGCTTTTAGAATGAATCTCAAGCAACCTTAATACTTAAGCACGTTTCCTCTTATACTGAGATCTTCCAAAATTAAAACTCTAGATCAGACTTGTACTATAATCAGGACCTAGATAATAGACTTCAAACAAACTGTTCACAGCAAACCCTACTCTGATAATAGTAACTCTTGCCTTCTAGCTCCTGAATGAAAAGCCTCAGCTACCCATCCTTGTCTCCCCTCTTATAGCCCATGTTCAAGGAGCTGAGACCAAGTTCCCACCATCGCCCACTTGGCTCACTGCCTGTCTGGGACTGCTTCACTATTCTCTTCCCAGCCATTTTGGGGGTTTTACCCCAACTTGGTCTTGTCAGTGAGGTCTGTGAACAGAGTCACTTCTATCTCTGGTTGGAGTCTTTTCTGCCCTGCTCCTTCCTGAGGCCTGCACCTCTGGCAGGCCTTCTGTAGTTTGTCATCAACTTTCCTGACCGTCAGTTATTACAAGGCAAACTCTTCCAGAATGGGGAACTTGGCTGATTTTGTTTAGGTGTGTAACCCCCAAAACAATAATGGCAAACTACATTGGGTTTCCAATAAATATTTGTAGTACAAATGGAATATCCTTAATCTGAAAGACTGAAATCTAAAATGCTGCAAAATTGAAAGCTTTTTAAGTGCCAACTGATATCCCAGTGGAAAATTCCATACCCAATCTTACATGACAGGTTACAGTTAAAACACAGGCACAGGACTGGGGAGATAGGTCAGTGGGTTATGAGTGCTTACTGGGCAAGCATGAAAACCCTAGTTCAAATCTCCAGCTCTCATATAAAGACTAGGTATGGCTGCACATGCCTGCAGCCCAAGTGCTGTGAGGGAAAGAGACAAGAGGCCACCAGTCTAGACCCAGGTAGAGTCAGAGATCCTGTTTCAAGAGATTAAGGCAGACATTCTCTCCTGGCTTCTTATCATGCATAGATCATACATACATATAAGTGTGCATGGGGACACACACACACACACACACACACACACACACACACATATCACACAGACACAAACCTGTAGGTACACTAAAACTATTATATGAGATTAATTTCAGGCTCTGTGTATATGGTACATATGAAGTATAAATACTTTTCCTGTTAGACTTGCATCCTACCTCAAATATAGACCTTTATGCATATGAAAACATTCTAAAATTTGCAAAACAAACCTGAAACACTCTGGTTGCAAGCATTTCAGATACGGGGCACTCTACCTGTGTGGAAGTCAAATGACAATGTTGAATTTCCCAAATAAACATTCTATAAACATCTATATTCTTTTCCTCAAATAGTTACTATGGAAAGGAAGATTTTAGGGGTGTTGGGGTCAGCAAACATTTTTGGTAGAGTCAGTTAATAAATATTGCTTTTGCTGCTTTAGAAGATGTGAAAATGAATGTGCATGGCCGTGTTCCAACACAATTTTATTTATGGCTACAGAAATTTGAATTCCATACAGTTTTTACAAGTTACGAAACATCATTCTTTAAATGCTTTTCTAACCATGAAAAATGCAAAGATTATTCAGAGCCGGTGGGTCACACGGAACCAGCCATTGGCTGGATCTGCCGAGGGGCCATAGCTTGTCTCTTGACTCAGAATGACTTGAGGGCTCTACAGAGGATGACAAATATTCAGGAAGAAACACAGGCAAAAGCACAAGATGAGGATGTCAGCAGAAACAAAGCCGGCCCCTTTGTCAGGTGTCCCTGGAACCCCACTGGCATAGTTACTGTCATCTCTACCAACTTCTTTCGGCATGGCTGAGGTGCACATGAGACAGTTCATGGCCCGTGGGAGTTCTTACGATGGCATTAGATTGTAACTGTGCAAGAGCGAGCTATTTATATGATTCCGAACGAAGCTTGAGGCATATTCTGGTGTTTTTTACTTCTATGTTAGGTGAAAAAGCTGCCTACAGAAGCCTGCCTCCCACCCAAAATACTAGCTGTTAGCTGCTGACTGATCCTCGGCAATATTAAGATGAATCATATATGCTCTTTTCTCAGTGCAAAAAGAGATAATTTTAAAACTCAAAAAATGTCACTTTGGGTAGTCACAAACCACACAATAGAAAAGCTGTCCAGCCTTAAAGTTGTAAATAAATAGAACCCGCTCCCGCGTGGACATCTTTTGCTTCTTTTAAACTGTGACGCTTCTTTAGGCCTCGCCTCCAACACTGCATAGTGTTGAAATGAGAAAATGTTGCAAGTGTGTTCTGTGCCTAGGCGGGAAGGCAGCCTTGGCTCCTTCTCTCTTCCCTGGCATCCCACACCCTTGATCTAAGGAACCCACGCCCTTTCTCAGGCAGCTGCCTTCTCACCTACCCCAACCAGCCTGTGGCTCTCCTGGCTTGCTTTTGCTTGGTCTATACAAGGCACCAGCTGCCGGCAGAGCCTAGTCTTTTTCTATCACAGAAAAACTCTTGTTTCTTTCTCCTTACTGTGTGGAGAAGCAGGTATTTTTGGCCTCGATTCCTAAGCTCTGTTTTATTTCTCTTGTTACTAAGCAGGTCACTGCCACCCTGGTTTTCTGCTGCGTCATCATTTTCCCACACTGCCCTGTTTGGCACCAAAGGATGAACCACATCAAATGGAGGAATGCAACCACACACTACCTTGAGAAGCAAGCAAGGGAGACTTTAGGTGTGTGTGTGTGTGTGTGTGTGTGTGTGTGTGTGTGTGTGTGTGAGAAATGACCATTTGGGGGCTTGTTCTCCCATAATCGGACCCTCCCTATCTAACAATGTGGTCGTGTGTCAAAGCATTGGAATTCTGCTTCAATCAGCAACCCAGAACTTTATAGGAAAATGAAGCAACGAAATGTTGGTCTTACTGTTAACTTGAGGCTGGGCTTGTACTTAGCATGCGACTGTTTGTTTCCCTCTGGCATTCCAGCCAAACCTTCAAAGTTTGTGGAGCTCTGGGTTATCCACAGAAGCCCACAGCAGTGTCCTGACAACCTCAGGCATGTTTCTTCTTTACTTATTTATTGATGCTTGTGCCTGAACGCATTGGTTCATGTTTTTAATTAACAAACTGTCACTTGTCCTGAGTAGACAGTCTACCACTAAGCTAGAGTTCCACTTTCTTCTAACCTGTCCCTAGAGAAACATCATGGGTTAGAAGTGTAAGTCTTAAATTCAGTAAACCAAAGAACAGTACAGAAGTAATTTGCTTGCAAACATTTTAGACACTGCTGGGGACCCAGATCAGTGGGACCCTATCTAATATGAACAAGGCTCTGAGTTCCACCGAGGCTCTGATAGGAAACCAAGCTAACCCAAACTGGCTACATCTATGTTGCTAGCTGCTAGCAGTGCAGGTCTGGCTCTGGGACCCTTACAACATGTGAGAATCTGTAGTTATCACAAATGGGCCTGTATCAACTGACTTTTTGCTAGTTAACTAAAAACATGTGCCCAATTAGTAAAGCATCTGGGCACTAACATAAGATGCCACAATCCTAACTGGGATGTTTAGAAGCCACATTTGGTGTCTTTAGGATACAGTGCTAGGGCTGATGTTTAATGACAGCTGGCTCGTGCTCATCATCATGGAAAGCAGCGCTTAGAGCATTTGCAGTGATTTGATCTTTGTGACTAACACGGGCAATTAAGCGGTTCATAAATGAATGTCGGTATTTTTGCTGTTGTTTTGGTTTGGCTTACATGCAGTTTTGGCTAATGTTGGAATTAGCTTTTCCTGAACATCATCTTTAGCATGTATAAGCTCTCTGTGGTACCAGGCAGCGAGTCTCTACTTCCTTCTGTCCCAGCATTAGCACACACAGGTAATATTAATGTCTTTGAGAGATTCTCTTGGAGCTAGAGGAGACAAATCTTGTAGCTAGTTCTGTTGCAGACCCATAGGACCAACTGTCCAATGGGTCACTCCAGCTTGAGGAACACTGTCCAGCTCACAGAAGGAGAAGGTATCTATCTAGTCTTCTCAGTTAACAAGCAATTGGGGTTCTCCCAATTTGGGGGATGTTTAGCATATCCTGATCTACTTTCAAGAGCTGATTCACCCATGTAATTTTATTTGCCCATTAACTTTCCTGCCCCCATTTCAAGCCCCTCATTCTCCCTGTCCACAACTCCTGGTAGCTGCCCCGTGGGTCAGACCATGATCATGTCAAAGAGCTGAATAACGCTGAAGGGAAGGAGTACCAGGGCTGCAGGTAGTGCTTGCTCAGAAGCCTTCTCCTACATTCTGCCACTGAGATGCCTGTAACTATCAAACAAATGCCTGTAAGTGAGAGTATGATAGGATGCTGTCATACTGCCCAAGCAGGATGGCGGCATACCCACTTCCCCACCTCTCCACTGAGAACTATCATCCTCCTGAGGCCCCATGGCAAGTAGAAGAAGACACTTACACTTGGGAGCAGGTTGCAGAGAGGAAGTTGAGAATAAAAGAAGATGAAATGAGACAGTTGGACCTGAAGTGGACTGAGGATGCTAAATGTAGTCAGCACTCAGTCCCAGAAGATGTATGCCATGGGTTCCTGTCACTGGTGTTTTAATCTCAGAAGACGGTTCACTTCCTGACAGAACAGTGGGGCTCAGCTCCATTAGCAGTCATCTATGCAAAACTGAGGAGCTGCTTTTAGAAAAGCAGAACTTACTTCTCATCTTTAATTTTAAAATTTCACCATTTTAAATACTTTTTATTCAATTCTCTGAAGTAGGTAACTAAAACCAGCCACGACAGTAATAATGGCCTCACCATCCTCAGGCAAGGCTACTGGACACATCTGAGGTAGAGCTGCAGGGGACTCTACTGTCTAGGAGAACTGAGCTTGTAGACCTGATACTCAGAAGAATGCGTTTATTTTCTCCTTTTATCTGTCCCTCTTTCCCTCCCTCCCTTCTTTCCTTCCTTTCATTCTTTCTTGTCAACAGCTCTGGACAAAACAGAGGAAGAAAGGCTTAGTCAGGAAGGGAATGGATTCTGGTAATGTAGACCAAGGCCAGTTTCACCGGCCAAATATTATTGAGGTTGGTACAGTGACTTTTTTTCAAAACTATTTTCTTGATTGTTTGAGATTTTGATTACTATTGTTTTCTTAAGCATTTAAAACCAAAACACTCAAAATTTATTAATGGAGCAATGTTACAGCATAGCAGGAAATGTGTATTCTTACGGCTGAGCTGACTCTTGTGTCTCGTTTCTGTTATGAGGTAAATGCATAAACAATACATCCGTGGTAGCAGTGGGCATGGAGTGATGTCACCCAGACTCCCATGGAAGGGCACACAAAATGGAGCACTTCAGTTCAACACACTCTTTTAACTCTCAGCAGTCCTGGTATTCTCCAAAACCACAGATCTCAGTGCAGACACAGTCACAAAGGGAGGCAGGGGACATCCACAATGCCTGGGGTCTGAAATCTCTAAGCATCATTTTATTCAGTCTGCCACAGAGCTCACAGCCAATCAGGCAAGACCCCAGGCTCATATCACAACTTCCACTTCTCAGCATGTTTTAGTGGATATAGATGTATCCACTATATCACCATAGATGCACAGCACTAACTCAGGGAAAGTCACATTCTAGATGTTTCCACATGTTATGCCCTCAAACTATTAAGTTGTAGGTGTGTTCCTTGGCTGAGTAGATTGAACCTATAACAAATCTATTTGACAGAGTATATCCGAGTGACCTGAGCCTCCCTGGAAGGCAGTGGATTGAAGGGAAAAAATGATAGATTCACGAGAGGAGGCATGTAAGCAACGCTTCAGACCTGTGGACAGAGGAGCTAAGTCTATCACAGTCTTCCACTGGGGGACCGCAGAGACACCCGAGAGAATGAATGAGGGTGACCTACAGATTCTGCTTTAGAACAATGGCCAGGATAATGTTATTAGGGGAACACAATAAACTATAAGATCATATGTAATACAGCACATATTTTTGTAACTAAATTATAGGAACAAAAAAGTTAATTAGAGATACTCCAAACTGATCTAACAGAATTATTGCAAAAACGCTAAGTCTATGTGCTTCTTTCTCA
>JANHMN010000010.1:55479961-55519387 GCA_030674055.1 Rhabdomys pumilio | reverse complement strand
GTCTGTCTGTCTGTCTGTCTGTCTGTCTGTCTGTCTGTCTGTCTGTCTACACATACACACACATATATGGCTGTATAGTTTGAGATTATTTTACTAAGTAATTTTATCTAAAAAATAGTAGGGAAAAAGACTCCTTCTTATATTCTCTACTGCAGGTAAAATGATTTCAGCCCCCAAGGTTGGACTGGATTCCAAAACCACTGCTTCCCAGTGTCAAGACACCCTAACAGCAGGCCAAATGCCTATGGATGTGTGTTCAGGAGAGCCGTGGGGAGTCAGGAGTGCTATGTGGCTGACCAAGTATGTGACAGAGCAGCTTAGTGAGGACACATGGGATGAATGAATAAACCATGTGACAGCAGTACAGACCCAGCACTTGCCTCATGTCAGCTAGCCTGGCCGTCTCTCCTCTCAGTGGGTAATGCTTCTAATTCAGTGTCTAGAAACTTGAAAATTATTGCAATCCCCAGGCTCTTTGTCCTCAGGCTGCACCTTCTAGAGAGACTCGAAACATCATGCTGAAAGTCCAAAGTCTCTGTTACTGGCAGGGTTCCCACCTCCAGCTTGCAGGCCAGCAACCCTAGCAGATTACTATTGGTAATCAGGCCCTTCTCCACCCAACACTGTGACTACAGAAAACAACATTACCTCAGAGGTAAACATGGCAATCATCACCAGGCCCCACCCCAACTGGAAGGAATGATCAGGAGACTGGGAGCAACACTGACTGTTGACTTCCTGCTATGGAGACAAACACCCACCTTACCAGACTTTAGCCACTAATGGATCTCTGAACTGCAGGAGTAGACAGTTGCGGACAACTGAGCTGGCCAAGTATATCAAAACACAGTACTTTTAAAGGCCCCTTGGACCTAGTTTGGCTACTCTGTACACCCTGGGCTACCGGAGGCAGAACAAGATGAAAGGCTGAGACCCAGCACCTGTAAAGGCAGAGCTAGAGCCAGAAGCCAGAAGCACCTGCCCGGCCTCCAGCTGCTCTGAAGAAAGACACCAAGAGTTCACCAGGAAAGAGGCATGCAGCCTGCAATTGGTCATTAGGAAGGTAGTAGCTGTGTGTGCTGGGTTACAAATTGCCACTCAACCCTGGCTCCACTAGGCAACCTTGGGCTCTGCCCATTTGGGCAGGTTTGTGAAATCCCATGTGGATATGCCTACACACACTCCCTCTTCTCTCAGACTCTATATGAAATGATGATATATTCAGGGAAAACACATTTTCTTCCTTCCTTCCATTTGTGAAGAGAGAAAACAACAAAACCAAACCCAGCAGCAACCAGTATCCTGAATCAGACACGTTACCAGTCGTTAGCAGTAGGCAAGACATATTCGTGCTAAAGAAAGAACAGTGCAGTTTGACCTGGTTCACAGCCTTAGCCACCAAACTTAAAATCCCCTGGAGATTTCATGAAAATCTACATCTTTTACACATCTCCTACTTTTGTTTTCTTTTCAAGCATCTTCGTGTAACAAATGTACTGAGTAGCTATCACAGCACGGTGCAATACTAAAGGAACCCTGGTTCAAGCACACCGATTTAAGCATTTCTGTTAGTCAGGTTTTCCTGGGCCTTTTAACAGTGAGTCAGTTTTGTTTTCTGAGCCATCTCATCTGTAAGTGCTCAGGGAAGATACTGATATAGGGTTGAGTCCTCAGACCTGGAGTCCAAAAGGTGCTTCAGTCTCTGTTCTGCCACTCAGGGAGAAGTCATGGGCCCCACTTCCCAGGAACAACATGGAGCTGAAACGAGATCCACGTGTAAGTCACTGAAGCCAGGGCTTGGCACACCGCAAGCACTCAAGGACGGTCAGCTGCTGTTCTTTCCTTCTCCGTCCTAGTGGCAGTAGTGGTGGGGGTGGTTGTGGTAACAGCTGTACATAGTGCCATGGAGTGTTGCAAGAGCACTGTCAAACAGCAATGTAAGTAAAGAACAATGGTAGACTTACACAGGGTAAGTTAGGTAAGAGTGGAATAAAAAAACAGCATTGCCTCAAGCATGCATGTGTGCATGTTAGAAACTAATGGCACCTCTGAAAGCAAGATGACCAAAAGACGCCCCTTCATCTAGACTAAAAAATATTCCAAAGGGCACATGGCTAGGCAGGAATCAGAGTGAGCAGGTGGAATACTGGTGGGCTTTAGCAGTGCTTAGCACATCAGTCAGGGTCACACTCACTGTCATCACTGACTTCAAGAACTCAGAAGGAAGACTAATGCTCAGACAGGATATGGCTACCCTCCATTACCAAAGGTTCTCACAGCCTGGAACTGAATTAGTCTCCCTGTGAGAGCATTAGCCCACATCCCTGAAGGTGTAATCTCCCTGAGAAGAGTCTCCTGCCTTTTTACTTCCTGCTGATTCTCACAGGGTGGCATCCCAACTTCCTGAGGGTATGATGTCCCTCCTCAGCTATTACTGGCAACATTATCAATAACTAAGTTCAGATAGAGAACCCAAGCAAGAGTGGCTGCTGTATAGAGCATTCTTCACTACCATGTTACCTACCTTCAATCCACAGATTATAAAGGGCATGGGGCCTAACTCATATTAAATTTAAAAATACATTTTTGTTTGTTTTTCCCTTCAAGAAGAATCAGGTTGAATCTAAGATGGTGGGCTTTCATTAGGGGAACCAAGTTAATCTCTCTGTTCCTTCTTCATCTGTAAATTGGGGGTAACCATAAGACCTTCTTAGGCTACATTAGGTGATGCTGAGATGATAAATTCATCTACCTCCTCACACTGGTGTCCTAGTACAGCAAAAGCTCATGGTTCAACAATGACTGTCCTGGAGGCTGTCTTCAATGGTAGAGTAAATGATCCAGTGTCACCAAAGAAAAGAATCCAGTACAAGCAATTTGAAAGCAGCAGCTCACACTACTCTTGTAGCATTGACTAACCAGCTACATATGTTACCCAGGCAACTCCAAGGGCTGACAGGACAGTGCTCTGTATTCTCAGGATGAAGAATACACAAACAGTATTGGTAACCCCAAAGCATGACTGTCACAGCTGCCTCACCAAGCTGGAATAAGACTGCATAAGGCAGTATGTACAACTCTTAGAGCAACACACCTGAGTTTAGTAAAGGTCTGCTGCAGTAACAAAAGTACAGTCATTACTGTTGCTATACTAACAAGATGTTCACCTTTAAAAACTATAGGTATGGTGGTGCACACCATTAATTCCCAGCTACTCAGGAGGCTGAGACAGAAGTTCAAGGCCAGCCCATGAGACTGTGTCTAAAATATAAACAAACAAACAACCCCCCCCAAGAAACTCAAAAACCAAAATAAAATATAAGCTCTGGGGACATAGCTCATTGTCTCATATATATACGGTTCTATGTTCAAGGCCCAGGATTGTTCCCCATTCCCCCAAAATAAGGACAAGTAAAGATTCAATTATTGGTTGATCTGTACTTATTAGAGCATTTGAAATGATCCTGTCAGCACAGCCTCCATGAATGTCAATAACCTTGAACTGACCACTGAGTCCCACTGTGAGGCTTCCCCTAAAAGTTCTCAAGGAATGCATTCACCCTCTTCCTGTTTCAGAGATCAGGCTGGGGACTGCTCAGGTCTTGCCCTAAGGGTTCTATGTTTATAACTTCTACTGTTAGCTCTTAGCTCAAGGCAAATCCAAAATTGTATTTTTTCCAGAAAGCTAAAAAAAAATTAAGTAAAATGATAATGACTTCTGCTTACAGATAGATATGACAAACAGAATGGACAGGTAGGTCACTTAAAGGGAAAAAAATAACAGCAAAGATTTAAACAGGAAGCAGTACAACATATATAAGATGTTCCAGGGATCAGGCCAAGAGATGAATGTAAAACTGAGAAGAAGACAGGACCAGATAATCTGCAAAAAGGGAGGCTTAATCAGGTAAAATCAAATGATGAACAGCCTTCCAATAACCAGATAAATATGAATCAGTGCAAAATCATGAAGACAGGCTAAACTGCACTCACACAGAATGTTGACAAAGATGTGGGGAGATGAGCACCCTCAAGCAGGGCTGGTGAGCCTCTATACTGGCATGCCCTCTCTGAAAGGGCAGTGCTACAGTGTGCTCACCATATGAGCTTAGACACTTGACTGCATAGTGTCATAGGAATGAAAGGAGAAAGGCATCAGGCCCCAGTTGTTCAACCTCATGTCAGGTTCAACAGTCTCACTGTGAAAAGAAACTCTTACAGTACAGGTAAGATAGATGGGACCTTACCTACCACCAAGAAACAGAGCACATCTGGAGGCAACTCAAGCCAAGTGGACATACAGGTAAGATGGATGGGGACCTTACCTACCACCGAGAGACAGGGCACATCTGGAGGCAACTCGTTAAGGGCAGATAGTAAATAACCCAAGATGCTATTACCGGGACGTGGAATGGGATGGAGATGGAAGAAGTAAGAAGAAAAACGGTAAGTAAGGAAGGGGACAGATGGCAGTGAAGCTAAGATATTTTCAAGTAATCAGACTCAGAGTGGACCCTAGGCCCACATCCACACAAAATGTAGAAATAATTGGCAGGAATTAGTTCATATGTAGCTATTACATTATTAAAAAAATAAAAACCTCTCCTGATTGATGTATATAGATAAATAGAATAAGATAGGCTATGGGATGACAGTGACCAGAACTGACTTTTTTTTTTAACTGCTAGGGGAGAGAAGACCAAAGCTCTCTTGGCTTGGGAGATGGCTCGGTGGGTAGAGCACCAGCAGCATGAAGTCGCTGCAGTTGTGCATGTCCGTGGTCCCAGCAGTGGGAAACCACAAGAGAGCTGTCTCAGACAAGATGGAAGACGAGCACAACACCTGAGGCTGCCCTCTGTTCTCTAGACATTTATGGTGGCAGGCAGCTGTCTTCACGCATATGCAAATTAAAACAAAACTAAAAAGAAAGAAAAAACCTCAGCAGTGGCAGGAGTGAGTCCTTTTCTTACAGAATCAGTTCATTGGTAAGTTTCCATTTTGTTTGCTTATGGGGGGCTGGGCAGGTTCTCACTATACACTCTAGGCTGGTGGTCTTGAACTCATAATATTTTTACCTCCACCTGAGGGCTGGCATTACAAGTGTGAACCACCACATTCAACATGATACATGCTTTGAAATGCAAAAACACAGATTCTAATATATAAGGCAGCCCTGGTAGAATATGCCTGAGAGACATATAGGGAGTCATGTTAAATTCACACTCATGATAAGGTCCAAGGGTAGCCCATCACGTGAGTCACTGAGTACTATTTTAGTACATGATTACTTAAACACACAACACAAGATGACTCCCAGTGACTCATCAATGGAGACTGTTCTTTCTGCGGGGGTGCTTAAGGGTGATGTTCAGGGACAAGATTCATGTTGATGCTTCGTCCTAAGCAACTGGGAGGACTCTTTGCAGGCACTGAAATACCCCAGGCACGTAGTTGGGATGTGGCGCTGATGATCTTTGCTTTTCTTTCTCTCTTATTTTTTCTTTTCTTTTTTTGGGGTGAGTGGGGTGGGGTAGAGCTAAGTTCTAAGCAAAATTATGAGAATTCTGATTTTCTATATTCATAGTTTTTTTTTTTAACCTTTTCTCATTTTAAGACACATAACTGACAGGTTAAATAATCTAATTTGTTCCCTAGCTGCATATACTGTATTAACAAAAACTCCAAATAAGTCACATAAACTAAAGCAACAGTACTGAGTCTTAGAAAATGCAATTCACCCAGTGTTCTTTGAAGCCACTAGATGCTGGAAGTGAAGTATATTTTTGTTTTTGGGGGAAATTTCTTATTCAACATTTTAAGAATGTAAGTGGTCCTTGATGGGGATCTCTGAGAGCAAGTTACACTGTGAACGTAGAGAAAGGATGGACTAGGTAGGGCAGAGGGAGCAAGAAAAGAGCGAGGCAGGGAGGAAGAGGCCATGGCTCAAAGCTGAGGATACTGAGAGAGGCCGGGTAAAACCATCTATGGGTAGGAGGGCAGCAGGTATCCTGGTCACAAATTTCATTCCACAGAAAAGCAGTTATTCATGCTTTCTCATCTTCTCTAGGACTGACGTTCAGTCTCTGACTAAGAGCTTTTCTAGCTCATCAATGTGGAGGTGTGAAGTAAACCAGCCACAGTACTTCAGGGACCACCAAACACCCCCAGTTCTAAAAGCCTCTAACTTCATCTGGCAAAGGATGCCCCAGGCCAAGCCATCAAGTCACCCCACAGGACTCTGCAAATGGAGGAAGCCAGCACCTGCTGCCTTGCCAGGACTTGTGATCTTTCCCTATGAAGGTTGCATCTCCAGCCAATGGCCTGGCCTCTCTGAATCTTCCCTGTCTTGCTGGACCCCTCATCTTCACTTTGCAGCCTGTCTCTGCTGGTGTTCTGTGGTTCTCTGCCATTGCCTCTGTGAGGCTCACTCAAGACTTAAGAAGTCTCTAGAGAGAAGCAGTGTTGGTTTAGTTGAGGTTACAAAATGGAGATCAAATTCCCAATTGAGTCAAATATTACAAATTTGGCCAAATTTCTTTTTGATTGTTTCTCCTTCCTTTATATGAATCTCCTCTGCTGCCCAAACACAGCAGAAAAACTGTTAAACAAAAGTCAGTGGATTCTCCTTAATAACCAAACTCATAAACAAAAGGTTTCCCGCACCAAGGCACACATGGGTCAGCCCTCGATCCTCTCAAATGGCATCCTGCTTGCCATGACACGGGATTAGACATATATATAAGAAAATGTGTGCAAGGCTCAGACACATGATGATATGGCCATTTGCATACAAACCATCATTATTAGAGTCAAGGAGTATGAAATTATTATTCACCTTCCAAATATAACAAGTCATATACTTCCACTAGCATACGACATATGAGAGTTTCTCTGATTACTATTAACTACTTTTTTAGAAGGCACTGTAATATAAAATAATGAAATAATATCATACTGTCTTTTAATGGAACAAAAGACACAGTTACTTTGTTATTATTGAAATCTATCCCCCACTCGCTTAGTGACTAGTGAAAGAACAAAACAAACCAAACCACAAACGCCCAGTAATCTAGTAAACAGCCTAGAGTTCTAGATAACAAGACAAACATTGAAGCAAGGCTATTTTTGGAAAGACTGATGATGCTATCTACAGTTTGAATCTGATTGGTTGTTTCAGTCAAGTGAGCAAGAAGAGGAAGTTATTTAAACTATTATTTGTAGATGACAAGACTGATTAATTGTTCCAGCCAACTCCCAGCTGCCTCTTAACACGCACTTTACTCTTCTGCTTCACTGACATTCATGGGGAGGGCACAAGTGATCAGCTCCTGGTCTCGCCTTTCCTCTGAAAGAGGTGCAGAAAAGGGCTAGCATTTACATATTATATTTCACCCACTTCTCTAACCATTAGCCTTTTTAATCTATTATTATTATTATTATTATTATTATTACTATTATATATTTTTTACTAGAGACACCTAGATGTAGGAGGCCGGGAAACAGGAAAGACCATCTGGAAAGGCAGTGCTAAGGAAAATAAGACTGAAACTGTGGCTGGCAATTTTCCTAAAAGGTGTGTTTCACACATCTGGTTACGAGGATGCTCATGCTAACTGCAGCTAACAGTTGGCTTAAGCACATGCAGCATGAGGGGCGCTCCTAATATTTACTTTACAGAATTACAGGGTGTTAGGAACTAGCCAGGTCTGACCAGGCTCTGTCCTCGGATCAGTCCTAGACAAGAAACAGATCTTATGGCCCAGAGTATTTTATTGTACATCTGCTAACAGTGTTTCCCCAATTATGGCTGGAAACAGCAGTCTATGGGTTCTTCAACCTTCCAGTAGTTGCCTGTGGCCCCTGACTTACCTGTGGCCCCTGGCCCAGCTAATGGGCCTGTTTTTAATTCCTCGTCTTCTTTCTTGACAGTGAATGGGCCAGTGTACCACCTTCCACTTCAACTCAAGACACTAAGAGCTGACCAACCTCATGGCCAGTCTAAGACTCAGTACCAGTGCTACCTCCTAGGCTTTTGCTACACTCCACACCAGTGGTTCTCACCTTCCTAATGCTGTGACCCTTGAACACTGTTGCTTATGTTGACCTCTAGCAATAAAACTCGTTGCTACTTCATAATTAGACTTTTGCTGCTGTTATAAACTGTAATGTAAATATCTGTGTTTTCTAATGGTCTTATATGACCTCTGTGAAAAATCATTTGCCTCCCACAGGGGTCATGACCCATGGGTTAAAAACTGCTGCTCTACACAAAACACGCAGGCATTCAAAACCACTTTCAAGGACTTATTATCCACCAAGCATAATTCTATGGGTGTGTAGTCATGAACAAATTCGCTTGCACATTTTAAAAGTTTAGAAACAAGGACTATCATCTGCCAGAAAAACCCACAGCTGCCCGAACAGCAAATACAGGCTGAGAACAGGAAGAGCTGGGTGGCATTTACCTGTGCCAGCCTAGCCAAGAATATGCACATAAAACAGGCAACTCGCTCCAAGCACATAATGAGAGAGCGAACGATGTGGCAGCCAAGAAGTCAACTCGTGCAATGCAGCACATGCCATCTTGCTTCTGGGCTTTCACTAACTGGCACAATGCTTCCAAAATCAATTGTCTGCCCTTAATGCTGACCCAGCAATGGGATTAGCACTGAATTATCAGAACAGATCCAAGGCGTGCATAAACAAAACACTTCAAGGATGCTGGGAAAGAACCATGGTAACAGGCACACAAATGCAAGTTAACAAACTTAAGTCTTACATTTTAATAATTACATGTAAGTAAGATGTGAGAAGGGCCCTGTGAGGACCTTGAACGACAACTGTCTCTTCTTCTGATTGCTCTGGTGGTTGTGCTGTCTTGGTCAAAATGCTCTTGTCCATCTGTCCCAATAATTTTTATACCGCGTCTATACAGAGGTTCTCAACCTGTGGGCTGTGAACCTTTGGAAGTGGAATGACCCTTTCCATAGGGCTTGCATATCAGATATTTACATAACAACTCATAACATTAGCAACATTACAGTTATGAAATAGCAACAAAAATAATTTTATGGTTGGGGGGTCACCACAGCTCGAGGACAAGTATTAAAGGGTCACAGCATCAGGAAGGTTGAGGACCACTGTTCTAGGCCTTCTCCTGGACTACTTCAGGTTGATTATGATTTGGGATGATGGTATTACTACTAGAATAGAGGGTTTTTCTAATACTGGTTTTTTTTTACGGCCACTTCCCTTTATTTTCTTCCTTCTTATCTACTGTAAGTTAATTTCAAAGCTTTTTATATTATGTAGGGCTCTGTTTCCCTGGTAGGGTGAGGTAGATTGTTATTTTAATTAATCAATTATACACTTTAACATTTGACATTCAGAGACCGCAGGCCTCAGGCTTTTCTCTGTTATAAGTTACTGGGGCCAAAGGCTGGAATGGGAGGAAGTGGGAGGTGGTATCTGCATATGGAGCGGAAAGGCATCTCTACTAAGAAACCAAAGCCATGTTAAAGAAAATCTTTTGGCTGAAGGTTTTCAGACTACTCTAAAAAGAGAATAAATTCAGGCTTGCTTGAGAGCTGCCGGTGGTTCTGAATTCTTAAAAAACAATCAACAACCAAACCAAATAAACAAAAAAAAACCAAAAAACAAAAACCTAACCTTTGTTTCCTATCCAGTACCATCATGGCAAGGTAAGTGTGTTTCCTGACACCCCCCTTTGTAACACAGACTGCTTTCTAAGCTGTCCTGCTGGAAAGAGTTGCAACTGTATATGGAAATCTCTTATTGCAACCCCTGCATTGGATCAAATCTTGTACTGGCTCCAGTTCCCTATATCCAAAGCTATCATAAATTTACTTGAAGGCCATTGTGGCTTTGGGATTTATGAAAGTCAGTTCTACTGACAGCCTACTCTTTGAATCTCTGTTACGTATGACTTCTGAGATGATATCATTTTGTTTTCCATGTTAACTTTCATTTTATTTCTAATGTGTTTGGTATGAAAGCTGTTTAATCTTAAAATTCTGGGAGAAACCTAGTTAGAATATAGTTCAGAAAGTTCCCCAGTGATCTAACTACTTACACCACCTAATCCTGACTTCTGCTCCCGTCTGGGATTACAGACATGCAATCTGAGTTAACTGGAGAGGGGGAACACTGAGGGCCACTGTGCCACGCCTATCTTAGAGGTGAGTTTTAGGTACTTTAAAGAGAGAAACTAGTATTTCAGAGCATTTTCAGAGCACCAAGTCCTTTTTTTTTTGTACTTTTTCACACACTAGCCTTACTTCTATGAACTAAGTGTGTTACATCTCATAAGCTGTGTGGGTCCATGACTTACAATCACTGAAGCTATGCTTTGACCAAGTGTCAACATGACCCCAACAATGACTTCTCTTTATACATGATGCTAGTTCTCAGAAGTGCAAAGTAGTCTCCTGTCCTCCTGACATTTCATTTCCATGGTAAGCTGGTATACTTACTGATTCGGAGACTACGAGATCATAAAAGAGCCAACAAGAAGTTCACAGATAGGTCATGCTAACGGTAAGGTACCCACCAGAGTCCTTGTTCCATATGAATAATTTAATGTGTCCTAAAAGAAATACATTAAGCTGATTTGAGAAGAAGTGTTGAATTTGGACTCATACACTGCTGTGAGAGGCCACCAATGTTTACATGGTAGAGAGTGGTGTTGTCTAGTGAAATGAGGCAGTCACAGCGTATCAGCACCTAGTCTGCTAGGCACTAACTACAGGATCAAGTGTCTTTGCAACATTGCATGGGATATGTTTTTTCCTGCTTCTTTGAACTAATGAGTATCTTATGAGTGCATCTGACTTGCCTAAGGAAGTCCTGGTTATTAGGTACACTTGAATTTTCATTATTTTTTGAAAAATTGTGTTGTGTTCTTCTGGTGTTTGATGGTTTGTATCAAATAGGTTGAAACTATACACAGTGGCAGGTTTTTTTGTTTGTTTGTTTTGGTTTTGTTTTTTTATACAGAGCTAGACTGTCTATATCTGAACTGTAATGATATTTACACACAGCATCTACACACATATATATCAGATTAGAAACTGATATTTTGTTCAACAGACTCTGGTGTATCCAATGAGCCTGCCTTCTTGACGGATACTACCCGCTCCCCTTCCCTCCCCAGTACCCAAGGATGAAATTACTCTTAGCTGCTAAAGTATGAGTTTATTCCAGACATTTATACCCTTGACTCCTTAGAATTCCCAAGTTATGTGACTTTTTTTAAAAAATTAAAATGTGAATAGAAATACAAACAACAAGCTATCCTGGTTACTAGGAAAATTCTGTAAAGATTTTCTGTTATTAGTACTTATATGAGACCAAGGAATCTGCGACGTATGGTAATGGACCCTGTCCAAAGAAACAGAAAGCTCCAGAACAGAAAGACAATGGAAAAGCCAACACAAGCAGAAACCACAGACACATCTTAACAGTATTCCTGTGGCCTAGAAAAGTTAACACGCCTTTTCCAAAGTTTTTATTTATTTACTTTTAAATGCCAACACAGCAATTGGGAAAGGAAAACAGAAACGGATTATCCTACATTGAAACGACATCAAGGGGCTGAGGTAAGGCTCAGTGGTGCAGATCTTGCTTGAGCCACAGACCCAGGGCCAGTCTAGACACCACAGTGAGGCCCTGTCTAAAGAACAAAACAATAGGAAGAAGGAAAACAGACTATTGCCTTTGAATTCCTCTGTATTTGAGCTGTGCTGGTCCTCTTAGTTAGAGCTCAGTTTGTCACGCATAGGAGACGCTTTAAAGCAATTAACTGTGAGGGGAACACTGGAAACGAGTTTCACGGACCAGGATAGTAACAGTCCTGTTTATTTGGAAAGGTTTCAATGTTCTTGGTCAAAACCAATGTAAACAAGTCAACTGGGTCAACACAAACTAAGTTCTATCCAAGAAAGTCTTGGAGAGCCTAGAGAGAGGTCAACAGTCATCTTAATTAGAGGACCACGATGAACCTTTTCCAAGGACCCCTGGGAGCTGCAGGCTCAGGACTTGGCATGGGAATGTTAAGAATGTTATGGCCTTTGCTTAAACTCTACTTGGCTCCTGGCTGCTCTCACCTAAGCTCAAGGGCTCTAGCTGCATCTGTCCCTAGTGACTCTCACAGGAATGCTCACCACAGTTCTTCCTTGAGGCTAGCCCTTAAGTCTCTTCCGGCTCTCTTTTCTCTGATGCCTCAAATCTGTGTCACAGGTCCTCACAGGTGTTCCAGTACCCCTCTGCAAGATCCTCTTGGAGCACCTGTGACACTGCCCCACCCCACCAGGACGTCAGCTTCTCAGTGGCAGTGACTCATCTGTCTTCCTCATTTTATTTCTCTTGCCTTAAAGGCCCCGACACCTGGCGGGCGCTTAGCAATATCTGTTGATGAAACGAATGAAGCAAAATGAGGAAGCAAAGGAGGGAAGAAAAGAGGCAAGAGGAGGAACAGGAGCAGGGCCGAGTGTCTGAGTTTTTTTAGTGATGTCATCTGTTTCTACACAGAAGTTACATCACAACACAGCTTTATTTTCTTCTTGTAAATGACAAGGATTACACATCTTTGGTTTTTCTCAAACAATGGATGAACAGATTCTGAGTTCATCCTGAGGATGAAGATAGAAACAACTCCTGCATTTGCAGGCCACGTTACAGCTTTTATGGAGTAGCCATGTGACTCATGTCAATTCTTGAGGGCAGAGAAAGTAATTCATATGTTCCCCCATCCCCTCTCCCAAACCAGTCTCATTATGCAGTCCTTGCTAGCCTGGAATTCTGCTATGGGACCAGGCTAGCCTGAATTTACAGAGATCTACCTGCCTGGGCCTTCCAGGCATTAAAAGTGTGCACCACCACATTTAACTACTGTTTTCATTCTACAGACAACTGAAGATCAGAGGCTCATGGCCTACCAAGTTCCATGCTCACTAAGTGAGAGCCTTTGAAGAGGTCTCAGGCCTGTGAGGGCTGAGCGTGGGCTCCTACAACATAGCACAGAACCCTATCACCTTGCCTACCACCTGTGGAGCACGGACAGGCTCACGAGGGTAGAAGTACTAGGGTCTATCTCAAGTAAATGAAAATAAAATCAAAATTTAATTTTGTAAAGTGCCTAATTCACCCTCCATAGAGAACAAAACCAGAAATATTCCTTAAGAACAATTTTCTCCAAACAAATTCAAACGTTAGCTGAGAACAAGAGTTAACTGCAGCTACTGGAGTCCCAGTAACAAAGAACCACAAGGTCTGACTACACTGGCTTTTCTACCTGCTTTAACCTGTGATCTCCCGCCACAGGTCACTGGCCTCACTGAAAATATTTCTTTGAATTTTGTCGTTATGCGAATGGAGATGCTCATTTAGATAATCACTTTCCCCCTTTTTTGTACAGCATTGAGGAACAACTGATGTAAACTGTACGTTTTCAAAATACAAACTTTTAATGAGTTTTGACACATGTTTACATACAGGAAACCACAATCAGGATAATGAACACATTCAGCATCCCCTGAATTTTCCTCTTGCTCTTTGTCATCAGTCCCTCTCATAACTTCACTACCCCATCCCCAGGCAACCAAGGGTCTGCTTTCTGTCATCAGGGTTTAGTTTGCATTCTCTAGAATTTTATACAAATGAAATCATGCAACTTTTTTTTTTTTTTTTTTTTGGGTCTAGTTTCTTTCAGTCAGCATAATTATTTTGAGATTCTTCTACTTGGTTGCATCAATAAGTCATTCAATTTTACAGAGGGGCATATTCCATTGTTTGTCTATTCTACAGTATGTTTAGCTACTTCCTGTTGATGGTTATTTGGGTGGCTTCTATCTTTTGGCTATTATAAATAAGCCTGTGATGGGGCCTGGCATGGTAGTCCAGCACTTGGGAGGCAGAGGCAGACAGATCTCTGTGACTTCAAGGACAGCATGGTCTAGAGTGAGTTCCAGGACAGCCAGGGCTCTACAGAGAAACTTAAAAAAAAAAAAAAACCAGAACAAATAAATAAACCAACAAATAAGTAAATAAGCCTGTGATGAATACTCATCTGAAGTTTATTTCTATGAGGACATATGCTACCATTTCTCCTGATTAAGTTCCTAGGAGAATGACTAGATGGTAGGCATACATTTAACTATGTAGGAGCTTCAAGCTCTTTTATTTTCTTTTCCTCCAACTCTTAAGTGAGAGTTCTAGCTCTACATCCTTGCCACAACACTAATTTTTGTCAGTCTTTTTAGTTTTAGCAATTCTACTGGAGGGCAAGTGTTATCTTTTTGTGGTTTTAATTTTTATTTCCATGATGATCACAATATCTATTTACCCACCCACCTACCTACCCACCCACCTATATCTGTCCACCTATCCAAAAAAAGAACTTTTACCCAGAAAATATAAAGCACCTTTACAGCATATAAGTTAGATGACAAATACTTCAATAAAATTAAGGCAGATAGGTAGGTAGATAGATAGATAGATAGATAGATAGATAGATAGATAGATAGATAGATAGACAGACGATAGCCAAACAGCCCATGTTCTTTGTAATTTTCTTCTCCTTAGTCTCTTTGCTTGCTGTTTTGTTTTCCTAGCAGTGCCTTCGAATGACAAACCTCTTTATTTTGATGAAGACAACTTACTGATATTTCTCTCATATTCCATAGTCTTTTGCATATTATGCTTTATAAGCCTTCACTAAATTTACAAAGATTAGTCTCCTAGCCTCCTGCCTGTTTTCCCTAGAAATTTGTTATGGTTTGAATGTTTGTGTCTCCCCAAATTTTTACTCTTGAGATTCTAATCTCTACAGGGATGGTATTCCAAAGTGGGACCATTACAAGGAGTCTGTTCTCATGGGACCAGGACTACAAAGAACTAGTTGGTTCCTTCTGTCATGTGAGGTCACACTGCACAGAAAGCTGGCCCTCACCAGATACCTAATCTGCTAGAGTCTTTAAGCATGGACTTTCTATCCTTTCAGAGATATGAAAAACAAATTCCTGATTTTTATAAATTGCACAGTCTAGAGTGGTTTGTTATAAGAGGGTGAACAGACAATGTTCTTGAATTGTAGCTCGTGTTTAGGATTAGAATCCACTTTGAGTTTAAATTGTATATGGTGGAGGTAAAGGATGAGGCATAACTTTTTGGTCATGACTATCTAGTTGTTCCAGTATCACTTGTGGATATGATTATTGTTTCAGTATTGAGTTATATTGGTGCACAGAAATAGATAGGTAGATATATAGATAAAGTAGATAGATAGAGACAGAGACATACACAGAGAGACAAAAAGATAGACACACACACACACACACACACACACACAGAAAGAGAGAGAGAGAGACAGAGAGAGAGAGAGAGAGAGAGAGAGAGAGAGAGAGAATATCTCTGTGTGGTCTACTTCCTTTTGACTCGATGTATTTCTTTATGCTAATTCTTATGCAGCTTTGATTCTTTTAAACTTTATAAAAATTTTGACACTGGGTAGTGCAAGTCCTTCCTCAGTTATGCTCTTCTCCATAAAGCTTGTCTTCAGCCCCTGGATCCTTGGCACTCGTATATATACACTTTAGAACCAGCAGCCAAGACCCCCAAGTCTACTGAGATGCTTAACTACCTGAGTTCTTAGATCAAGGATTAACTTGGGAAGAGACGAAGTTCTGAACGATTTAGTTTTCTGGCCCACAAATGACATGAGTCTCCATTTATTTAGTGGTTTATGTTGCTATTTCTCTTTTAGAATTCTTTGGATATAGGTGTTGTGTATCTTTTGCTCCTGATCCATCACTTCATCTTTTGAGTACCTTAGTCATACTTAACCAAAGCCCCTCTTTCCCACACAGTGGGCACAACCTTATCCTTCTAGTCCATTATCTACAGTCTTCCATTTTTCTGTTTCAAAAGCATCTTAGACCACCAGCCCAGGCCAAAGGCTTCCGGCGTGTTCTCACTGCCTGTAACAGTGCTGCTGCTTGCTCTGAGTGCACTGCACATCCCCACACATCCCCACAGCACATGCTGCTGCATCTCTTCTTCGTGCCTGCCTTGCCTGGTCAACTCAAGTGGGACCATCTGAGAGTAAAAACTGCACTTTAGACTTGTGTGTATCTCCATGGTGCTTCAGAAATTGAGAAACAGAGATAATTGAAAATAAGTTACTCCTAAAGTTAAGCCAACAAAACTGTGTCCAAAATTCTACTCTATGTTTAACACTAACTTACAATTAAGCAAATGAAGAAAACATATTATGTAAGTATTTGTTGTGTTCAACTGTAGCAAGGACTAAAGAGCTTCATAGAAGCATGTATATAGCTTGCTTTTCTTGTCCCAGGGCACTCCATGGATGAAGTCACTGAAAAGGCAACCCCCTGGGTGTCTACATGAAAGAAAGTCACTGAAAAGGCAACCCCCTGGGTGTCTACACGAAAGAACCCAAAGGGCCCCAGGGCCTGTGGTTGGAGATGTTCTAGAATGGCTTCTGTCCACTTTCCATTTCAGTTTTTGGCATGTGTAACTCTAACAAAGAGCTGTTAGCGTCTGATTGAATCTGTTTACAAGACATGGGCCAAATTCTACCCTTCACTATTCCAGAATTATTCCCAGTGATTTTAGGTTCATTATTGGATTCTGACCCTATTCACTTTTTAGTATACTTTTAACAAATATTCAATATGTTTATAAGACCTTGCGATATGTTCCTGCCCCACAGGGTGAGAGGTACCAGGAATCAACACACAAGGCAGGGACTTCAGTGTAGGTCATTGAGGCATGTACTTCAGCCTACATCATCCAGAGATTAAAATACCCAACTTGAATATAAGATACTTAGGACCTAGTCTGTTTTCAATTTCCATTATTATTTTACATCAGCCTCAACATGTCCTCACTTTCTCCATGAGAGAATAATTTCAAGCCACATTAAAAGCCATAGATACAAGAGACAGGGTACACTAACAAGTGACAGTCACAGGCAGCACTAACATGGAAGGATAGCTGCCTAACACAAAACCACTATAGGGAAAGTGGGCAACGTTAGATCTAGTGTTCTGCTAGAAATGAAAACAGGAGTCATTAGTAATAGATCAGCAAAACATGGAAAGTACACAGCTGCTACTGTAGGACAGTTTAAAAAGTAGTTTAAAATTGGCCATGTTGCATTATCATACCTGCTGATTTTATAGCTTCAGCACATGAAAAATGGGTGATGGACTTGTGTTTTATTTCCAGGATCAAAGAACTCTTATTTCAACCCTAAAGAATTCATATATAATGCCTGAGTTAGGAAGGACATGATATATACGTTTACATTGCAAGTGGTTACAAGGCTTATTTACAAATAATTCCAAAGGTTCTGTAATACAAGAATAGTAATGACTTTGTGAATGGGAGTTATTCAACTCTGCAAGCCAGAGACCATTGCCAAGAGAATTTATGAGAGTTAAGACAGACGGACAAATGTGGATAGGCAAATTTTATACACAGTGATTCAAGTACAAAAAGATCAGATGAATGGTTGCTGTGACTGCTGTTCTTAAAGTACTCTGCTGAGGAGCTGAACATGAAAAGGGCCCCACAGCCCTTCTACCCCTCCTGCTAGGGTGGATCAGTACACCAGGAGGGGAGTGTGAAGCGGAGGAAGATCCCACTTAGGAATGACTTGGAGTGAGAAAGAGAGAAGAGGGATCTGGGACCCTTTAGGGATGTGTTCCCAATGACCTAACTTCCTCCCTCTAAATGTCAGGTCTTAAAAGTTGTGCCAAGCTGAAAACCAGACATAAAGACACATGGTCTTTGGGACACATTTCAGATCTAAACTGTGCAATCCACTCACTGAATTGAGAGGTTTACAGATGGAAGGGTTTGCTCATTGTTCACATGGGCCAGGAACTGGACAAGATGTGGTTCTTGCCTTCAAGATGCTCTGCCTAGTGGCTCTTCTCCACAGGCTGAAAGTAGAATGCACTTCTCATCCCCCTTTTGTTCCCTATGTATGTGACAACTATAAACTCTAAAATATCCCCATATAGACAAACATGCTTACTATATATTTATAGACTTGCCTCAAAGTAATACAGTGGACTGGGCCTAGAGAATAATGAGTAGAAGACTGACCTCAGGGGCAGGGGGAGGGGTAGGTGTATAGCTCTGTGGCACAGCACTTGTTTGCCTGGTATATCCAAGTCCCCAGGTTCAATTCCCAGCACCACAACAGAAAATAACAACAGAAGAATGAAGTGGTGTGTTGAGCACCCAAGTCTCATTATATTTTAATGGCTTTTGAACACGTCATAAAATTTTTAACTAAAATGCCTACATTAGGGAAAACTTAAAACATCAATATTCCACCCAGAAAACAAGGCAGTAAGCTGAAGTGTCTGTGACTTACACAGATGTCAGAAATACATGAATTTCCATGCATTGGTTAGTCTCACTGAAAACATGGAGCCATGTGTTCAAGTCCTTCTCTCTTCTTTATCCTTGTCCTCACTAGGTTCTATTTTGATACTTTACAAGGTGGGCTTTCAAATGTTTTAAATAATGAAATTAGTGATATTATTTTTAAGACCAATCTTTGTAGTATGTACTTTAAACATTCATGTTTAGAAACAATTTGGAAAATTTGTCCAAAGGGCAAAAAATAATGCTCAAAATTGTGTGTCAAATGAAAGAAACATGGCAATTCAGGTAAGTGACTTTACTCTCTAGGTGGTGTGTCCCACTCTCCTTCAGTGACAACTGGGGAGACCTCACGAATTGATCTTGCAGATGGAAGGTGCAGGTAAAGACTGAAATCTGACAACTAGTATATTTTCAAAATGACGAAAGTTTAGTATCACAGGAACTCAAGCCAGCTCCAAAACCAAGCTCGATGATGTTTCTGGCAGACGTGCAATCTGGATCATCCACGAAGCTATTTAAAGTTGCTTGATATGTTACCACGACAGATTTCAAAGATCAAAACACAGGTGCGCATGAGTGTTGCCCAATCCTGTGGTAGGAGAGAACATGAGCTCATTCCACCTAGAAACAGACCCAAACACAAACACCCACCTGGGCTTCAGGTGTACAGCTCTGTCGGCAGGCAGATGAATTTATCTCTTGAGTTTTGTTCTGATAAAAATATGCCATGATAATATATAGAGTTTTAATAAACCTAGGTTTCTCTGACTGGGTGTATCTTTTTAGCTGATTTGCAGTGTGTATACTTGCCTTTGTATTATTTTTAACCTCTTCAAATCTTATAGGTATAAAATTATGGCTGCTTCTAACTTAGAAGACCCTTAATTTTTTTTTTTTCTTTTTGTTCATTTGGTTGGTTGGTTGGTTGGTTTTGCGTCAATAAACATAGCAGAGTAGCAGACATTTCTAAGGGCAGTGGAGGTAAAAGTCTTTTCCATTTCCTTGGGAACCAAGAAAGAAACCTACTGAGACAAAGCCTAGTGAAGATAAGAGACTTAACTAAAAGCATCTCATCAAGAAGTGTGTGCACTCCATGCAATGATCCAAGAGCTCCTGTACATAAGGCATTACACACGGCTTCACAGCAAGAAAAGCAAACAAGAGAAGGGGGCTCTGGCTTCTGAGGCTGTAATGGTCATGGCTCTTTGGTTCAGTTTTGAGAGCTTGATCTTGTTCTGAGGCAGCAGTGATAAGAAGGTGCTGCTACTGACTTATCTGAGTAAGTCTGTGCTTATCACCTATGCCCAAATGCAAACTGTGATTGCTCAACTGACCAGGAGTGAGTGTGCATAGGAGCAGGAAGGAAAGAGTCATAATTCTATCTGTGAGCAAATAACTACACTGTGGTTCTCTAATGTGAAATCTTCCCAAGAGAAACAAATCCTTTCTTAAAACAAAACCAAAGGCCCATGGAAAGGAGAAGCATGCACACAGATGTAAACAGGGGAAGCATTTGTGCACTGCCACCATTTGGTCAACAGATGTTGGTGTCTGTCCTGGGCTCCCAAGACAAGCCAATGCACTCCATTTTTGTGCAGCAGCTTCTATCCCAAAGTAACACGAGATGCTGCCTGGCTGTGTTGGTAGAGTATGCGTGCAGAGATCTGTTTAGTAAGAATTATAACGGGGCAAACACTTGTCAGGCCCATTTGGCTGCTGTCTGCTTCACTGGTGGTTGGCTCCAGAATGTGGATGCTGAGCTGGACGAATGCTCAAGCTTCTATAAAGCAACCGGGGCGGCATCACTGGACAGACTGTGCAGCTACGGATTCCTTCTCTGATGCCTACTTATTATGTGATCTTTATTTATAAAGGGAAAAGACATACTTTGTGAAGTTTTCTAATTTATAAGGAGTTTGAGTTTACTAGGTATCTGACATACTTGAAGGAAGAAGTGAGGGAAGGAAGAAGGGAATGAAAGGAGGGAGGAGAGGAAGGACCATTCTCTTTTGTACCCAAAGGAACCAGGAGATAGTTCCTACTTGTTACTGTCAGTATTTATACTCCTATAACGGAAGAATAAGTCGGCCAGATTTTAGTCTTCTAGCTCACAATGCAAGGGAAGGGGCTGGGCTAGATGGATGCTTCCCAGCCTGCTCTAGCATCAGCAACTTCATCACACCAACACCTCTGTGAGACAAATCAAATGACAGCAGTGAATCTGTGTGATGAGAAAAATATGAGAAAAAGCAATGTGGACACAGTGATAGTTGATAATATAACTCCAGAGTATTAATCACAGCAAAGTCAACATTCATTTTTAAAGTAATGGTATACAGATGTTAGACATTATTTAGTTTATAAACAACAGCTAGTATACATACGAATTTTCAAAGTTTTTTTACAACAACTCTCTAGCAGATCCCAGACTCCATCTCTGGGCCTTTGTTCAAAGGCTGGAAATGTAGAATTCCATGGACAAGCTCCAAATCCTCTGCTGCTGACCCTGCCACGCACGTACCATTTACCAGCCGAACCAACAGCTCTGGAAATGGAGATGTCTGTTCCAAAGTACCCCCCTCTGGAGGGCATCCTAGTGACATTCCAACACAGCAGTGCTGTGAAGCTGAGATGCTGGCAGACATTTAACAGAAATCCCAAGAGTCTCTGGAGAGCAGCCCCACTCCATGGAACAGAGCCACCCAACTTTTCTTGCTGTCTTGGAAATGTTTCCAGAGACCCTACAATATCCTTTCACAGAAGGAGAGAACTCTTGTGCCCAAGCAAGAGCCAATCAACCATGACATATGTCTATATAATCTGAAAAGAAAGAAGGGAGGAAGGGAGTGAGGAAGGGAGGGAAGGAGGGAGGGAAGAATGGAGGCAGGGAGGTACATAGAGACTTTCTTAGGTAACAAGCTCCCTGAACCCAAAATAACTCATACTTGGCTTTTCTAGAAAATCTGTAACTGCTGGTTGGGGCTTGGAGTGGGTGTGGTAGTGTTCAATTCAGAAGGGTTTTGTTATGCAAAACAAATCAGGTTTACAGTGTTGTCTCCAGAAGTTCCTAATGTCACTGAATCCTTTAGGGTCAGGCAAAAGCAGACAAGCAGTTCAACATAGTTGGTCTTTGAAGTCACTGAAAACTTAACTACTGGCATCAGTTCACCCTGAGCAACTCTGGCTAGCACTGACGGGCAGGTCTAGCTACACAAACAGTACAGAGCAGCAAACTCAGTATGCCACTGTCTCTTAAAGAGCTAGTTTATCAGTGTAACTTGAATTCCTTTATAGGGTCAGTTTCTCAAAAATGGTAGGGGACAAAGCTGCACAAATGACTCACCCCGCTCATCTTCCACTGAGAAAGGTCTCCCAACAGTCACGGAGGCCTTCTACTTATTATCAGCACGTCTTTGGAAGATCATCACCCCAACCCCTAAACCGAGCAGTAGAAGACCTACCAACAGCCACACTCAACAGCCATAAGAGCTCAGAAGTGCCCACTGCCTCTGCCTTCACATCAGGAAACTCACAAAAACTGTCCTCACACCTCGAAGTAACCTTTACAAGCAAAGCCAAAATCCTTTACAGTTCTCCTAGTTATCCCACGTTAAGTTATTTAATAATATTTACCATCAGAAAATTACTACTTATAAGCAAACTAAATCCTCCTCATGCAAAGTTGTTTTTCTAAAATTTCTTATTAATTTTGCATTTTTTCACATTTGCTTTTCATTTACTTATTTATTTTTACAAGTCCTTCATCTACAGTAAATTACAAAACAAAACCCAGGAGTTAAAGATGATGCAGTGGTTATGAGTGACTGTTGCTCTTGCAGAGGGTTCAAGTTCAGCTCCTAGCACCCACTCCAGGCGGCTCATAACCCTCTGCTGTGATCTAACTCTAGGAGATCCAGTGCTGCCTTATGGACTCTGTGCTCTCATGAGCACACCTCCATATACAAAGAGCATCCAAGGATGAAACAAGTCTAAGAAGGAGCAGAGGAGGGAAACACTGGTGCCAAGACAGGTGTTGGAAGCTGAGCTGATGGTGAAGGCCTGTAATCACAAGTGCAAAACCAGCCTAGGCAACAGACTGAGTTCTAGGCCTGGGTAACTCAATGAATAAACTACTGAGGCTGAGGCTGTAGCTCATTGGCAGTGTGGTGCTTGGTATGTGGGAGGCCCTCGGTTTAATTCCCAGTGCTGTAAAAACAAACACCAACCAATCAACCACAAGAGCTAGGATGTACTAAAAGCTGGCAAATTGTTGTCTATGTGCAATATCCGAGTGGCTGCATGTGTTTTCAACCAAGCACAGTCATATCCATTAGCTTATGAATTATGTTTGTTTTTGCACACATTGGCAGTACCGAAAGGCTGGTCTTTGAAGCACAGAATGCCTTTGATATAGCCCATCACAGAAAAGTTTGTTATTCTTGAATTACACGATGACTTTTGCTCATGGTTGATTAATTAGATCTCTAGGATCTAGATTGTGTCTTTTCCATCTACATTGCTGCTACACGAGCTCAATTGGGTTTTGACCTTAAATGCCACCATCTATCAACTACTTCAAGCCATGCATCATCAGGTCAGACCTTGCCCCTGAGCACCAGTCTACATATCCAACTGCCCTCAGAGCACACATTGGTATCTAATAGACAAATCAAAGCATACAAGATCCAACTCCCAATCCTACACCTCCAAACATACTTTCTTCACTATATTGGCTAGTTTTCCGTCAACTTGACACAACTTCAAGTCATTAGAGAGGAGGAAACCTCAACTGAGAAAATGCCTCCATAAGGTTGGGCTGTAGGGAAGCCTGGAGGGCATTTTCTTAATTAGTGTTTGATGGGGAAGGGGGCCAGCCCATTGTGGGAGGTCTTGTAGTCTATAACAAAGCAGGCTGAGCAAGCCACAAGGAGCAAGCTAGTAAGCAGCACTCCTCCATGGCCTCTGCATCAGCTCCTGCCTCCAGGTTTCTGCCCTGAGTTCCTGTCCTGACTTCCTTTGATGATGAACTGTGATGTGAAAGTGTAAGCTGAATAAACCCTTTCCTTCCCAACTTGCTTTGGTCATGGTATTTGAATGGAGCAATAGTAACCCTAACTAAGACACCCACTGTCTTTTTATTTCAGTGAATTAATTTTTCTAGTTCAAGAAAACCAGACATATACTTTCCCCTTGTCTAGGCTATTGGCAAGTTTTCAATGGTCTGAAGAGACCTAGAAACCGGCTGATATTTGTCAGTCCCTAATTCCACCACCTGCCCAAAGCTCCCTTCTTTACTCCTGGGATTTCTATAGCAGGCCATTAGCTGGCGTCCTGGATTCTACTCTTGGTCCTCTCATCTACCCGTAATGGCAGCCAGAAAGGCCTTGCAAATGACAGCTCACACCATTCCTCTGAAATGACACTCATCAGAGCCCTCAGAGTAAGTAAGAGTCATTGTCCTTAGGGTGCCACACACTGGTACAGGATCAGCAGCACTGTCCTGTCTCCTACCTCCCTGCCCATGCCAGCCACCAGGATCCTTGCTTAGCCACGACCACTCTCAGTAAGTATCCACGCCTTGCCTCTGTGCTGACTTAGTCTCCTTCCTTTTCTCAAACATCATGAAGCTTTTCTTATTCTGTACTCCACTCCCCATACCCCATACTCTCTTCCTTCTTTTGTCCGATCCCCTCCACATTGCTTGTTTATTTTATTTTTTGCCTGTCTCTATAAGCTAGAATGCAATTTCCATAAGAGCTTTGGTTTCTTTATGGTTTTATCAACCTTTGTTTAATGGATGACAAGTAGTCTTCAAAGGGGCTTTAAATTCAGGCCTATGGAAAAACCACGTTTCTGCCTTAAAATCAAAAGTACCTTGGAGAAGTGTGCTTCATAGACGAAGTGGATGGAGCCACCACTCTAGTCTACAGCAGGGGATCACATGCCTCAACGTTTTATTTTTTTCTCTACTTGAATATCTGTATAAGCAGGGAATTCATAGTTAATCTTTTTCTTCATCATCTTAATTCTCTTAACTTCTATAAATCCTATTTCTCGATCCTGACTACTATACTTCTTTTTTAACTTCTGGATTGTCTCCAAGGCTTTCAAACCCAAAGGTCATGTACCAGCCTGTAGTATAGCATGCATAAAACTGTCAGCGTTTCACTGGCAATACAGAGCTGTCACTGATTTCTTAGCTTTACCTTGTCAGATGATGCACTGACAAGTCAGAGGGGGTACTCTCATCACCCCAACATTCACACACAGCTTCAAGTACAAGTCTACAGACAGCACGGGAAGGAAGATCAGAGATGCTGTGGTCCTAGCATGAAGCCAGTCCATGCACACTCTGATCCAGAAGTCAGACCATTGGAATCACTGGTGCTGTCACCACAGCTGCTTTGCATGACTATAGATACACTTTTAGGGCTCTAAACCCTCAGGCACCCCAAATATCTGATTTCAAACAACTCTTCCCACTCTTCCCAAGGCTATCTGGATCTGGGGCATGTGGAGCCTACCTTGTCCTAAGCCAAAGTTGTGTAAAGCCTAAAGGGTGGAGCTATACAGTGAATTGTAGGCACCAAAGGGAGAAAAAGGTAAACAGTCATTTGTTTATAGAACAGTCTCTATCTCTGGTCAATTAAGGTCTTGTGAAAAGTAAATGGTCAGTTGTATCAGGGCCACCTCCACAAGGCTAACGCATGCATACCACTCAGAGACACAGTTCTCCTTATAGGGAAGTATAAGCCAAGAGAGAAGGCAGCTTCGGATAACTTGGGGAAAGCAGACATGCCCGGGCAGAGTTCCATGCTCTGGCCTTCTGGCCCTGTGTTCATCCCAGAGCTCTCCATATGTCAGGAGAAGAAGGAAACAGCAGAGAGAAGCCCCTCCCCTGCTCTACAGCCACTCAGAGGAGAGCACTCAAACTCTTGTAAGAACTTTTTCCCATCTTTTTGATGAGAAAGAATTAAAAAGAGAGGGCAAAACTGTATATATTATTGCACATGCTAGTCTTCTAAGCTGAGAATGTGCTAATCTGATTGTGTGATTAGATAAAACAACAACAACAACAACAAAAGGGATTCTTAATTCCATTAAGATTTGTAGACTGGATTATAAACACACATCCTCCACTACCAAACAAAACCACAAAAGAGGTAGGTAATGTTGGCAGAGCTAAGTTTCCTAAGTTCCACTTCTCTATTCTCCTTTGATAATGATCCTGAGCTAAAACCTTTGAGTAGCATATAACACACCAAGAAAGGTCTCCACTGGGCCTGAAGAGATGCTTCAGTGGTTAAGAGCATGGGCTAGAGGACCAGGGTTTGATTTCCAGCACACACATGGTGGTGGCTCACAAACCATTTTTAACCCCAGTTTCAAGTAATCTAATGCTTTTTGTGGACTCCATGGGTGCTAGACACTCACATGGAACCCAGATATATATGCAGTCAAATCATCTACACATAAAATAAAAAAAAATTAAAAGGTCTTTGTTCTAAAGTTACACAAACAAATAAACCAAACAGGCACTGTCTGTAGGTTAGCAGAAGAGTAAAAAACAAAATTAATTTAAAACCTGAAGGAAATAAGGTCCCATCTACAACCTTCATTGATATATCACTAAAAGTTCCAATTGTTGAATACACCTACAAGAGCCTGTCCACAATCACCAATGTCAACTTTATAAAGGCACAGAGAGTTGTCCACCTGCAGCAATAAAGAAATAACCATTTCAGAAGAAGTAGATTTTTCTAAAGAATGAGTTAAGTAAGCAGTAGACCAGAAAGCCCTTTGAACACTGCTAGGCAGTTAGAATATAAGAGTTCCATCACCATGTCTTATCGCTCACAGGTGTGACTGTCAATAATCACAGTCCTCGACACATACACAGAGTCATTGTTAGTTCAGTAAGACTGAAAGAAAACCCGTAGGCCACCAATAAGGACATGGTGAGACAAATGCACTGCAAGCGCTATCTAACGAGCTACGTGGTTAAGATAGAATCACTTCTAAGCATATTGTTTAGAGAGAGGCAGGCTTATTGAGAAGTTTCTGCTGACAGCATACTACCACACAAATAATGCCGAGTGCTGTTTGCATGCTCAGTGTTAGAACGGAAGTGGAGGAAGTATACTTTCCAGTGTAAAAACTTTCATATCCTCACTTTTTTTCCAGTCTAAAAATATTTTTAAGTGTATTAGCCTGTTTTCTATTATTTACTTAAAAACATAATTAAGTTTGAATGTTGACTGTAATTCTAATATCTGGGAGGTAGGAGCTGGATAATCAGAATTTACGGGCAGCTTGGGCTCCTTTAGATCCTGCCTCAACCAAACGACCAAACAAACGAATTGTTAAAAAGTATGAAAGAGAAATGGGTATTTTGGAAAGTTAAAATCTTTTCCTCTTTAGTTTCTACTTATGAATCTTTGCTTAATATTTTCGAGAGATAAGATATAAAATAACTAAAAGACCTTCTATATCTTGTGATTCTATTCTAGTTTGTAAATACCTAAAAATAACTTTTAAAATGTGGTATCACCAATCAAACTGAAAGATCCGGAGCATGGCTGGCAGCTATTTTAGGAAGTAATATTTCTTCTATCATAATTGTTCTTGATCTTCTGTGTGAGTAGCTAAATTCATTCCTTTAACAGCAACTGGTGGCTGGGAGTTAGTAACTGTAGCTTTTAAACACACTAATTGTGATGCTTTGGGCATCAGAGTAAGTCAAAATATTGGCTTTATGCCTTAAAGTATTTAATACTTTTTATGAATACATAATACATGTTCAATGCAGAAATGTTAAGTAGAGAAAAGCAAAGAGAAACAGTTCATCATCCCATCGCCCCATAGAAAAGCACCATTAATTTTGATATTCAGTCTTTTCTTTTTCACTTCCAATGTGGCTATAAATATGTAGTATATGCTGTTTAAAAAATCTCCCTTAATAAATCATTACCTTTACCTATCTCCATGTGGGGGAGGGTGCACTGTTTGTTAGTATGTGTGCATGACACAGACATACACAGGGTGTGTGTGTGTGTGTGTGTCTATTTATTTACTTTATATATTTGAGTACGCTGTAGCTGTCTTCAGACACATCAGAAGAGGGCATCAGATCCCATTACAGATGGTTGTGAGCCACCATGTGGTTGCTGGGACTTGAACTCAGGACCTCTGGAAAAGCATATGCTTTTAACCACTAAGCTAGATTCTCTCAGCCTTATCTAACTTCTTACTACTGGATATTATTTTATTTCTTTGAACAGATCAGAAATACACAAAGGCAGATGAATATAAATATATAATCCTAACTTGTCCAGGTTAGAATTATATCCACCTGTTGAGTACAGAAAGAATGTGCCTTTTAAAAGTTTGTGACATATACTGTCAAGCTATCCAGAGTGGCTAAACAAGAAACAAAATATCATCAATATTAGCTACATTAATTAGACTAAAATTAAAATGTCTTAAAAAAGAAAAGTATCTCTCCTCTTAATCAAAGACACCAATAATAATGATTAGAGAGCTATGCTGGAAGCTTCCTTTGTTACCACAGCTTGAAGTACATTCTCAGTACGTGGTTCAGGAAAACACCTTAAAAATCTACCCCCAGTCCTTAGGGGACAGTGAAATAAATACAGTATACATAAGCCTGTCTTCAGTGGGCAGTGAAATCCTCAGTGCACAGACTGGAGCTGGGCTTTGTTCTTTACTCTGCGGCTCAGAGCTCTGCCATATGATAAAAGGACTTCCTGAGATGTAGCCTTGGTAACCTAGATGTAACCCCTAATCTGAGCATAGATGCCAGGACAGAAAAGACTTTCTGACTGGGCTGGCTGATCTGGGGGGCAGAAGCCTACTATGGTGGGCTTTCAGAGAGGTTACCAGATCCATGCCCAGAAGGAATGTGGGAGAAAACTCATAGAAGAGAGTACCCCACCCTGACCCACCACCTGCTTCTCAGGAAGAGAGAACTCCCCCATACTCCCCCACACCCACTCCACCTGCTTCTCAGGGTTTAACTGGGAACTCTGCACATTCAAAATGGTGGTTCTAGAGATTAGAAACATTCAGAGCTCAATTTCTTGTGTTCTGGAACAATGCATGGGCTGAGAAGGTAATGAGGACCTATTTGGGAAATATATATTTCCTTTTTGGATTTTCCTTACTTGTCTGAACCTCAAAAGGGAGTAGAATTAAGATTAAATGAGAAGGAAAAAATGCATAGTGACAAGGAGTGATGTTGACTATGGGAGACAGACCATACTGTGTGATGCTGACCAGCAAGGGATAGCCACTTAAGAAGATTAGTTTCTGGCTAAAATATTTAACACATTCCATATTTTCTACTAGCTAAAGAATTGAAAGAATACCTGTGATATGTCCCACACATCCAACTCTGGTCTTTCTAATCCAGTTTCAACTGTCTTGCCAAGACCTTTGGTGAAGGTATCTTTCAAGACTTGACCACAGTGACACCTTTTTGGCCGAAGTGCTTTGTGCTAGCCTCTTTGAGTTCTGGAACAAAAAGCCTTTGAATAAAGTCCAGGAAAGTCTAAGTATTAGTGAACCTCCTCCCTTGCTCAGATAAATAGAATTTGGCTCTAACATTTACTAGCTGTGTGGTCTGGAGAAAATTACTGACATCTCTAAGTGCTGGTTTCATCTTCAATAATAAGGAAGATAATGGCACTTATGATATAGAAATACAGATTAATGATACCACGAGGAAAAATTAGCATATAATCATCACAGCTGTCTCAGTTTAATAGGTAATATAGGCTTTATCATTTTGAATATAAGGTAAAGTAAATCTCGGCCACAAGAAGTGCCATCCAAAAGAACTTAGTGAATTTCATTAAGACATATTTTTTAAATAACTTGTACTTAGACATATAGGGTTTTTCATAATTGTATTATTTCTGAGGTCCGTAAATGTTACTTTTATTATTCTACTTACTCTCTATAAACTGATGCACTGTTCACTGGTTCAAGTCCCTTCTTTATGACAAATCAGTTTCTATCTCTCTCTGTCTGTCTCTGTCTCTACCCCTCTCCCTCTTCCCTCTTGGTTCTCAAGCTAGGCCACAAACTGGAACTCTTAATCCCCCTGCCTCACCCTCTTGAGTTTGGAATTACAGGTATATGCCTCCAAATACTTTAGTTTCTATGTTACTAGTAGGAATATCCAGTGTGAATTATTCACTTGCATTTATTCATATAATCAGATTTAAGGAATTATATAAGTGAAATGCAACTTTGCTACAAACTAGCCAATTCCTGAGAAGTTTAGGTTTTCCAGCATTCTACCCACGTCCCTTTTCCCTTTTCACGGCAATTGGCAATGAAAGGATTCAGACCTAACTTACAGAATACCAAATCTATACTCAGACTCCATGACATATTTCCACCTGTCTCTCAGACATCCACCCAGAAGGCGGGACTTTGAAGTCACTGAAAGAGATGGTGTAATGCAAAGGGTCGACTGACACTGAACACAGGGTTAAAGAAACAAACCAGAGGCAGAGTCACCGCGGGCCTGGAACCGTGTGGGCTGGCATTGCGTTGCCCAGGGCTTCAACTAGAGTGAACTGCAGCTGCAGGGATGACTCCCTGTGGAAATGTGCCCAGAGAAGGATGCAGCCACGGCCACACCAGCTAGTGTGAAGCAGGAACAGACAACGGAAGACCGTCACTCCTGCTGTAGAACTCAAGCAAGGGCCAGCAGCCAGGAGATTTAGAAGCAGACAGATCTAAGTCTAAATGTGCTGTTTGGGGGTCTATTCCTCTCTACTCTCCCAAAGGTGTTGTCTCTATGGTATTCATTATTTTGGTTAAATGAGTGTCTTAAGAGTACAATCCCTCAGCAGCCTAGAACTTTGCCTCAGCCCCTTAGTTCTGTTTCCTCTACCTCATCACTGTCTACTCTAAGGCAGCATCCTCTACATAATCATATTCATAAACCACAATCTTGAGGGTATCCATTTTTCAAAGCTCCTATAACTAAGTGCATACAGACTGAACCACCGAAACAACAGAAATGCATTCTCTAGTTTGGAGGTGAAGTCTTAGATTCAAGTGCTGGCTGGTGAGTTCCTTCTCAGCATGCTTTCATAGTCTTCTTTCTCTGCCTCCCAACTTCCTCTTCTGGTAAGGACCCCAGTCTTGCTGTCTGAAATATACCTAAACAACTTCATTCTCACTTAACATCCCCTGAAAGGACCCATCTCCAATACAGTCACTTTTTGAGGTCCTGGGGATGGGACCAGCGCATATGGACTTTAAGCAAATACAACATTGAGTGTGTGGTTTCTCTGTTTAAAAGTCATCATTGCTTTTACCTTCTCTTTTCTGAAAGGTGTGTGTGTGTGTGTGTGTGTGTGTGTGTGTGTGTGTGTGTGTAGTATATGTATTGTATATATGAATGATTTTTTTAAGCCTCATTTGCAAAATAAGTGAGATGGGCTGCCACCCACCTCGAATTCCTGGCTTTACCTTCCTCATTTCTTATACCCTAGTTATTGGATCTCTGGACCATTCACCATTTTGCAAGAACATATTCCATATATGTATGCTGTTCCATGTCTAGAATAAGCACATGTCAAGTAGTCTGGGAAGTCCTTTTTGATGCCTGAGGCAGAGCCAATTACACCCTTGCCATTCCTCAAAGAACTTTGGACTCTACTATCACAGTGTGTATCACCTTGAATTGCAATTAATCCTTTATATGCCTTTCTCCCTTACTAACTGGGAATTCCTTGAAGGCCAAGGCCGTGTCTGGTTTTACTTATTGCTGACTCCTTTGTACCCAGAGCTGTACCTGGTACACAGCAGGAGCTAAATACATATGTGTACTTCTTCTTGAACAAAGGAAATGAAAAAGTAAGTGAACACATGAACAAAAGAGGCAGAAGAAAGGGCCTGACTTAGTGTTTAATAGCTAGGAGAGTGGCACGGAACTTAACCACAGGCTTCATAACTCACTGCTGCATAAAATACTAACTGAGCCGCAGGGAGAACAGAAACAACGAAGGGATCTGGAGGTATTTACTTGAAGAAAAGTCATAGAAGCAGATTATCTTTGGGGTAAGAAGGAAATGGGTTGAAAAAAGCCTATAAACTTCTTGGAAGACAGCACACCAACACACATGTTACAAGGCTAGCTGCGCTCCACTCAGACTCGAGAACAAAAGGTTCCAAGTTTAAGCTATGGAAGGGTCTGTTCCAGAAAGCAGCTGGGTAGAATTTCCTCAGAGAAAGACGTCTTAATGTATGGGAAAAAGAAAGAGCAAAACAAAACAAGAACAGCAAGAGGGGATAATTAGTGTAAACTGTTTAAGGTTTCTTTTTCTTTCTTTTTTCTTTAATGCACTGGACAAACCCCAAGGAGAGGGAAAGCGTTGTGGGATAAACATCTGTTCACTGGAACTTGACAAAGCCCTTCACAGGCTCTGTGGCCTGTGCATGTCCTTATGTGCCCGAGGTTGCTATTTGTGCTTCCATGGCTGGGACAGCTCAGAGAGTGGCCTGCAGCAGGCCAGAGGCCCCTTGTTCACTCCAGCGGGGGTGGGGGGCAACTTTCTCTGCCTTGTGTTTAATATAACAGAAACCACATAGAAAAGCAAATGACAAGTATATGTGTGGAGCTGCCTGGCCTTGTTTGCATACATTTCTATCACTTCTATATCTGACCACTTGGATAGAAGTCACTATCTATCTCATGACCCTTGATATCAAGAGATTCAGTATAACAACAAAGGGAAGAAGTCTGTTTTCTTGAGCCCCCCTTGTGTTCACTCACAAGTGTAGGAGTGTGTGGAAGAGAAGAGCTCTCTGGGAAAATAATCCTCCCGTTTGGGGTAGCACTGTTCATTTCTCCCTCTCCAGTACGGGAGAGGTACATGGTTGCGGCCCAGTGTGACCTAGGCAGAAACAATCTAGCATCTTTAATAGGCCAGTGCCTTTGAAGGAGTAGAGAGCCTCAACTCTTATTTGCACTATCTAGATCCCATCCATCACCTTGGAGCCCTGGCTACACAGGACTGCCTCCGAGACCTCTCTGTCAGTTCATCCAATACCAGGGGAGACTCTGCCTCCCTACTGCTCCTTCTTCTGGCTAGGCCAGCGCTTCCCTTGCTCTACCTTCCAATTTGCTTCCCTTCTCAAGGCTCAATGCACATAGTTTTTCTTTATTCATGTGGCATTAGTGTCTGACCTTGGCATTTGGTAAATATCAGGCTGAGGCGACTATCTTATATTTCTCTCCTAGAACTTTGTTCTCAGTCCCATGTGATTTATACAAAGTCTGGACATCCTGGAACCAGGGGAACGATGGTCATCTAAGTCCAATGAGATATTTCAGATACACATTTTCTGTGACAAATCTCAAACTCCTGATGGAAAAAGTTATTTTTTCCTGCTTCACAAGCATGCAACTCTCCAGATCTCCAGCACCTCCTGGGATAGCTGACGACTGGCATATCCCATATAACACAAGAGGACACACTTATCCAAATTATTTTAAGAGTGGCCAGTTGGGGCTGTTAAGAAAGCTAATTATAAACCTATCTTGGCCCACCTGCTGAGTTGGATGGAGAGTGCCCTGGCTCACCGAAATTCACACTCAGAGGAAGGTCATGGAGAAAACAGAGGAGCAGCAGGCTGGGGAAGCTTTAGAGGAGAGCAAACATCCACCAGGCGAAACAAAAAAGCAGATTCCAATGTCTTGTGTACCCCATCCTTCCTGTCCATACACAATATGATGTTAGAAGTAAGGGATTTGCTACCTGCTTTAGTATTGTACAGAAATATTGAAAATCTTTTTTTATACTTATGGATCAAATGGTTACTCTCTGGTCTAATTTTATCTGAAGGGAGTGTGGAGAACTGACATCTAGCAGTTAAGTCTTTGTCACCAGGGGCCTATGACACAAATCTCAATGATATTTTAGGGGAACATGTATAGCTTTTCTTCACTTGTGGCTATAATTGCTGCTGGAAAAGCCCCAACATGGAAAGGTTGATGCTTCTGAATGTGCTGAAAGATGTTGGAACTAAACCATGCAATGACAGCTATCAAAATGTCACCAATGCAGTGTCATATTCAGTCAAGATGCTTAAAAAAAAAATCAAATGTTCCAACTACGACGCTGTGCTAGCTTTGCAAGGAAGGGAGCTACCTAGTTAAGGGGAATCTAAACTGAAGTCATCTGAACAACTGAGCCAGCAGCTTGGTACCAGGAGCCCAAGCTATCGAGAGCCACAGTTCACTGGGTGCTGTTCAATTTGATCTTCATGGCCACATTATAAGTGGTGAAACCGAGGTCGAACAAGACTAAGGAACCTACCCAGGATCACTGGGCTGCTAAGTACTAGAGGTAGCAACCAAATCCAGATCTGTGTGACTGTGGAGTCTGGGCTTTAACCATTCATACAAGATCTGGATCCTTCCAGGTCCATCTGTAGAAATAAAGCGCATCTCAAGTGTGCTTTACTTATCTGTACTACTCAGGTATGGAGCACAAGGTTCAGAGACCAAGTGCAATGTTCTCTTGCCTATGATCTAACCACTGTTTAGGGGAGCACCACAGATGTCAAAGTACATGACAAGATTCTAAAGAATTCCTGTGTCAATAATTAAGATTCTTAGCTGCTTGGCCACAAAAATCAAAGGGCTTCATTTGAGGTCCTTTTGGTCTTTAGTCTAGGAATTAGTAATTGGCTAAGAGATGGATGTAGCAGACAAGATTTACATTTTTACTAAATGAGGTTCAGGTAACAATATAATCTACTATATTACATTTGAATTGAATACATGTAGGCTGGAGAGATAGCTCAATAATCAAGAGTATGTACTGCTCTTTCCGAGAACCTGTGTTCAAGTCCCAGTAGCCACACCAGAAGCTCACTGCCTGTAACTCCTGCTCCAGGGGACCCAGTGCCCTCTCCACGTGCACATACATCCCCTGCCACCCTCACAAACACACGCGCATGCACACACACACACACACACACACACACACACACACACACACAACTTTTGTAAAAGATGTTACCAGTCTAATCAAGATCTCATCCCTCAGTTTACCCCAATTCTAGGACTTCACTTGATAAACACATGTTTAAATGAGCTGCAACTGTGCCCATCTGGCACTAAGTAACTGTTGTGCAAGGCACTTGCAAGCAGGAGTGGACAAGTGCCAGAAAGGACACACCTACTACTCTCGTTCTGTTTTCTGGGAGCCCTAGACCTCGGCACTTCTCAGGAGTTTCAGGGCAAGGTCATGTACAGGTCCACCAGAGCTCTGCCTAATCCTTTTTTATGTGAGTCTAGGTTCTGACCAATCCAGAGGGAGAAAAAATGAAGAATTTCTGTGACAACTGGGTGGGTTGGGCTAAACCAAAGATTCTGATAATAGAGAAAATAAAGTGGAATTTCTTTGAGGCCTGTGTCTAATTTCTGCCTGGCCCAGCTTTTGCCCATGTTTCCAATTCCAAGCTCTAGAGTCTGTTATACTGGAGAGTGGCTCAAGCTCTGAGTGGAACACTGGGTCTCCAGCATCCAGACCCCAGATGCTCAAGGAACCTAGGAGCCATGGAGTATCCTGAAGTCCCAGCGACTCAAAATAAGAAAGTGCCAACTTGTGCTCCTTTCCCTCAAAGGGTAAATGGTCGGGCATGTGCTCTCTGCTCCAAGGCATTCTTCACATGCCATGTAAGCCACTTAAAAAGAACACTGCCTCCCATAACTCCCTGAAGATGTCTGGCTGGGTTAAATAAGTTCTCAGTTATGTGCCCTCCCTCTAGGAGGAATCTGTTGGAAAGCTGGCTATGCACAGCTAAAAACACTGGGATAATCATGGTTGAACATTAAAGGAGTTCACAGAGGAAGCACAGCTTAACTGTGTAGTAGCCTATAGAAACTTGACTAAAGGATGTTAAATCTTTATGTGAACAGTAGATCCTCCCTTGTGCTGTACGCTGACAACTCATATGCAGACCACAGACCTCTGCATATCCCTGACTTTCCCATTCACCGCTGCTTCTCTCTCCTCTACACAGCTGCCCATCAAAGCATTCCACCCTTTGCTCTGAGAAGGTCAAACCCCTCTAAAGGACAACCTTTAACCTCACCGAGTTCTGGTACTTAACTTGTGGCCAGGACCACTCATGGTTAAATATCCATAATGTTGCACGCTCTACTCTAAGAATCTTGACTATGTTAGGGACAACCCTGCTGCAATAGCCAGAGCTTGTAATAGCCCTTCTGTCTAGCATGCTGCTCACACTGTCATTCACGGCTTGGAAAAAAATTCTTATCTTTCAAAATCCTGCAGATGTCTTCCTTTCTTCAGTGCTTCTTGGGTCTCTAGCGGATGGATTTCTTAGCTCTCTGTGTTCACTTACTATGTTGTGGAGTCAAGAGCTCATGATACTTGTCCTGGTAGTAACTTCTGTGCTTCTCTCTCGCAGGACACTATTTTTCTTGAGCCTGGGCAAGCCTGGGCATCTTTGTTTTTATTCTGTAATGCCTACTCTAATCTCAGAGCAGTGTCAGTAGAGTATGTGGCACAAAATAGGAAATCAATAATGTTGGTTCAACAGAATACATATATATATATATATATATATATATATATATATATATATATATATTATATAATATGTACTCTCTCTGTTTTTCTCTGTCTCTCTCTCTCACACACACACACACATATATGTATATATATATGTATGTGTGTATATATATATACACATATATATATGTGTGTGTATGTGTGTGTGTATGTGTATATATATATATATATATATTCTTTTTAAAAATAAACTCCCGTAGGCCTTGACCTAAATAATTCCCTCAGAATGTAGCTATCGCAGATCAAATGTTTTCTCCCTAAGCCATCTGAGTGAAAAGACAATCCTGTTGATGGTTTAAGCCCCACAAAACTATGCTGCATACCAGTAAAACCACCAGGCATAAACTAAAGTAGAACTGAGGCTTCCAGACAACTTCAGTGCCAGTGATAACCCCTAAGAGACAAAGGGCAAATGCTTACAATGAGAATGAACACAAAGTTGTAACTCCGCCAACTATAAATTGGTTTGTAATTTAAAAATCCTTCCACAACTCCATGTAAAAAAATCTGAAATGTAAATTATTCAATAAAAAATAACATAGACAAAACCTGCATTTGGCAAGGAGAATTCATAAGTGCAGCAGAAGTGTCAAACCCTATTATTTCATTATCTTATCTAATATCCCAATAGTATGAGTGCAACCTCTGAATTGGGTAGGTAGTGCATCCCTGTGATCCCACAAAAGTGAGGCCAGGAGAGCCATCCATAAACAAACAAACAAACAAACAAACAAGCAAACAAACCGACAAACCGACAAACCGACTAGGCACAACTTTTAAGTAAGAGAGAGAAACTGCAGAACGTTCCAAGAGATGGAGAGTACAAATTCAAGTGTCCACCGTTACCAGTCCCCTGAGAGGAGTGCTCCTAGAACAGTGCCGGGAAAACAGGGCCCAGAACCAAAACAACCCGCTAGAGGCAGCACGAGACGCGGAGTGCCAGCCAGGTTGGGAAGAACAGTGTGCACTGCAGCCCTTTGCTTTCCTGTTTGCTTTGTGCTCTCTCCCAGGGTAAACCTCTTCACTTGGCACTGATTCTGTTCCTTTACAAATTCATCCTAATGTAGGCATTTTGTTGTTTTTATTTCAAAATGCTGGATCCTTAGGTGAGGTTGGACAGCATTCTAGGTCCATCTATTGTTTTATTTCCTGTCATAGAAACAGAATGATCTTACTTTTTGTTCTTTACCTACTAGGACTTTAAATATTCTTCAGGTCAGCTCATAGCTGCCGTAGTTGTCACAGCTCTTTCTGGTTTGACAGTTTTGACAGAGAAAACCAACTTGAGTGGCTGGACACACTATACATGACTATCTCATCCAGGGATGGCATATCTGAGATTAGAACCCAGGCCTTTCTGACTCCATAGCTCATGTCCTTAAATGGTTTGTTGAACAGAAAGAATGAATTTGATTATGGGTGCATTCATGACAAGGGGCCATGACGGGGAATCATATTTGACTTCTGACTTATGCAAATATGTCAGCTTTTACTACTACCAAAGTACAGTCTAGTACTATCTAGCTATGGCCTTCCATCTACAGGTTCACATGTGACAGGTTAAGAATAAACCAAGTTTTCCAGGAGAGCATAAAACAAAATAAATGGCTGCATTTTAACACTAGGGTCTCTAGAAACTCAGATGCCCCTCCCCTTGAGTCCAGGGATGAAGGCTCTTTTCCGGGGTGAGGCGGAAATCTCACCTTTGGATATATGGGTTTTTCCATCTGACTGATAATCTGACCTTCCCATAGAAGGCACTTGATAAATGTTTGCTGAAGATGTTGAAATACTTCTTTTCAGTTTTCTAAGTTGTTGAGAAGAAACTTTTCCAGTCAAGATTAGAAAGACCAAAAATTTCCACACACAGTGAAATACTGTTTTATAAGAAAAAAAGACTTAACAGTTTTCTTCAAGTAAATGTTATTTTTTTTATTCTCACAGAAGTCTAAAAACTATAGAGCAACACACTTGTTTCTATTGAGAACCAATTTAACAGTCAAGTGGTGGTACAGACCCCTTTAATTCCAGCAACCAGGACAAAGAGGCAGGGGGATCTCTACGAGGTATGGGTCAGCCTAATCTAAAGAACAAATTCCAGAACAGCCAGGGCTACCCAGAGAAACACTGTCTCAAAAAAAAAAAAAAAACAGAGAGGGAGGGAGGGAGGGAAGGAGGGAAGAAGGGGAGGGAGGGAAGAAAGAGAGAGAGAGAGAGAGAGAGAGAGAGAGAGAATTTAATTCAAAGTTGGCTGTAAAGGAGACTCCTATCCATTGAATTGAATGCAATGAATCATATTTCTCCATAAAGTTCCAGTCTGACCTGGTAGCAAAGATGTCCCTAAAGTATTTAAAAGCCATTTAAGAGAAAAAGGTCTAACTTTTTCCAACTCAGACAATAAAACTGTATTTCAAATAAATCACAAAATTAAAAATTCACATACAAAATCACATGTATCTTCTGCTGTGATAACAGAGCTATAGTAAGAGAAGCCTTATGTGGCCCTTGCAATAAATACTGTAGCCTTTTCTGGTTAAGGTAAATATATAGCCCTTTTCAAAAGGCTTCTAAAATTAATTATTTTGTTGGAAAACTGCTATTATTACTTAGTCCAGGGGAAGACTGCATACGAACTACTAATAGTATTCTTCAGTCTATGAAAAACTATAATTCTCAAATACTTATGACTAACTCCAGACAGGCTTTGTTGTTAGGAGTTGGTAGAGACATGTAGACAACATGTGGTCTCAACACCCTCCCAATCAACTCCCCCAATCAACAACAGAGAGACATACACAGAAAAAGAACTCAGTAAGATATCAGCTGATATTGGGCAGACAGACCACATAGGAGGAACACAGAAAAGAACATTGCTAATCTTTACTTGGTGGATAGATAGATACGAGATATATAAGAAATGCCTTAAAGAGGAGGTGACATTTGAATGAATACTGGAGGAGAAATATGAAGCTAGGATAGTTTGATAAGTAAATAATCAAATTAATTTTATCTTCTCAGAAGAGTTATAACTAGCATAATAAAGCAGCCTACTATGACAAATATTTTGCCTAAAATACAAGCACTTCTCATTGTGAATAACCAACATATAAAACAACTCATTCCATACTTCTTCTCTGGCCCATGATAGAACAGGAAGTTCTCTGAAACAGCAACTGAGCTGCCTGTGGCTGGCAGCCCCACCTGGTGGTTGTGTGGGGAACTTCCTGTCCCTATACTCATTTTCTTCTGAGTAGGGAAGGATGAAATGTGGGCCATTCTCCCTCTCCTCTCTCTCTCTCTCTCTCTCTCTCTCTCTCTCTCTCTCTCTCTCTCT
>JANHMN010000010.1:55456640-55471434 GCA_030674055.1 Rhabdomys pumilio | reverse complement strand
ATGCATGAAGGCATGCACACACACATGTATTCCTATGCTCAAATACAGTTTTCATATTTAGCATTATTGTTTATTATTTACTGCCTTAGTAGATTTTTAGTTCACAGTACAATACTGCCTGCAGTCCTCATGTATATTTTTGATTTTTAAATGTATTTAGTTTAAGCAACTGCAAATTTATGCCCTCTAGCTTACTCCTTCCTCTTCCATGTCCTCCCTGGGTCTGGTGGTCACCATTCTACTCTCTTGAAATCTCTATTTTTATATGTTCATCCTTTAAAGAAAGATTCCACACAGACGTGAGATTTTGAAGTAGCTTTCTTCTTGTGTTTGTCTTACGTGGCTTAGCATAACAGTCTCTAGGTTTATCTATGTTGCAAAATGGCAGTACCTCTGCTCTTACAGCTGAATAATCTCTGCCCCCCTCTGTGAGGAAGAAAGAGAGAATGGGAAGTGGGGAGAGAGAAATGTCATAATTTTCTTATCTGTTCATCTGTGGACACCACCTAGGTGTGCACACTGAAATAGTTGCCTTCAGAACCTGTGTTCCTTACACATTGACTTCTTTTACAGAAGTCAGAGGGTGGCGAGATGCTCCGGCGGTAAAGATACTCCCACCAAGCCTGACAACCCAAGGTTGATCCCCAAGACCATGGAGGAAGGAGAGAACCGAGTCTCGTGAGCTTTCCTCTGACTTCTCCAGCTGTGCTATGGCACATACATGTGCACACATGCCCACAAGCATGCACACACATAAAAATTTTAAAAAGCATTGGCAAAAATCAAACTAATAGTTTCTGGTAAATAACCCCAACAGAATGGAAGCAATGAAGGCTGGTCACCAAAATATCTAATATCTACATACAAATATTCTAAAAGGTTTTATTAAGCCTATTAACAGAAAAATCTAAAACTTTAAGTAAATTTGGTTTTGAGAGAAAATATTATACAACATATAACAAAGATTTCAAAATATCCTTCCTTAGTTTTAAAAGGTATTAAATGGTTGTGCTAAATTCTCACAATTAAAGTTAGGGAAAGGTTCTGGGTCAGAAGAGAGAGCATGGCTGGAAGCGTGTGGTCATAAATCCTTCCTCAGAGAAACTCGGCTGTGAAGTCTTCTCTAGGAGGAAAACTTGCCAACAAACAGCCCAGTCTTACATCATACTTGTTACAGATTGGGTGGAGTGGGAGGAGGGGAGGGATTAAAAGGCAGGAGGGAAAATTCTTTGCATACGGGGAAGAAAGAGACTGTCTGGAAATAAGTTTTCCATTGCTATATCTATCTCCAAGTATGGGTCGGTTTCAACCAGGAGATGCAGTTCAGAAGCTTTTCCAAGGATGTCCTCTATTTTGTTGAAATTATCTGTAAAAGGATAATGTTCACAGAGAGAGGCATTTGCTCCCTTTTAGGGCCCTGTTCATGATATGTTGGTTCATCATGTGTCTTATTTTAAATCAAAGGCCTTCCATTCACTAAGTCATTAGTGTTGCTAGTAAAAGACAGTATGACTGAATTTTAATAAGGGCCAAAAACTCCAATATAATCATTAGCTCTTTATTATGGGAATCAAAATCAGACATACCTGGATCAAATTACACGCTCTCTAATAAAAGCCACACAGTAAATCTGACAACAATGATGCTACTTTTCTCTCAAGCAGCAGGATAGGCGCTCCACTTTATACACACTTACATAGTAGGAGCCTTAGTCATTCCCCAGTTACCAAACAGCTGTAACCAGGAGCCAGGGCATTACTTAGGTACTAAATAATCACCCTGTGAAAATATGCTGAGCATGATATAGTCAATTTACTTTTTAGGGATAAGACAGGCAACTTTGAAACCCAGCTGATATATATTTCTAGGTCTGCATCCACATTCTATTCTAAAAACTAAGTAGAGGATACTTTCTTCTTCACTGTGAACACAAGAACACACTGGAGAGAGAAAATACTGATACCTCTGAGGACCAAGTGCCAGGAAAGGAGAAGAGATGGGAGCCGTTCAGCTTCATGGCAGTCAGAGGCAAAGCACAACTCCCAAGTGGCAACCTTGCTCCCTTAAGCTCTTCTTCCCATGTATGGCGTGAACTATATTAGGTGTTTATGTAGAGCGGGAGGCGGAAGAGTGACAGACCTCCGCATGAATCTGTCATCCCACTATGAGACAAAGCAATAGGCAAAAGAACTTCCTAGCATAGTAATTATGTTAGCTATTTTGAAGGAAGTTAAAATGTACTTTTACTTAAGCAAATAGTAATATATTTGAATAAAGGATTCTTGGAGAAATGATCACTCATTACATACCCTTTACAACAAATGTTCCAAGCTTGCCTATTCCATGACACTATGGGGGCCAAAGAATTGACAAAGGAGCTTTACTACTGTGTTTGCACGCTGATTACTATGTAAAGACTGACCAAACACGGCGTGAACACTAAATAAATGTAACACATGCATATGCTTGTTGCCGCAGCAGATTAACATATTGTCATCTAAAATTTAAATATTTTAGGTTTTTAAAATTTTATATTTTTAAGTTTAATTTTATTTATTTTATATCCTGACTTCAGTTTCCTCTCTCTCCTTCCTCTCAGGCTCTCCTCCCCACCCCATTCCCCAACCCCCATCCCCTGCTCCTCTGTTTCACTTCAGGAAAGAGCTGGCCTCAATGGATATCAACCAGCCCTGGCATATCAAGTTGTAGTAAGATTAGAAAGGCTAGACAAGGAAGTCCATTAGGTTGCCTTCAGGAAAGTGTCCCAAAGGCTGGCAGTTCAGTCAGACAGCCCCTGCTCCCACTGTTAGGAGTCCTATAAGAAGACCAAACTACACAACTGTATCATGTGGGTGGAGGGCCTAGGTCAGTCTCATGCAGGATCCCTGGTTGGCAGTTCAGTTTCTGTGAGCGCCTATGGGCTCAGGTTAGTTGATTCTGGGGGTTTTCTTTCTTTCTCTCTCTCTTTCTCTCTCTCTTTCTCTTTTTAGATTCATTTAATCATTTGCTTATCTATCTATCTATCTATCTATCTATCTATCTATCTATCTATCTATCTATGTATCTATGTGCACTGGTGTTTTGCCTGTGTGTATCTGTATGGCAGTGTCAGATCCCTGGAACTGGAGTCACAGACAATTGAACCTGGGTCCTCTGGAAGAGTAGCCAGTGCTCTTAACCACTGAACCATCTCTCCAGCCCCTGTCACCTAGAATTTAAACATTTCAGGAGTATTTATTTTATGTGTATGAGTGTTTGGTCTATATCTATGGATGATATTCATGCCTGGTGCCTGCAAAGTCAGAAGTGGGTGTTAGTGCCCTGGAGTTTGTGTCATAGATGGTTTTGAGAAGTCATCATGTGGGTACTGGGAACCAAACCAGGGTCTCTTCTTCCAGCCTCTTGCCACCTAAAATCTACATGGTAAGGCCCTTACCCCAGTAGGATAATATCAGGAGAATGGGTACTTTGGAAGATAAACAGTTTAGGTCATAAGGGTACTGTGATGGGTTGAGTGTTTTTATAGGAAAATGAAGACATGCCAGCACTTCTCTCTGTCATGTGATAAAGTAGTCACTAGCTGGTCTTTTGCCAGTTAAGAAGAGGAGTCATAGCCAGACACCAAATCTTTTCTTCTTTCTTTTTTAATGTAATTCCTCACTGCAGCCCAGGCTGGCCTCAAATTCATGGTCCTCCTATGTCAGTCTGAATGCTAGAGTATTACAGGGTTGTGTCATACATTTAGCTTTTAGACCCCAAATTTGGATACCTTAATACCAAACACCAAGACTTGAGATTCTGATCTTTAACATTATAGCAACAATGACCATGAGAAAATAAATTTCTGTTATCTAAGTCAGCTTCTTCATTATATTTTATTCTGGCAATATAAACTAAGGCAGTGTGAATACATTTATACATATTCACATAAGTAGCTTACATGTATCATATATACACATGAGAGCATCCACATGCACTCAGCATATATACAGTGGATATCTATATCTATTACCTCTAAAAACATTTTATTAATCACAACAGTATGAAATACACAACACATATATACAAATATCTATATTTATATATATTTTATATATTTATGTTAATATTTATATATTATATACCTTTGTACATATATGTAGTATGTATATTTCATACCATTGTGATTAATAAAATGTTTTTAAAGATAACAAGAGAGCTGAACATGATGGTTCATGGCTCCTATAATTTCAGCACTTGGGAGACAGTCAAGAGCACTGAGAAATCAAGATCATCCTGAGGTATATGGTGGCACCCTAACACAAAAAGAAAGAAAAGGGAGGAGGAGGAAGAGGAGGAAGAAGAAGAGGAGGAGGAAGAAGAGGAGGAGGAGGAGGAGGAGGAGGAGGAGGAGGAGGAGGAGGAGGAGGAGAAGGAGAAGAAGAAGAAGAAGAAGAAGAAGAAGAAGAAGAAGAAGAAGAAGAAGAAGAAGAAGAGGAAGAAGAGGAGGAAGAGGAGGAAGAGGAGGAGGAAGATGAGGAGGAGGAGGAAGAAGAGGAGGAGGAGGAGGAGGAAGAAGGGAAAATCATTATAAATTCCTAACTTATTAATATAAAATTTAAAATTCTTTCCCTTCTAGGAGTCTGCAGTGCACTCTTTGTAGTTTATAATTATATGGGTTTTGGTTTTGAAAAACTGAGAATTGTCTATCTACCACACTGTGTCATAGGGCGATTCTGTCACCTTGCAATGCTCTGTCTATTTGCAACTAAGCTGTCCCTCTCTACCCTTACACTGAGAAAGGGCTGGAAAACCTGTGCACAGTGTGAGGACACCTGCTTCATAATTTGAGTCACCCATTTTACACAGTGTGTTCTACTCCTAGCATGTATTTGACACAAAAGACTAAAGGGGATGAGTAATTGAAACAAGACAGGAGCAACTAAAGGTCTGGTGGATTCCAGACGAAGACCGCATGAAGAAAGCATGCTCGTACCTGGTGATGGGCTGGATATAAATGGGGCAGAGCTGGACATGGCTGGGTAGTGATTGCATAAAAGGAAAATTAATGAGCTCTGTTGTGACCTAGGAAAGTGATGAGGTCAGGATCGTGTTTTAAAGGATCACTCTGTCAAGAATGGCAAGTAGCCTGAAAATGCTAAAAAGCCCATCCCCAGTCCCACAAGAGGAGAGTGGTCGTCAATGATGGTTTAATCCAGAGGCACAAGAGATGGAGATCAGCCAAGTCTGAGTAGCTACACGACTAGAGTAGCACTCGACTGTCAGTCTGCAGACCCACAGCCGGTCATCCAGTCCATGCGGGAAGACTGACAAACCACACAGATACATCTAGTGACTCAGCAACTAGGTAGCTCAGAGCCCTCCTGCTAAAGACACTTTCTGGGTGCAGGGAAAGTCTTTTAAAGCAATATAGTCCTTCCCTGCTCAAGTTAAGGGAAATCCTTTGGAATACCTACCCCTGGTCTGACTACCTCTGGTTCAGATGTTCCCAGAGGGCTACAAGTGGGATAGACACTGAAACTTCTCAGATAAGATGATACAGCAGGCCCTACCCTGACATGTTTAGGAAAAAGGCTCAACGGGTACAGAAGAGAAAGTGACAGAGATGGAGTCCTGCTTTAGGAAGTGAAATGTGGCAAAACGTTAGCACCAAGGAGGCCTGATGGAGCTGGGGCTGGTGCCAAAGAGATGGTGGAAAGACCATGACAGGACAGCAAGGAAGCAAAACCAACCAGCAATCAGGTGTGTAGACAAAAAAAAACAACCACAAGAGGAAGGTCAAGAATGGCTGGGTCACTAGAAGGATAGGAAGCCATTAATAAAAGTGAACACAGAGAGGAGCACACCAGGGGAAAGTGGGGATGGGCAGCATTCGATGCTAATTTCACTTAAAACAACTAACTTGTTAAGTTATTATTCATACGTCGTTTTATATTTTATTAGCATACATTAATTGCACAATATAATGGGGTTTTGTTGTGACATTTCCATACATGCGTATAATATACTTTGATCATATTCACCTCCCCACAATTTGCATGCTAATGAGGCACATGAATTGGCTACAGGAGAGCCTGTTATTCTCAAAGCTATACTTAAACCTTGTGTTTCTATGTATTTTTCTATAGTAAAGCCTGGGGTCCACATGAGTCCTCAAAGAGATCTGTGGTAATGTGTTCTCCCTTCAAGCAGTGTGGCTCTGTACAGATTAATCTTCAGTGCTCTAGCTTCTGGGTGCAGACTTCTTTCATTTAGACGGTTTGAGAGGCATTCTACTGCTCCCAACTAAGAGCTGGCATCTGCCACCAGCTCAGGAACATTTCAGGACATTTCCTCTTCCACACTCTAACTTCTCTGATCCTACCTAAAAAATGCCCAGTGTGTTTGTCAACTATCATATATCTTAGACTTTATGTTGAGAAGTTTTTTTCCCTATTTGTGAATAAATATGAATGAACGGCAACTACATCAAACAGAAATGACTGATGTTTACAACTTTGCTAGTGAAGAATAATGTTAAATTGAAAATCACATATTTCTCATCTTCCCTGCAAGAAAAACACTGGTTCAAATCTGTGAGACGTTCCACAGCAAATGGGAGACTTACTCTTTTGGATGAAGATGTGGTGTGTATTCCAGCTTAGGCTAGTCATTACACAGCAGAGAGGACACAGGCACTGAAGAGAGATCAGGCACAGAAGTGTCTGAGAGCAGAAAATTAACCCAAGGCTTAATGTACCGAGGGGGTCTGAGTTATCACAGATGTGTGCACAACTTACTTGTAAAGTCATAATTTCTGCCTAAAGTAAGCCCAAACAAAACCACTGAGCTAGCACTAACTTCCGAGGCTGGGGAGGTGGAAGCTGCACACGAGAAAGTTGCCAAACACATGACATTTAGGGGCTGATTGATCTTCCCCGCATCTAAGTCTGTTTGCAATGTTGCATAGCAAAGGCGAGCTCTGATGTGCTCAGAGGCACAGGCTAGACAACGGGCCAAACTCACTAATGAAAACTAGCTGAACTTTTCAGAATTCCATTCTAAGTCACGAAGAATCCATCTGGCCCCACTCCCAGGCCTGTAAAAGGAACATCTTAAGTCCCTAGGGGCTAAGACAGCTCTTTCCACCAAAAGCAAATACACATCTCCCTTGACAGCTGGTTGTCTTAGCTCACATTGGACTGTGTATTTATCAAAGGAGCAAAACTTCTTCAGGAGCACAATATTTATTATAGGGTGATTTGAGTGACTCACATAAGCTCAAAGGTAAGGGTGAATTAAGTCATGTTTACTATGCTGCACTCCCAGCCCCAAATTACCTCTAGTGATGTGGGGCCTCCTCTTTTGAGATGGTCAGCAAAAGATTTTTTTTAAAGACAAGAATTATAATGATTTTTGTAATCCATCTGTGCTTAGTCTCACATTTTCAAAGTTACACATTGAAAAGGGACTCAAGGTGGTCACACTCACTATCCCAACATCTGAGAAGTGGAGGAAGTAGAGGATCAAGGGTTCAGGGCCATCCTTGGCTACACAGTGAATTCAAGGCAGAAAATCTAAAATGATATGTTCCATCATGTCAGATGGTAAAAATCAATGGGACATTTGAGAAAAATCACAATACAGTGAATTTTCTTATCAAATTAAAACATTTATTTTATCCGATTTACCTGAATCTAATAATTTTACCTATAATTTCAAATTAGCATTACTTTAATTTTCAGGTCCCTATGCCCTTCTCATAGGCATGAGTCAAATTTCAATGTACTCCAGCTTCTGGATTACAACCTATTCCTATGTCCTAAAAGACCATGTCTGTTGCCAGGTACAGTAGGGGAAAGGAGGCCAAAGAGGCCATAATGGGAAGAGGTAAGAAACTCTAAGCGCTTAAAGTTCATGAGACCCAAACCATGTTCATCACCTGCAGGGTTCAGGTGAGACAGCACTCTTACAAAGCAAAGTTCAACCTCCTAGGAGCACGGCCAAACAACTACCAAGGAACCTAGCTGTTTGCTACAAGGTACAGGAAGAAGAACTGAGCTACAACCATGGAGACCATATGCCTTGCTAGGCACAGAGATTGTCAACTTCTCCACTTGTGAAAAGTTACATTAGTGGGCAGTGGGGCTAGGGTAGGACCAGCTTGGCAGAAATGGGCTTTGTCTTCCCCAGCCCTCAAATAACAGGGACTTCATAGTTTAATAAAACAATATGCCAAAAGAGTCAGGAACACAAAAGGAAAAGGTGCAGTCCAAGTAGATGGCATGTGGTGGCAGTAAAGAAAGCTCCATCGAGGAGATGACTACCAAGAAGACCTAAAAAGATGGGCAGGTCATTTGTAAAGCCTGCAGGAGAGGGGACCAAATGTAATGCTCTGGAACAAGGACTAGTCTGAGCAAAGGTACAGATGTGGAAAAACCACAAAATCTGTTGAAAAATGTCAAAACATTTGGCTAAATGGCAGGCTGAGTGTGTGTGTGTGTGTGTGTGTGTGTGATGTCCAGTTGGGGGGAGAAAGATGAGCACAAAGTCATCAAGAACTGCCTGAATGCCAGACTGTTAGCTGGACTGCAAGAGACATGTTAGAGCAAGGACATCTTGTGCATGGAACTACAGGCAGACAGAGCCAGTTCTGTGCCAAACAGAAATAAATTGAAAGCTAAAGCTAGGAGTTAGCTGGAAGTCAGAGCAGGAGTCAAGAGTCCACCAAGGGGTGTGACAGTGGAAGGACAGAACAGATAATGGTAGGAATGACAAGGAATGAAAGGTACTGTAGAGAGTGGCTCCTGGCACCAGACCACTGACTGGTTGATGAGGGGAGACAGGGTGGTAGATGCCTGTGAGATGTGGCACTTGAGCACCCAAGAGAACCAGAGGAACAGAAAGTGAAACAAGAAGGAAGGCTGCCTCATTCAAGATGACAAGCTTGGTTTTGGACATTTTGCTAAACTTAGAGATTTGAATTGGTGGTGAAAATGGAATACCGGCATGAACGTCCATCAAATGCCTAGAAAGCAGTTTTTTTAAGCTAAGGAAAAAGTTAATATTAGAAATAAAGGCCAAGGAGTCATTCACAAAGAAGCCCATGAAAATGATCTGAGGGCTAAGAAGAGATTGGGGAGATAGCTCAGCAGTTAAGAGCACTGGCTGCTCCTGCAGAGGACCTGGGTTTGGTTCCCAGCACCCATGTTAGGCCTCACAACTGTCTGTAATTCCAATTCCAGAAGATCTGACCTCCTCTTCTGGCCTCTGAAGGCACTGAATATAAATAGTGCACAGACATACAATGAGGAAGAAAACCTCATACATGACAAATAAAAATAAACAAGAATCTCCAAAAGTATTTAAGAGGGGGAAAAAGTGGGGGTTGATGAGACAGCTTAGCCACAGAGGTGCTTACACACAGGCCTGACAACCTGACTTTGATCCTCAGACCCGTTAAGGTGGCAAGAGATGCCCTACTCCCTAGAGTTGTCCTCTGACTTGCACATGTATGCCATGGCATGCACATACCTGGAGTAACACACATATAAAAGCACTAAAAATAAAAACCAAAGGTTTAAATGATCAGGTGATAGAAGCATGAGAACACAACTTCCACAATTTAATGAGCTGACAAAATGAAACAGACACTGTAGGAGGCCAGGAAGGGGCTGAGAATATCAGGTCACCAGGGGAGGGAAAGCTCCACAGAGAACACATGCCAGGACCACCATTATGTGCATCGTATGGTAGGGTAAAATGAATAGCAACTTGAGCATCTGAAAGTACTCAACACACTTACTGTCAGTGTGTTGCTTATTTAATTTCTAGAGAAGCCATATGACATTAGAAAAGCTAGGCCTTCAGGAACTTCCAGTGTTCCCTTTATCAAGCCGGGTGGAAATGCAATCTCCTCTGAGCTCTTACAGTATTAACACATTTTCCAAGTTATTTCTACAACTCGACAAGCGCTAACTTGCGCTGGCCATGAGCTCAGCACTACAGAAGGCCCTTTTCTTTTGTCTCACTGGAATAGGTACAATTAAAACTGAGCTGTGTACCTTTTGCAGAAGAAGAAAGGGAGCCCCCAAATCACTTGGGTCATGCTTGTCACCCAATAACTGGAGAATAGAGGGCTTCTAGTGCCAAGTCTCACTGTGTGTTCTTCACTAACCACAAGTTGCAACTTGCAGTTGTTTTTATGCCTCTTAATGTACTGTAAGCAAACTAGGGCACAGGGCCATCACATTTGTCTTGACAGCCTCTGGCACACCAGCAAAGGGCCCTGCACTTGGTCACTTCTTGCAGGGCTGCTTCTGCTGAAGAAGGACCACATGCCTGTGAGCCACACAGGCCTCACTATGGGCAGACATTTATGAGCTGGTAAGCTCTGTGTACTTATTTCCAAGGCGGACTGTAACTTAACAACAAAAAGTTCTAAAAACAAATTCTGTACTTGTGAAAGATGCCACCTGGTCTGCCTCAGGGGCTGAAGTCCTCTTTTTATGCACTGAGTGAGACCAGCACTGGGAGTGACGAAGCTGGTTTTCTTCAAAGCACTCCTATACACTGGCGGGAGCCAAGAGAAGGGCCCACGCCTTGCCAAGGCGAGCACTGTGCTGCCTGGGACGCCCATTTCACCTTTTGCTTCACTGTGGGAATGGCCCACAGTCTGGGACCGAGGGGAAGGCACAGCACGTTCTGTGCCAGCTCTGATGGTGTAACCTTAGCACTCACAGCTTTCCTGCCAGGAAAAAGCAAGGCAACTGGTTCAGAAACGATTTTTCCTTTTTCGAATATGCAACCAAAATCTAATATTTTGTATTTCTGGCCGCTAGCTGATCCGCCTCCTCGCTGTCCTCACGCTCGGTCTTCTTTTTGCTAACTCACACTGGCTTCATTCTTTCAATCAGCAGAACCTTAGGTCTAAGTCAGAGGACTGGTTTTCATTCCTTGGGAAACAAATGTATAGTACATAAAATCTGTTTATTTCCCGAATGTCCCTCATGCATGAAGAACACGAAGTTCTTCTCAGAAGTGTTTATTCTGCAAGCTATATACATGCACAGTGGGGTGGGGAGGCTTGAGGACAATAAGCATCTCAGCACCATGAGGACATGCAAGCCATGTGCAACAGGGCTGTCACAGCACCAGGCAGACTTCAGAACATCATAAATCACAATGTACTTGGGAGTTTTTGACCAATGTATTTGACAGATGTTCCTTTTCATTGGGATTGTCTAATTTGGGGACATTGGGTACTCATATCATTAGAATCTTTAGACTGTAACAAATTGATCCCTTTTCCTTTATGTGATGACAACACCATAAGTAGTATTTTTCTTTTTCTATTTCTGGGACTAGTTAATATCCTTGCCCACTGCACAGACAAGCTGAGGCAGAGTGATAATAGCCAGACAAGCCTGAAATTTCCCTTTGCCCATGTACTGAGAGGTGGAGAAGCCAGACTTCTTTTGACCATTTTAAAATAATGTGTAGCAGGCTCTTGGTCTCCTGGAGCTTCTGCCTATGTGAGATCCTACATGGGGCTTGGGACTTCTCAGACAGTAGTATCATAGCAGAAACTGAAAGGAACTCTCGGCTAAGGCAACAGCCAGGCAAGGATAGCTGGGGATGCTTTTCCCACGAATCCACAAACAACCCTTCGTGTGTGAATCTATAAGCCATGCTTGGACAGCTGAGTTGGCTAAGTAACACAAAATGGAGGTAGCAAATGAAAGCTTAACTCAATGGCCACGATACTACTAATCCCCTTCACCCACTTCTGAAAACTTATCCCATGGCCACTGCCCTCCAGAAATGTCAGTACTCCTCTTCTATGCTCTGATCTGCAAGCATTAGCTAACAATACAACAGTCCTCTGTATCCATGAGGAACATGCTCCAGGACTCTCAGTAGATGCTGAAACTACAAATACAAACAGTGCTGAGCTGCAAACATACTGGGTTTTGAGATATATATCTTAATTACTACAAAGTTTAATTCATAAATATGAAGTGTGACATTAACAACAGCCACAACAAAACAGAGCAACAGAAACTTCTATAGTCTGAAGTGCAAAAGGAAACAAACACAGGGTTTTCCTCCACAATTTCAAGAAAACAAGATTTGCTCACTGTAGAACTGAGTGGCCCCAATGTTTGGCTTCCTCACCTTTTTCTTATTAAGTTGAAAACTTGGTTTACCTTTTTTTCTCCCTTTTTCCTCTTTCCTTTTTCCTCTCCTTTCTCCTCTCCTTTCTCCTTTTTCTCCTCTTTTTTCTCCTTTCTCCTTTTTCTCCTTTCTTTCTCCTCTTCTTTCTCTCCTTTCCTTTTTCTCCTTTTTCTCTCCTTTTTCTCCTTTTCTCCTTTCTCTCCTTTCTTTCCTTTTTCTCCTTTCTCCTTCCTTCCTCCTTTCTCCTTTCTTTCCTTTCTCTTTCTTTCTTTCCTTTCTCTTTCTCCTCTTTTTCCTTTCTTTCTCCTTCCTCCTTTTTCCTCCTTCCCCCTCCTTCCTCTTCCTTCTTCCTCCTTTCTCTTCCTTTCTTCTTTCTTTTTTCTCCTTTCTCCTCCTTTCTCCTTTTCTCCTTTCCTTTTCTCTTCCTTTCTCCTTTCCTTTTCCTTTTCCCTTTCCCTTTTTCTCTTCTTTTTTCCCTTCTCTTTCTTTTCCCTTCCCTTTTCCCTTCTCTCCCTTTTCCCTTCTCTCCCTTTTCCCTTTTTTCCTCTTTCCCTTTCCTTTCCTTCCCTTTCCTTTTTCCTTCCCCTTCCTTTTTCCTTCCCTTTCATTTTTCCTTCCCTTCCCCTCCCCTCCCCTCCCCTCCCCTCCCCTTCCCTTCCCTTCCCTTCCCTTCCCTTCCCTTCCCTTCCCTTTCTCTTGAGACTGAGTCTCCCTGTGTACTCCTGAATGGCCTTAGACGTACAAAGATCCTCTTCCTGCCTCTTCCTCCTAAGTGCTGGGATTTAAACACACGTGCCACCATGGCTTGGCACTGTACTCAGCCATCATGCCCAGTTCATAAGTTGAAAACTTTCACCTCTCCACTTTAAGTGAAATCACCTAAAGCAAGTTAGGGCTTCTTGTTGGCAGGTCTGACCTACCAGCATCACTACTCTGGGCCATTACTAAGTAAAATAGGGTTTCCTGAACCACTGTGATAGAATGACGGCCAGTCTGATAATCAGGACATCTATTAATGACTAATAAGTAGGGAACATGTACACACATGATAGAGAGCTGAACAAACAGGCAACTCCTACCCTAGGCAGGAAGGAGCAGGACCATACAAGACTTTATAAGGTTCTCAGGATAGTGTGCAAATTAAAACATGAATTGTTTATTTCTAAGCTTTTGTGTTTAATATTCTGAGACTTCAGTGGATTGTGGGTGAATGAGATCCCCAGAACATGCAACCAGGCTAAGGGCTTAGGGAACTATTGCATTCAATCTAGCAAATGAGGAAGCCCATACAGTCATACCTCAAGTTTACCTTCTCCATTTTAACCCTTCTCTAAAATCTTCTTTTAAAATTCTATTTGAAGATATAGTATTTTGGCTGTTTACTTTTGTATTAGAAATATAGTTACATCAGGAGAATTTGTATCAACCAAGAAAAAATTTAAAGCTTTCAGTATAGCCATTCCAAATTAGGGGTTCAAATTACATATGAACTTATAAAACTGTCAAAATCAGGCCTTTGTTGTGCAAGGCACTATGGAAATGGTACACTTATTCATCACTCTGAAGAATGTGCAGCTCAGCAAAGGATTAGAGAAATGTACATCACATATAAGTAGATGATATGAGGACAAACTACTGACACAGGGAGGGTAGACTGTGCTCAGAGGCAGTGTGGGTAGGGAAGGCATGTGAACAAAGCAACAGAGCATGTGCACAAAGACATAGAACATATGCATTCACCAGGAGGGCAGAGTACTACACAGGGCACTGTGCACAAAGCCAGGCTTTAGTCAGCAAAGGCACGGGAGGAAAAGAGTAGTGAACGGAGAACGCTGAGCTGCAAAGACAGACTCAGTGAGGGAAAGAGACAAGTGCAGGAAGGACAGGAGGCACGCTGAGAACTGGGGTGCTGTTTGTTTATTTATTAGGGTTTCAATTGTTTCAGACACGGTTTCTATGTGTAGCACTGGCTGTCCTAGAACTTTCTCTGTAGACCAGGCTAGCCTCAAATTCACAGAGATCACGTGCCTCTGCCTCCTGAGTGTGGGGACTAAAGACATGTGCCACCACTCTTGATCTGAGAGTAGTGCTTCAGAAATGGAAAAGTGACTTAAAACATAGCTATCAATTGTCTCACCACATCTTAGATTATTAGAATAAAGATATTTATTTGCAAGCTTTCTTGCAAAGTAGGCAGTCACTTTAGAGAAATAACCTAGCTTCAGTTCAGAATAAAAAGTCTTTCTATATAGATTTAGTGGCACAGGGCTGTAATCCCAGCAGCTTGGGTGGCTGAAGAGGGGAGGAATCCCAAGTTTGGGGCCCACTTGGGCTAAATAATGAGATCAGCCAGGGACGTATAATGAGATACGATTTCTAACTGAAAGTAAACTCTGGGCTGAAGGTACAGCCCAGCAGCAGAACTTGCACTATATGCTTGAGGCTCCATCCTGTCATCACAGAACAACACTCTTCTGAGAGATCAATTGCTTGTTTACAGTTAACTAACATGCGCATTTCTCAGACATCTTGGGATGTTTTTCTCTACTTTTATCATCACCCAAACAGCTGAACTTAGCTCATTGAGCTCGCACTGAGTGTCCAGAACTAGTGTGTACTCCTGTCATACCCACTTAGC